>CM075693.1:68049250-68649250 GCA_037954015.1 Psophocarpus tetragonolobus
AAAAATAAATTCAGAGAGCAATTGGGAGAGTAATTTAGTAAGCAATCCGAAAAGAAATTCAAAGAGAAATTTAGAAGGTCAACATTCTTTTCTATAGTTAATATTGTTTGCACTCTATAACTTATGCTCGTTGATGATGTAACTCTAAGGTGCAAATTTGCACACTGCACCCACCACTAACACAGTTATTCTAATATATGTGAAACAACAAAATCAAATTCTTTAAACTCGCATTTTATTGCCTCCGAAAATCGTTGCTCAGCCGCAAATCACCTCTTAGAGGCAGTTTTCCAATATGATGTTCCTCTCCTCACCGTATTTTCCTTCTCTCCTTTTCTCCATTTACCCTTAAACTAAAATCCTTTGGCATAATCGGAACCACCGTGTCTGTTTCACCATCACCACAACAAAATTGAAACAAGCATCATCGCCTCTTTCCCATCTATCTTGCTTCTCCTTTCCTTTATGTCCATGTCAATGTAGCCAACACCAAGCCTGAAATCTTAAATCCTCCAAACCGCAAGAACACCCAAACCTTAATTCTCACTACTTAAGGACACTACATGTCCCTGTTACCATTGTGTGAGTAACATTTATCATCTTTGAACCTTCATCGCTTATTGATAGAAGACCACCACAGCCTCATCGTCATCATCGCGTTTAGTGTTGGTGCATTAATCTACATTTCTTCTTTATCCTTAAGCATAATTGTGCAAAGAGCCCAACTTCTCTTGTCACTCACTCTCGTTTCTTTTATCCTTTTGAGGCTAAGTGTTCTTACTGTATTTTTGCAGAACAACTATCCTCTCGATCCTTAGGGCCTTAGAGCTCCGAGTGACAGGTGTGTACCTGCAAAAACGACTCTGATACCCAAGTTAGTGAGGGAATCAGGGAATAGAGAGTAGAGTATGAGAGATTCAATACCTGACGAGGCTCGGGACTCCCCTTTTTAAGGAGGTTTTTTATTCCGAGTTTCCTTATTTACAGAGTTCCAAGTTACCTCGTGATGTCAGAGCTGGCCGGGTGTAGGAGTGCTGGGTTCTGAGGTGGAGGTCAATGACCGAGCTTAGGAAACGATGTCTCGTGATGTCGGAGCTGGCTGGGTCCGAGGAGGGCACTGAGAGGGTACACATGCCCCCTAGTCTTGAGACAGTCCGGGTATCAAGAGTGGCGTTAAGAGTATGAGTACAAGGCCTATGAGTGGGGTAGGTGGATGGGTATATATGTGTCACGTGTGGGTTGGCCCATGGGATTTTGTGATGTGATGGTTGACATCCTTTGGCCTGCATTTTTGGGAAATGAAACGGCGCTATTGTTGCATATAACCGTGTGGGAGAAGTTTCCCCTTGCATTTGCTGAAGCACGCTCTAGTTTTCCCATTCTCTCCACGAAACTGCTCCGTCGTTGGTGGCTCGTCTTGGCTTGGGGCTTGCATCTGTTCTTCATCAATTGGAACGTTGCTTCCTCCCTTTTGGGTTTTGATTAGTTTGTCTAGGATGTCTATTTGTCTTCTTCTTAGAATTTAAGATTTTCTTCGAGTGAGGGTGAGAGTTCATCTGAGGAATTGTTTGAAGGCTCAATGGTGGATAGGGAGGTAGAGGGTATGATTAAGGGAAGTGGGATGGAACCGTCATTGAGGTCGCTCAGCCTTCCGAATGATGCTAAGTTTCAGAGGATATTGGAGAACCCATTCGCAGGCTTGGATGAGGAAATGGTGGCTAGTAATGCCAGGGGCGAGGCGATGTTGGATGGTGCTGTGACGGGTGTGTCAGGTGGGGCCTCTCGCACTTTGGGCGAGTCAAGGGATATGGCGAAGCGTAAAAAAAGGGTGGTGTTGTCCGTTATTAAGGAGAAGACAGTCCCTGTCGGGGGGATGGCAAAAGGTCAGGAGGTGAGTAAGTAGAGAAGAAGTGACAAAAAGGTCCTCCCACCTATATTAAGGAGGGGTTTGAGTAGGTGTCTGAGGAGGTGAGATTGTATCTAAATGTGCTGGTGTCCTAATGGGACTTAGAGAAACTTAGAGCGGAGTTCAATATTTGCTCAGACTTGTATAGGCCAGATAGGGCATTGATGGAACCATGTGGGGTCGAGGAAAAGGCGTATCTCAGGACTATCGGTGAGGAGGCTCCATTTACATACGTGTCAACCGATCTTTTTCGTCACACCGAGGTCATGTCGCACCAACCCAGCTTCATCCGAACAGCTAGGGTTTCCTTAGAGGGTTTGAGGTGTTGTGTAAGGTGCTCGGGATCGTGCCAACGATCAATAAGTTCTTATATTTTTATTGGGTGAATGGCGGCGAGGAGACAAAGGTGGGGTGGGTATCGATGACTGGCTGCCAGTACGGGGCGTTATTTACCCAACTGAACGGATTCTGGAAGAGTTTCAAGTCCAATTTTTTTAAGGTTCAAGCGAATGCCCAGTATGCCAATCACCGTAACTTCTTTTTCAAGGAAGATGGGTGTACTCAGCGTTTCCCGTTGTACTAACAACAACGTCCTCATCGATTCAAGTCCGGGCTCGAGCACCTGTTGACACCAGAGGATAGGGAGGATATTGTTGTGATTAGCCAGTTTCCCTGACAGATCTGTGTAAAGGTCGTTTTGGACTTAAAGTACACCATTGATGCAGATAGTGCTTTAAGTAGTGAGTTGCCTGATTTTTTGTAGTCGTACTTCAAAGTGTCACGAGGTTGTTAAGGGACTGACTTGTGTATTTTTGTTTTTTGGCAGGTATAATGAAGGATTTTTATTTTTCCTCAATGAAGGCAGCAGTGTCAGCCGCTGAAAAGGAGAATGGGGCAAAGACCCTAGAGGAAATGATGCGCAGAAAGGGAGAAAAGAGTAAGGATGCTCCTGCACTTCCATTGCTTCCGAAGAAGGTCGGACTGACCTCCTGGACATGGTAGTCAAGGGGCCAGTGAAGGGGGTGTGCTGGTGGCGAGGTCCGAGGCGTCGACCTCTACCGCCATGGGCCCGAGCTCCTCGACCTCCCGCAGTGGCTCAATTATGTCTTAGCTTTTAGGTTGTGTGTTTACAAGGTATTTGTTGTCAAGTGTTCCTACTCTAACAAGTGTTTCCTGTTATGTTTGGTCCAGGATCGGGTATTCCTCATTGAGGGTACATGGTGTACCATTTCCATAAAGAGCGGGTGGCCCACCTCAACCACTACAGTGTCACACTCGAGGCCTCGTCCTTGCGGAACGTAGGCCTGACCTCTGCGCAAGTGATGTCCGATGACCGGCTTTTGTCCAAGGAAGATTGGTGTCTGATGGAGTTTGTCTGGGTTGAGGGATCTCTTGATTCGGCCAAGGTATCCCTCTTCTGGTCCATAGTGACCGTGCGCTTCTACAAAAAAAATTGTAGAAGCGGAGAAGAAGATGAAGGCTCATGCCGAAGAAAAGAAAAAGATGGCAAAGGAAAGGAGGTGGATGGTCGAGGAGGTGAAAACTGTTGTTGACGCCATGCTCTATGTTCGGACTGCCCTAAAGGTAGAGCAAGGTAAGGTAATAGGCCTAGAGGCAACCGTCACCCAGCGCTTAAAAGAAAATGAGGGGCTGGAGGAAGAGTTACGAAGGGCAAAGGCTGCCTTGGCACATTTGGAGGCAGAAAGAGTAGGAATATGGGAGGAGGTGGCTTCCCTGAAAGAGAGGGCGGAGGGTCAGTCTGATGGCCTGATGGTGGCGGCGCTAGAGGAGGGCTTCAAGAGGGCCATGGAGCAGGCGAAGCTCCTAGCCCCAGGGGTGGACTTCACCTTTTGCGACCTCTGGGCGTCCATCGAGGATGGTCGGATCATTCATGCTGAGCTGGAACCCGCAAAAGGTGTTGAGGTGGAGGGGGTTAACAACCAAGGTCTACCTTCGGTGGAGGTGATTGACGTTGATGTGAAGGCATACAAGGTAGGGGAGGCGGTTGTTGGATTCGGGGCTGTCGAGGGGACAGTCGAGGATCAGACTACGGCGCCTTAGCTTTGTATTTGTTATTGTAAAAAATTATTTTTGTAAAAATTGTATTCACTTGTTTTTCATGAAATGACGATGTTGCCCTTTGTTTGGGGTTTGATTGCTTGCATAAAGCTGTTGTCTATTTTATGTGTATGGGGTTAAGAAAATGGTTTTGCCGAGAAGCACTGAGTAAGGTGAAAGTTAAAGCGTTCTAGGGGATGAGTAAGGCTTTAGGTGAGTTGCGTTCCAAGTCCTTGGTACGTCGTCTCCTTTGAGTGTTTGCAATTGATAGGCTCCATTAGCCAAGGCATGCGTGATACGAAAAGTCCTTCCCATGTTGATGTTAGCTTTCCCTGGCCCTGTTCCTTCCTTGCGTCTCCTTGCCAAAGCTAGATCAGGTCGCCTGCCTGGAATGCGCGTTCGAACACCCTGTTGTTGGACCTTTTTGCAACTCGCTGCTTGCACACCATTTCTCTTACACAAGCTATCTCACAGACCTCGTCGAGCAGGTAGAGGAGTTAAGGTCGGGCTGGAAATAAGTGCGTCAAAGTGAGGGTTCCCCGAGTTCTATCGGAATCATGGTGTCCATTTGTAGGTGAGGCAAAAGGGGGTTTCCCCTGTTGAGTTCAGAGAGCATAACCTTGTTGGCGGCTTCAGCAAGTCCATTTGTTTGGGGATGCTCAACCGAGGTGGTTGAGTTTCTGATGCCGAGGTTGCGAAGGAAGTTTCCGTATAAGGCATAGTGAATTGTTTGTCATTTTCTGAGATGATAGTGTGGGGGAGACAGGAGTGGCATATGAGGGATCTCCATGTAAAATTTTGTACTTGTTGGGCAGTGATGGTGGCCATGAGGGTTGTTTCTATCCACTTTGTGAAGTATTTGATGGCCACCAGTAGGAACTTGACTTGCCTTTTAACGGGTGGGAAAGGGCTGAGGATGTCCAGTCCCCATGTGGCAAAGGGCCAGGACGAGGTTATTGAATGGAGCTCTTCAGGCGGGGTTTTGGGCTTGTTGCCATGCTGTTGGCACTATTCTCACTCTTGGTGTATGCTCTACAGTCCTTTTGCAGAGTTGGCCAATAATAGCCAGCTCATGTGACCCTCTAAGCGAGGTTCTGAGCTCCAGAATGGGAACCACAGATGCCCTGATGAACCTCGTTGAGGATGTACTCGACCTCTCTGACACCTAGGCATTTGAGTAAGGGTTGCGAGAAACTGTGTTTGTAGAGGTTGTCCCCTACTACGATGAAGTTGGATGCTCTACGTCATAGTCACTTGGCTTCTAGGGGGTTGTTTGGAAGGGCATCACCGATGAGGAAGTTTATCAGTGAATTGTGCCAATCAGCTTGGATAGGCATGCTGTCCATGACCTCTGGCTCTGCTGTGCTGGGATCGCCTAGCCGCTCCTATACGACTATCCGCCGCTAGACTCCATGGGAGGTGGTGGCGAGCCTGGATAGTACGTTGGCCCGACTGTTATTTTCCCTTGGGATATGAGAGACGTTGGTGTCGTCGAAATTTTCCAGGGATTTCTTAGTGAGGAGGAGATACCTTTGCATCTGATGTTCCCTAGCCTGCATAGTGTTGGAGATTTGTCTTGCGACTAGTTGGGAGTCTGTGTTGCACCTTATCCTGTGAAACCCTATATCCTTGGCCAGGTGAAGTCCGGCCAATATGGCCTCATATTCGGCTTATTTGTTCGTTCCTTTAAAGTCAAACTGGAGCGTATGTTCAACCCCCAAATTTTCAGGTTTGGAGAGTATGACGTTTGCGCCACATTATTTAGAGTTGGAAGAACCATCCACATGGAGGGTCCATCATTGCTTTTCCTTGCTTCCCCCTGGCAGGGTACCCTACGCGTCGGTCGATGGTAGCTCAATCATGAAATTAGAGTATGACGCTTGCGCCACATTATTTAGAGTTGGAAGAACCATCCACATGGAGGGTCCACCATTGCTTTTCCTCGCTACCCCCTGGCAGGGTACCCTACGCGTCGGTCGACGGTAGCTCAATCATGAAATTAGCGAGAGCCTGAGACTTGATAGGACCCTATGGTCGATACCTTTGGTCGAATTCAGAGAAGTTAATGGACCAGGTGGCCATGCGTCCTGTGAGGTCAAGTTGATGCAAGATCTACTTGAGTGGGTGATTGCTCATCACGAATATGGTGTGAACCTGGAAGTACGGGCGCAACCGTCAGCTAGAGTGGATAAGGCACAGGGCTAGTTTCTCCATCATCTGGTACCAAGTTTCAAATGGTTGTAAGACGAGACTGGTGTAGTACACAGGGGTTTGGACCTCATTGTTTTCTTAGGCAATGACCAAATTGATAGTGTGGTCATTCACGGACATGTAGAGCATGAGCTCCCTGCCTAGGTCTGGCCTGAAGAGGATGGGTGGTTGGACACGAGTTCCTTAAGTTCGATGAATATGCGCTCTGCTTCCTCGATCCACTCAAACTTACCCTTGCTTTTCTTGAGGAGCTGGAATAGTGGTCGGCTTCTGTCTACTAACTTGGGTAAGAAACAGACCAGGGAGGCTAGTCGCCCTACTAACCTTTGGACTTCCTTGGTAGTGGTGGGACTTTGTAATTGGAGGATTGTTGAGCACTTGTTAGGGTTGGCCTCAATGCCTCACCGTGTCAACATGAACCCTAGGAACTTCCCGCCCTCGACCCCAAAGGTGCATTTTTCCGGGTTCAAACGCATATTGCTACGTCAGATCTAGCTGAGGACCCTACTGAGATTGGTGGCATAGTATTCTACCGTTACCAATTTCACCACCATGTCATCCACGTATGCCTCGATGACCTCCCCTATTAAGTCTGCAAAAACCTTGCCTACAAGCCGCTGATAAGTGGTGCACGAGTTCTTAAGTCTGAATGACATGACGTTGTAGCAGTAGTTGGCCTGATGTGTGCAGAAAGTTGTTTTCTCTTGGTCAAGGGGATATATCAGTATTTGGTTACAGCCCGAGTAAGCATCCGAGAAGCTAAGAAGTTTGTACCCTGAAGAGTTGTCTACGATCTTATCGATGTTAGGGAAAGGGTACGAATCCTTTGGGCATGCTTGGTTGAAGTCCGAGTAGTCGACGCACATCTACCATTTGCCCAAGGTTTTCATGACCATGACAACGTTGGGAGTCACATTGTGTATCGTACCTCCCGTATGACGTCAGCTTCTTTTAACTTGATCGTCTCTGCAATCGTGGCTTTCTGTCGTTCACCTCTTAACCTTCGTCGCCGCTGCGATACTGAGATAGCCTCAGCGAAGGTGGATAACTTGTGACATATGAGATTAGATTTGATGTCTGGTATGTCTACCGCACTCCAGGTGAACATATCAGACTTTGCCCTTAAGACCGATATGATGGTGTCAGGTGTTCATGCCCATCCGAGTTCCCAAGTATGTACTTTGCCCTTCATGGGGCCCGAGCTACCATGGTTGGTTGTCTTCTATTGGAAGGGGTTGTCTATCTTCATTGACTCGAGAATCGAAGTCGGTCCATAGTTCTGGGGTGCTTAAGGCTTCTTCCGCTTCAATGTGGTGGGCTGTCCTAGGTTCGCTTGGGACCTGATATGGTGCGACCTTAAGACTCTTCACATAGCATTCACATGTTTCCTCTTGATCGGCCTTGATGGTGACTATATCCCCTGCTAAGGAGGGGAATTTCATTGTCAGGTGTCGCGTTGATATGATGGCCTCAAGAGCATTCAGAGTAGGGCGCCCAACGAGACGTTGTAGGATGTGTCTGCATTAATCAGGATGTAGCACACAAGGAAGGTGAAGGAGAGTCGCCCCTCCCCGAAGGTGGTCATCAACTCTACGAACCCTCGGGTATGGACTCGCTGTCTCGCGAACCCAACTAGGGGGTCTGGATATGATTTTATGAGGTCCTCAGAGATGTCTAACCTCCTGAAGGTAGCTTAGTAAAGTATGTTTGCTGAGCTGCCCTGGTCGATCAAGATTTTACGCACCTCTCAATCCGTTATCAATGTTGTGATCACCATAGGATCATCTTGCTTTAGACTGTCCCCCGCAAAGTTGTCATCACTAAAGGTGATCGGGGGCAGCACTCATCTGCCAGGGGCCGCTGCATTTATGGCCTTAAGCTCGGGGAGGTGTTTTTCCTAGAGGAGCTGAAGGGCCCTCCCCTAGTGAACCCCCTGGCGATGGCATTGATCACCCCTCGGAGCTACCGGGACGAAGTAGGTTCTTGCTCCTTATGATTGGGATTGGTAGGGGGCACGATTCTTGCCTATGTTGACGCTTCTCCTCCGCCAATGTTTGCTGTCGGTTTCTCGAATGTCATTGCTTGACGAATTGCCTAAGCCTCCCTTGCTAGATCAATTCTTCGATTTTGTCCCGAAGTGCGATACATTCCTCGGTGGTGTGGTCGTAGTTATGGTGGTACTTGTAGTGTTTGCTCCAATCTGCACCATTGCCGGAAGGGGCCAGCTGGGGAAGGCACAAGATTTTGACACTGAAAGCTTCCTCCAAGACACATAATCGAGGTTCTATCAACGGTGTATAAGTGGTGTACTTAGGTTGTGGCCCGCCTTGGCGTTTGAATTGTCTGTCTTGTGTGGGTCAGTGTCGAGCTTCTTCTCGATCCTTCCTTGGATGCCTAGATTGGTCCTTCTTGCCGACGGCCGACATTTGTTGTCACCTCCTCCAAAGTCATCGGGCGACGCTTCACGACACTGCCTGCGAACCATCTAGGCCAAAGAGCGCCTATCGTAAATGCATGGCTACCCCCGGTTTGAGGTCAACGATCTGCGTGATCATTTTTTACAATCGATCTGTGAAATCGCGGAGAGGTTCGTTGTCCCTCTAGAGGAGCCCGATGAGATCATTTGCGGTTGTCCTCTGAGGCCGGCAGGCCACGTAATGGGCGGTGAATTTGTCCACCAAGGTGTCAAAGGAATCAATGGATTTTTTTAGAAGCCACGACCACTAGTTGAGAGCAATACTTGCAAGGGAAGTGGGAAACATCCTGCACAGTACTCAGTCCTTATTGGAGTAGAGGTTTACCTAGGTGAGGAATGCCTTTATATGGTCATGTAGGTTGTTGTTGCCTTCGTAGAGTTTGATGGCAAAGGGCCTCCATCCTCGAGGCAGGGGGTAGTCGAGTATCCCATCCACGAAGGGGTGGCTTCTGTTCGTCGCATGCTTGAGTGTGCCAATTATATCCCCAACTCCCAGTCCCCATGGACGACCTCTGGCTCCCCCGCAATTGAAGAGTGTTGTTCGGCTGGGGGTCGAGTATCCCATCCACGAAGTGGTGGCTTTTGTTCGTCGCATGCTTGAGTGTTCCAGTTATATCCCCAACTCCCAGTCCCTGTGGGCGACCTCAGGCTCCCCCCGTGATTGAAGAGTGTTGTTCGGCTGGGGGATCCCCTTAGGGCATTTCTCCACGAGTCTCATCATTGTGAGTGCTCCTGGTGGTCCTGCCGAGGGACAATCTCTTGATTCGTTGTCACTGTTGCTGTCCTCTAAGTCATTTGCAGGCTGCTAGCCTTGGAGGTCTTAGATGATTGCCCTTATGGCAGTATTTTCTTCTTTGAGTAGGAGCAGGTCAGCCTCATGCTTCCTAGCCATTTCCTGCATTTTTAGGATTTCTTCTACGAGTTTAACCTCGCTTTCCTGGTTGGTAGCGGAGGGCAACGACCCCTTGCATGTCTATACCATGAAGGACAAGGTAGAGGGGGCATGGGAATTTTCATGTTCCCACAGATGGCGCTAATGTTCCTACTGCTAGTTCTGAACATCGTTAAGGTCACCCGCCCGAGGTAGTGTCCGCTTTGGAGATTGTGGCTCCATCATGGTTTTGCCCTGAAAAGGTGCCTCGGGAGGTTAAAGGAGGAGAGTGTTTATAAACGACCTTTGGCCTCGATTCCTAACCGATGTGGGACTTTGGATATGTATTGAAACAAACCCCTACTCGAGGCTAAGGGACGTGAGAGCGTGGCATGCTTCCCACAAGCGGCACCAAATGTCCTTACTTATTTTGGCAGAACAATTATCCTTTCGATCCTTAAGGCCTTTGAGCTTCGGAGGACACGTGTGTACCTGCAAAAAGGACTCTGATGCCCAACTTAGTGAGGGAATCAGGGAATAGAGAGTAGTTTGTGAGAGATTCGATACCTAGGGGCGCTTGGGACTCCCCTTTTTAAGGATGTTTTTTATTCCGAGTTTCCTTATTTATAGAGTTTCAAGTTACCTTTTTTATAGAAATGGACCTTTCTTTCTGGGCCTTCGACGAGCACCAAGTTGTAGTCGGTGTAGGAGTGTTGGGTTTCAATATGGAGGTCAATGACTGAGCTCAGGAGACGGTGCCTCATGATGCCGGAGCTAGCCGGGTCCCAAGGAGGGCGCTGAAAGGGTACACTAAAGATTTCAATCCATGTGTTTCCCATTTTGCTTTCCCCTAACTCTTTGACAACGAAACTCCCAATTTGAACGTGGAGTGTGTGCACGTGCTTCAAATTCTTCTTTTCTCTAAAATTTGTCCTATTTGTTTTATCATTCCTTTTATTACATAATTGTTTGCTTAATTTACTATGAATATTAAAATTTTATTTTATTTTATTTTTTAGATTCTAGAAATTAGTATAAAAATATTTTGTTTTCTGTTGTGTCTAGAACAAAAGAAAAATAATATAGCTATTAATTTTATGTTGAAATAACTTATTAATTTGGAATATTAGAATTAAAACAAAACAATAAATAAGTATGGTAAAATGTGACATTTTTACTCTTCTTAAATTTTGAGTATAAAAATCATGACAATTTAATATACTTTATTTTTTCTTAATTAATCTCCATTATCATTAAATATAAATATTTTTCTATAAATAATTTATTATAAAAATAAAATTTTAAATCTTTCATTACCATTTTATTTGAAATATAAAATTAATTAGATTTATCATATTTTAATTTTGAGATTTTGAGACATAAATTATGTTCCTAATGATGATAATGACGACGACGACGATAATGATGATGATGATGATGACGATGACGATGATGATGAAGATGATGATGATGATGACGATGATGATGATGATGACGATGATGATGATGATGATGATAATGTTGACGATGATGATGACGACGATGACGATTACGATGACGATGATGATGATGATGATGACGATGACGATGACGATGATGATGACGATGATGATGATGACAATGATGATGACAGTGAAGATGATGATGACGTTGATGATGATGACAATGACGATGAACATGACGATAACGATAAAAATGACGATGATGATGATGATGATGACGATGAGGATGACGATGACGATGATGATGACGATGACGATGATGATGATGATGACGATGACGATGAAGATGACGATGACAATGAAGATGACGATGATGATGATGATGATGATGATGATGATGATGACGATGATGATGATGATGATGGAATATGACGATGAGGATGATGATGATGACGATGATGATGACGATGACGATGAGGATGATGATGACGATGATGATGACGATGAAGATGACGATGAGGATGATGATGACGATGATGATGACGATGATGACGGTGATGATGATGGCGATGATGATGATAATGATGACTATGACGATGATGATGATGATGACGATGACGATGAAGATGAAGATGACGATGATGATGATGATGACGATGACGATGATGATGATGATGATGATGATGATGATGATGATGATAACGACGATGATGATAATGATGACTATGACGATGACGATGATGATGACAATGACGATGACGATGACGATGATGATGATGATGATGACGATGACGATGATGATGATGATGATGATGATGATAATGATGACGATGATGACGACGAGGATGACGACGATGATGATGATGATGATGATGATGATGATGATGATGATGATGATGATGGTAGTAGTAGTAGGAATTGTAACATCCCATTTTTTTAAAAAATAAAATATTAATAAAAAGGTATATTTATATTAATAGGTTTAAATTAATTTAATATTTGTGTTTATTATAATAAATTAAGAATTAATTTTATAAAATAAATAAATAAAATAAATGTAGGTATAAATAGTAAGATAATCTGAATGTTAAGTTTGGGTCTAGTGTTAGAAAGTCTAATCTAACTTATTAACCTAAAGTAATTCATAGGTGTTAAATTATTGTGTTTCAGTTTCACGTTTTTTACTACAGAGGTGTAGGGAAAATGGATAGTAAAGCAATCCCTAAGCTTCAACAGGTTTTATGTATGTCATTGAAAGGTTATGAACACCGGCAACAAGTATTGATAAAATAAACATGATTGTATGGATATATTGCTTTGTTTAATTGGATTTTTGCATTTAAATGATGGGAAATATTGGCAAACTGGAATCAATGTGTTTGAATGAAACATAAGAAAAATTAGGATTCAGGTGTGATCGATACTCATGAATAAATATTAGATGTTTTGTATTAATTTATTTTTTTAATTGGAGATATGCATTTGAATTATACATAAGAGAAATTGGGATTTAGGTGTTGTTGATACTCGTGAATAATTATTATATTATATATTAATTTATTTTGTTAATTGGGAATATGTGTTTGAATTATATATAAGAGAAATTGAGATTTAGGTGTGGTTGGTACCCATGAATAGTTATTGGATATCTATATTAATTTATTTTGTTGGATTGTTGGGGAACATGTGCATTATCGAATTTTTTGGATATAATGATTTTGTTAGCATTGAATCATTTTCCCTTTCTATACCCTAAAAGCTAGCAACAATATGAGTGTGTGTATTAATCTATTAAATTGTTGATATATTATTGAATTGTTGATTATGTTGATATATTTTTATTTCTATGAATACTATTGATGATTACACGATGAGGAAATTTAATTATATTATTGATTGATGCGATGATTAATGAACTGCTCTATTATTTGAACTGATCTATATACATATTACGATTATGTGTTAGGGGTTTTCTTCCATTGTGCGGATTGATGAAAAAATTGATGATTATCAATACAATTGTGGGGTGTAATGATAATAAACAAAAGAGATAAAGAAGTATAATGTTTGAGGGTTTAGAGTTAGAAGTATATTTTAAGAACCTTATATAAGTTGAATACTTGTTATCTGAAAATTTTCATAAGAACATACCTCAATGTTTCTGTAATATTTTGTTATGTGGTTAACCAAATCAAGTTTTGTTTGTTGTTTTAGAAAATAAACATTTGGGACTATAATTTAGGGTCAAGAAGTATGTAAAGATGTTAAGAATATATTAAGTTATGTGATTTTGTAGTTAAGTCTCCAATCTAGTGTGTGAAACATAATTTGTGTGTTGTAAGCTCTGTGAGGCGACCTAGACGATCTTATTAGGTTTCGTGTTCTTCATGAAAATTGTAGCTATGGATGTCATCTTTCGATGGAGTTGGAATCACTTAAAAAGGATATATATAACTAAGTTATGAATAAAATAGTAAGTCAATGTCAAGCTATTAGATTTGGGTTTAGTGGCTATGAGTTTGTAATTTTTAAAAATAATAGATGATAAAACTAACTCTGAATATCAACATAAAACTTTGTAATGGTGTTGATTGTTGTGGTATGAAATATTGTTATGTATCTTATAATTGTGAGTGTAGTGAATGATTGAATGTTTAAAAGTTGTTTGAGGAGTATGAATTGGGGATATTGATGTTTATTACAATTGGATGTATAGTGTGTTGTTGCTGTTGGTCAGGGTATGCCTGACAATATGTCATCCTAGCCGTAGTTGGGGCTAGATTGTGATGACGTTATTTGATTATTGTGATGTATCTTATAATTATGAGCGTGGTGAATGCATGAATGTTTGCATGTTATTTGAAGTGCATGAATTGCAAATTTGTCCCATTGTATGATATTGATGTTGATTTCAAATGGATGTATAATGTGTTCATAATGATGGTCAAAGTGTACCTGACGATGTGACATCCCAGCTGTGATTGGGGTGGAGTGTGATGACGATTAGATATTGATATTGTAATTTATGTTGTCAATGATGGTTAGAGGGTGCTTGATATTGTAATTTATGTTGATATCTAATAAAATTTGTACCACTCATATATAATTTGTAAAACTATAGATATTGCATTTAGACAATATGATGTAATAAAAGAGTAAGATAAGAATGAATAGTATGAGTTGTAATGATGTTGATTGTTGCAGTGTTAAATATTGTGATGTATCTTATAATTGTGTGGTGAATGATTGAAATTTTTTTAGGAGTATAATTGGGGATTTGTCCCACCTTATAATATTGATGTTGATTACAATTAGACGTATAGTGTGTTGTTAATGTTGGTCAGGGTATACCCAATAAGGTGTCATCTCAACCACAATTGGGGTGGATTGTGATGACGTTATTTGATTATTGTGATGTATCTTATAATTGTGAGTGTGGTGAATGCTTGAATGTTTGCATTTTATTTGAAATGCGATAATTAGAGATTTGTCACATTGTATGATATTGTTGTTGATTTCAACTAGACGTATAGTGTGTTAATGACGATGGTCAGGGTGTGCTTGATGAAGTGTCATCCTAGTTGCGGTTCAGGGTGGAGTGTGATGACTTGATTAGATTTTGATATTGTGATTTATGTTAATGATGATAGTGAGAGGGCTGACAAGGTGTCATCCTAGCTACAGTTGGGAGTGGAGTGTGATAACATTATTAAATATTGGCATTATGATATATGTTGTGGATGACATGACCTATGAGTCTTGTAGTCGAAGAAGTTTTGTAAGGATTGTCCATTGTGTGGTGTTCTGGACCAAGTCTTTTTGGGGTGTTTTGCATTACACGGTTGTACCTACATGTTACTGGCGTAGAAGAGGATTCACTTTAGATGGACTATGGTGAGATATTTCTACCTACATGTTACTGACATAGAAGGGGACCTCTTCACGTGTGTACTTGAGACAGCATGCATGAGTGTGATAGTCAGAAAATTTTTGTAAAGATCACCTATTGTGTGCTGCTCTAGACCAGATCTTCTTAGGTTGTTTTGCATAGCACAATTGTACCTACGTGTTGCTAGCGTAGAAGAAGATTCACTTTGAGTGGACCTACGGTGAGATGGTTGTACTACGTGTTACTGGCGTGGAAGAGGACCGTTTCAGGCGTGTACCTAAGAGAGCATGCATGAGTTTGCATTGTGTGAGCATCATTAGCATGAAAAAATTTAAGTGTGTGGATGTATAATCTTTTCATGGGTGTGAAATGATTTTACATGTTTATTTGTTGTACTTTAGTTAACTGCTTATTCTCTCTATATTTGCCTAACATGTCTAAGAGGTATTCTCACCCCTTACTGCTTGTTATTGCATTTTGTTTGTGTTGAATGTCACTTTCAAGTGAGCAAAATCTTGATAATATCGTGGGTGAATAAACTTTGACTTTTCTTTATCTTTTCCATTAAGATGCTCTGATTAGATGTGACGTTGGGCTAGAGAGGATTAGTAGTTTTGTTATTTGTATGAATTATTTAAAATTTCAATATGAACTTTATTAATTGAGAATCTTGTAAATGTCATTTTTGGATCCTAATGTATTTACTTATATGCTACCGTTGGTTATATTATAGATTTGAAAAATAACCATATATTGTGTGATGTGAATCCTTTTACCTAAGTACAAAGTTTAGCATTTAAATAAACAAAATTTTATATTATTTGTATTTAAAGAATAAAGTGTTTGGACTAGAAGGGTGTCATAAGAATAATAGTTAAAATTTAGTCACTTTAGATGGATTTGTAATTTGAATATTATAAAAGATTTATAAAAGGTCAATAATGACCACTTTGAATACATTTCTAATTTGGTTTGTCGTAAAAAATTCTGGTCATTATAATTAAAATTATTAAATAAAAAAAACAAAAACTTAGAAATTGTCACTTTATATGCACTTGTAATTTGACTATGGTGAAAAAAAATAAAACTTTATAATAATAATTTTGGATGCACTTCTAATTTGATTATTGTGAACTCTTTCCAAACTAACTTTATAAAATTATAAAATGCAAAGCTTTAGTTATGATTATTTTGAATGCACTTTTAATTTAGTCTTTACAAAAGCTATCATGATTTTGTAATTGTCACCTCATATGCACTTCTAATTTGACAGTTACATTAAATCATAAAAAGTTATGGTGACCACTTTGGATGTAGTTCTAATTTTGTCATGGTAAAAATGTTTCAAAATACACATAAGAAAATTAAAATTAAAAAATCGAATAAAAAAATTTCTAATACTCAAATCATCTCAAAGAACTACGTGAAACCTGAAAATATGTAAGAGCAGAAGTTCATTCATGTCGAGCCCACAAAAATAAAAATAAAAATTAATTAAGAGAAAAACAAGTTAATAAAAATAAAATACAATAATAATACTTTCAAATCATTTTTTGTTCTTTGTCGAGATTCATGTGTCGAATATATATATATATATATATATATATATATATATATATATATATATATATATATATATATATATATAAATTAGTTAGATAAAATAATATCTTTTATTTAGTCTCATAAATAATATTTAAGATAATGAAAGAGAGAAAAAGATAAAATAATATATTAAATTTAGTTAGATAAGATAAAAGAAAAAATAATAATTAGATGAGCATCCATCAAATAATTAAAAGATTAAACTGTTAAAAATCTTAAATAAAAAATAAATTGATTTAAGATAGTATTGCTTTTAAAATAAAAGTAAGATAATTAAATATTTTATCTCAATTTAAATTTGAATCATAAAACTAATGTTTTATGAAAAGAAAGAGAGATAGAGGAGAATTAAGTTATTTATATAGGATTAAGTGATTTTAAGAATTATAGACTCTCAATACTTATAACGGGAGACTAGTTTGTTGTTCAAGAATTGAGTTGAGAAAGAGAAAGGAAAAGGACAAAAAGAGAAAAAAAATAAATTAAGACTAGAGAGTTTTTCTTCAAGAGGTGAGTAAAACAAACTTTCAAAACCTCTATAATATGAATTTCTTTTGTCAGATTTGATTATATTCCTAATTTAAATAATTTTAAATTAATATTATTTTCAATAATTAGTTGAATTATAAGTCCATGTTAACGTATGCGAAATATGATTTCTAGAAAAACATATAATAAACCACAGCAATGTAGTATGAATGTTATCTCTCTATATCAATATTAAATATAACATTTGGCACATTAGCTTCATTATGTAAACCCATACAATAAATATAAAGAAATTGTGCATGCAAACATTATTCCTTTTTTAATATGGTTAGTATAATTTCTAAAATTTGTGCATGCAAACATTATTTTTTTCTAATATAAGCAGTATAAAACATCAATGGATCTACATAGTTAAGGTTTTACGGTTAAAAAGTCTAGGTGTAACATTCTTAAATTTTTAAATAAAAATTATCTCAAATAAATTAATAAATAATTATTTAGATATATAATAATTTAGCTACTTACTAAATAATAATATTAAGTTGTCATTTAATTTAAATAAAAAAATTATTGAAATAAAGATTTATTAGAGTTTAAAAGAAAAGAAAAAATTAGTTTGGTTATTAAAAAGAAAATATGATAGAATTTATATTCAAACTAAAAGATAAGAATCATTATCTTGATATGATTATATAATTTAAATAAAATATTTATTGTATCTATATTGGTTATCCTTAACAATGATATAAATAATTTATTATATTTCACCTTAATATATATATATATATATATTAATAGTATATTTATAGAAAATATATTTCGTATGAAAATATAATCTAGAATTTAGATAAGATGGTCTTATATTTTATTTAGTCTTATATATTATATTTAAGATAATGAAAGAAAAATAAAGAAAAAATAATATATTAAATTTTTATAGATAAAATAAAAGAAAAAATAATAATGATAATAAATAAAATAATTAAAAGATCAAACAGTTAGGAATCTTAAATGAAAAAATAAGTTAATTTAAGATAATATTACTGTTAAAAAGTAAGATAAAATAAATAAATATTTGATCTCATATTGAATTTGAATCATAAAATTAATCTTTTATAAGCATAGAGAGAGAGAAAACAATCTTAAGCTATTTATATACAGTTTAGTAGTTCTAAGAATCATAATCTATCAATTCTCAAAATAAGAGACTAATTGACTACTCAAGGATTGAGAAAGAGGAAGAAAAGAAGAGAAGTTAAAGCAGCATAATTTTACTTCAAGAGATGAGTAAATCACATTCTTTTATAAACTTTCATGGTATGTCTTTTAAATATTTCAAAGAACTTTTGATGATATGGTGAAAAATATATTAGTTTTAACTAAATTGGCATCAAACATTGTAAATTATGCATTTACGAGACATGACATTATTGAATCTTTTTCTATATCGAACTATCTCATGCTAATGTATTTGATTTATATATTGTAATTTAATTTACCTTTTCCAATATGTTGACTTACATATATTAAAGTGTGTGCATATTCATATATGCAATTGATCAATTAGATGATTAGATAATTGAATTCATTAGATGACTTGTGCAGACGTATCATGTGGATTGGAATTGATCAATTAAATTATTAAATAATTGAATTTGTTAGATGACTTGTGCAAACGTATCAAGCATATTAGAATTGATTAATTAGATAATTAGATAATTAAATTCATTAGCCTTCAAAACTTTTGTGAATGGTTAAAATTGTTATTTTCAAAACTTAATAAAGAAATTGTTAAGGTGAAAGAGACTTTAAGACTTAGTTTTTATTAATTATTTTTTTTAGCATTCAGAATAAATGTCATACGATTATTTCTATTCTCTATTATATTCTTTTCATATACACCCAATTTGAGAATTATGCTTCCTTTCTTATGTAAGGATTCATATATTTATTTATTTTATTTTAATATTGTGAAAGTATTTTAGATATTTTATTTTGAAACTATTTCTTTTCAATAACTTTTACTTGTTTTATTATGGGTTATTATTGTAATGAAGAGCATTACGCTAAGGTTTATCAATGGATGATTATGAATCCTTGATTGCAACAACTGATGTGGAGCTTTTGAAGCGAGCATGGCGCAATGAGAAGGCGACACCTGAAATTTTGTGCTATGAATCTCATTTGGTTTTCCGCATCAAGAAACAGATTAAACTTGTGGAAGAAAATATGGAGGAAAAATCTAATCATCATGATAGTGGTGATGATAATGATTCTCTTTTGATTTCTGTATATCAAATGGATTTGGATAGAACCCTTTTTTATTGAGATCCTATCTTAGAATTCGCATCCAGAAGATTCAAAAGTGTTTGTTCAACATTCTAAAAACAGATGAACTTCTCAAGAGGTTATCCGAGGAGGAGAGAAATTACGCAAAAACCTGTGAAAAAGACCTAAACCAACATCTAGAGGATATTGTTCTGTCAAAGTTGCCTAAAAATTATGAGTCTGTTCCAAATACAGTTTTAGAATCACAACTAGATACACTTGTTTTGTGTAGAAGTAAAGATTATCTCACAATTGAGCTCGATGATGATGACAAGTTAAGGTTGTTTGAGATGGAACCTGATGTTCTTCACTTCATATCCTACAAACCAATAAAGGCTCACGTAAAGAATGGCAAAATTGATCTTCTCTAATTGTTTTTTTTCTTTACTATAATATTGATACAAATTAGTCATTATATAAAATAATGACAAACTATGTTAAAAAGTGTGAGTATACACAATATGAGTATTTCTCTTTTATTCTGGTTTCCTTTGTACTCAAATATTTATTCTCCTATATAACTGTTGCTAAATCTTGCTACATGAAAAGTTGTTTTATTTGTTTTTTTATATGGAGTTAATTTAAGATATTATCAAATAAAAGTAGTAGATATTGTCAAATAAAACAACTAAAATTAATGAAAATGCAACCTAACTTGATCCTTTAAAAGATTTTTTAATTATTAAATAAATTGCTTTTTTTAATTAAAAAATACTAAATATTTTATACATTAATTAATTAATGAGTTTCAATTACGTTGTAACTTTGAACTTTGAATTTCTTGAAAATACATGTCTACAATCATTAGAAGATATGAAATTGAGAATCATAGTACATTTTATTTTACTTAATTAATAAAATTATTTTTCTTATACCGGATATGGTTAGTATAATTTTCTTACTTAATTATAAAATTATGCCAATAATAAATGTCAAAAATATTAAAATTGTAGGTATAAAATATTAATCTAATTTTGTATTATAATATCTAAAAATATCTATTATTATTATTGATTAATATCACCTCTTAAGTGTAGTTTATAACATTCATAAGTTTAAAATTTTTAAAGAATTATTTGAAAATTAGATTTGAACTAGTGACATCTTTTTTAAGACCCACATGATTCTACTATGCAACCATATACCTTTCTAAAATATTGATATATATATATATATATATATATATATATATATATATATATATATATATATATATATATATATATATATCATAGTAGATTTTTATTAAATTATTTGTCTCATAATATTTATTTAAAATATATATTATGACCAATCTTGCTATATAAGTTACAATAAATAATATATTCTAATTTTTATTAATATATATACAGATATATATATTACTATATATCTCTTTTATTTATTCAAAGTCTTATATTTTGGATTATTAAAAATTTTTTAACTTCAACATCTATTAGTCAATCTTTATTTTTCATTCACAAAAAAAAAAAAAAATCTTAATAAGGTTTGCAAAGTTTTTTACTTCTCCGACTGTGCACACCCGAAAAAGTAAAAGAGAGGATATTTTTGTATTTTTCCTGCAAGTAGGTATGAAATGAATTTATAGTAAATGCTAAATGGAAAACTCTTCTATATGAAACTAAATTTAACCAAGCCCATTTTGACAGATTGACTTCCACATCATCGCTCCCCAGCAATGCAACTCCAGATTCTTGAATGTTATAGTACAAAGGATGTTATATTATGAAAAATCGTATTCATATGAAGTTATAAAACCAACCATATATATACCAGGCAAAATTAAATTACATAACTGTGACATTTGAAGAAAAGAGAAAAAAGAGAAAATGAACCTGCTTTTGGTGATTTACTACTACTACTACACCGAATGAACAGAATGGACAAAGCTATTTGCTTAAGAGGGAAACGAAACCTGATAATTCATGTGACTATGGTTGGAGAAAACGTTTGAAGGACTGTACACTAACAGCATGAGCAAGACTGCATATGTTAGCTATAACTTCCAATAACTTCTCTGCCAAAACTGACATTACAAGATTTGAACAACTTGACAGAGTTCCAAAGGTTGAAATTCTGCCAGTGAAGTGTGATCTCTCTTTATAGAAAGCTGCATTCTACCAAACCAAGATGAGTAGGCTAGAGATGCAGAGAGATGTTTACCATTTCGATGAATCGTTGAAGGATGATAAAGTCTGTTCAAAATCGACTCTTGGCTCACTCTTTTATTGCCTCCTTCAGAAAAAGAATATCATCACGTGGATGTGCTTCTTCAACCTTGACTTTTACTTCATCCCCTACCTGTGTTCCAACGGGGACCCAGGCAGAAGCTTGAAATCCAACCTAAAAATGAAAACCACATTATGAATTCAAAACTATACAGGGTTCACTGAATTGGGCGTATAAACTCAAACTGGTTTACTTAAAATCAACAAATTAAGAATTAAGGATGCATGGAAAGTAAGTTAAAGAGAATCCTTAATTTCTAGCTTTCTATATTTACAGAAATCATATCTTTAATAAAATCGATAAAATATCACAATTAGCAACTTTTTATCACGTTAAACAAGGGGCAAGACACTGGTAATAGTAAAATCTATGAGGACTAAAACATAACTGTGTAAAACAAGAAATTGACAAGGTTGAGAATATTATAATAACACTTCTAATATCTGCATTATTTGGATAATCATCTATCAATTCAAAGAACCATTTTCCATGGAAAATATTTTTATCAAACTAGATTATCTCCAAAACAAACAACCTTGTGAAAAGTGTGCTACGGCATAAGTAATGATTCTAAGAACAGATAAATTTATTAGTTATTCACTGAATAAAAATATAAAGCCAATCCAAGTTCAACGATTAAACAATAGAACAATTTGATCACTGAAGTGGCTTCCCTATATAATCATGTTTTGTGCTCGTATATCTGGAGAAGGTAACCGAGGAATTAATTCATCATTCCTCCGAAATTAATAATATGATTGTGATTATATTTCACCACTGATCTCAAAAGTAAAGTCATCCCCAACTAATCACAACTACTTTTAAGCACCTAGCCCATCTTGGATATTTATACACTGAGATTTCATACTGGGACAATCAACATATGGCATGGACTGCCAAACAGATTATATAACAGGAACCATCAGCTTTTTAGTTCTTACCTCAATCAACAATAGAGCTGCAATTCGATCTTTCAAAAACCTAAGGACCAATGCACGATATGTTTTCTCTTTTGGTTGTCTTCGTAAATATTCTAATATCCAGTATCGAAGACTACTACTGCAGAGTTTCCTTACTGTTCTAACATTCTCATTTACAACAGCTGCAATCCCTTCAAGCTTACCAGCAGTAAAGGGTGGAGGCTCGCCTCTAAGGAAGGCCTTTACCTAAACAAATCCAGAAACAACCAAAACAGAGCCGCAAAATATTTAGAAGAATACAAATATGTTGTACAGCTTAATAATTATACTTTGCAGAATCACTTTTAACAAGGTGGTTAGGAAGCATGGCCAACAAATAAAAACATTCTCTAAGTAACTTGCAAATCCAAACATATAAAGACTAAACATGAATTGTTAAAAGCTGTTTGATTCTCCATTTCATGAATTCCGAGTCAATTTTTCACTTTCCAAAGCTTCAAACGTGACTGAAACAAAATGCTCCTTTTACATTCAACGGAGACACAAGGAATATGCAAACATGCTCTAGGTTGTATGCTTCGCATAAATATAAACCTAATAATTAATACTTCCATCACATGCATATAAATGTCAGCCAGCATTTATTTTCCCAGCTACAAGTTATTCATTCATGAAAGCCCTAATGGGATATCAAACTCTTAGGCTATGTTTGGCTCAACCGAGGGGAGTGATTTTAGTTACTTATCATGTTTGGTTCAACGGAGGGAAATGAAGAAAAAATAACTCATTCTTGTTTGGTTCACAAGGGGAGGAGAGAGATTTTAAAGAGAATTATTTTTTTATCCTTATTATATTTTAAAAAACTAATTAATTAATCATTTATTTAATTGTAAAAAAAATTAAGGACAATTTAGTAAAATCATATAAAATTTATTAATTGACTTTCCCTCCCGTCCAAATTCCCCCAATATTGGAGGAAAACTAAAATTGGTGAGGAGGAATTTTGCTCCCCTCCCCTTTTAAAAGATGAACCAAACACAATTTTTTTAAATCCCTTCCCTCCTGTGCATTAGGAAAAACTCAAGTCATACATAAATTAGGGCAGTATAGTTAAATAACCGCCATGATGGCACCATGACATCCCAACAATGTGTGAAGGGATGCCTGCTATGGTGGCGTCATAAAGTGCAATGTGCCGCAATCCGCATTGATAACACTAGATTAAAGATATTGCCAAGATACACTATATAAGTGGGGGAACAACTCACCCTATGATTTTAGGGTTTTGTTAGACCCAAAACCCAGTCTAAAACTACACAGTTAATTCAAAAAGGAAAATAAACGAAATAAGAAGTTACAGCTGCTATGATTGAGTATGGAATGGAGGCATTATCATACAGAGTAGAAATGCAGCAAAAGCCGTTTGGTATCGGAGATTGTATACTCCCTTGAAACAACCATGAAACAGAGCACCCAAGAGAAGTCATATTCAGTGAAGGGCACATATGATATTGCATTTGGTTTCACTTTCCTGATTCTTGCTGATTAAGAATAAAAATTTCATGCAAGCATCTAGAAGTATTGATGACCTCACTCTATTATAACTGCAAATTATAAAATTGAAAATGTCACCTGATAATGAGCAAGAAGATCCAAATATCTACGGATGGGAGATGTAAACTGAACATAACCAGGAATCCCCAAAACACCATGGCGTGCTGGCTTCCTGAAATCAATTTCAGCAGCACGCATTACTCTGACCAGTGCAAAGCTCCTAACAGGTCCTTCAGGAAGATAGGAAAATTCAGAAACATTCATATCTGATTGGGGTTGTCCCCTGTAAGGTAAAGGAATGTCATTCCGAGATCCGAATGTGGCAATGGCTTCACCACATAGTATCATCATCTCAGAGACTAATCGCATTGCAGGGTCTGCTTGATTTTCCACATAAAGTTTAAGTGGTGGCTCTGGATCCTCAGGATTAGACACTTTAATGCGTGTATCTAATGTTGTTGTCTCAACTGCACCCTGAACAAAGGAAGGGAAAGGAAATGTTTACATATTAGATGCTATTAATTCTCGATAGTTTCTAATATTAATAGACACAAACGCAGTATAGATAAAGTCAGTCACAGAATATTTCTAACTATGCATTTTGGATACAAAATTTTATTTTCAAATGAAAAAAATAGCCTCTCAGAACAATAGATCAAATACAGCAAATAAAACAAACTGGTAAAAAATTACATCCATCCAAGCATGATACTGTTTTACATTATTTATGGTTGCTTTTGCTAAATAACAATATAAAATACTACAGCAAGTTTTCTTCACTTTATCAGAGGGTGATGAACTTCACTTTATCTTATGTGAAATAGACCAAAGCACCAGAACAAACTACAAAAATTGTTGTTGGACAATTTAATACTAGGTTCCACGAAATGGACCAAACATCCTGGATAAAATATGAATGTTTTTGGACAATTTAATTAACAAATCTCATGTTATATTTTATTTAGCCAGTTTTCAAACCTGCAAAGCATAAATCCTTGATAATTAGCGCAAAAAATAAAAAATATCATCGATGAAGTTAAAAAGAACAAACTACAACCTACCTGCTGACGGCGCCAATTTGAACGAAGGTTTGCAGCCTCAGACAAAATTCTGAGCTCACCTTCCTCCTGAAGGTTCAAATGGAGCAGCTCAGATGCACTCTCATATGTCAGCATATATGTTGGTTTAATCACTGAGTTAAACACTGAATATTCTGCAATGCTGTTACAGCCACGTAGAATATCAAAACAGAAGGTCATTTAGTTATTATTATTACTACAATTACTTCAAACAGAAGACTTCATAAAACAGAAAGAATAAGGGTGTGTTTGGAAAAACTAACTGAAAAGTTAGTTGAAAACTGAAAAACTAGCTGAAAGCTAAAAAGCTAGCTGAAAGCTAAAAGCTAATTGAAAACTGAAAAACTAGTTGTAAGTATTTGATAAAACTAGCTTATCAACTAGCTGAAAGTTGTAAAATGACAAATAAGGGCATCATTAATCATTAGATTAACAATGAGGTATTTAAAATAATTATAACATATTTTAATAAAATAAATTAATTATATATTTAAATTATAAATTATTGTAATTATATATTTAAATTATAAATTTCTATAATAACATATTTAAATTATAATTACATATTTAAATAATAAATTACTATAATAATATTTAAATTACAATTTCTATATTTAAATATATAAATTTTAAATTACATATTTAAATTATAATTTTCTATATTATATATTTATATTATAAATTACTATAATTACATTAATGAAGGAGAGATAAATTGTATAATGTGATGACAGAGAATTAGTGAGGAACAATGCATTAATTAATGAATGGTAAACATGTAAAAATAAAATCAGTTAGTAACTGAAAATAGAAGATCTTTTGAAAAAGTTACTTGGAGTAGCTTTTTTTATAAAGCTAGTTACCATTTCAGCTATCCAAACGGAACTGAAATCATTTCAGTTACCAAGAGTTGAGGATTAGGAATCACCTTAGAGGAAAAGGAAAGAAAAAGGAGAAAACATTAGCTAAAACCATCTATCTAAGTCTCAAAAAAAAAAACAAGAAAAAGAAAATGTACACCTGTATGATAACATATTTTAACTGAGAATGACATTAATTATCCAGGACACGAGTATAAAATTTTAAAAAAAAAAACAAAACAAAACTTAAGCTGTTAGGTGAGTAAGATTTGAACAGTTAACAGCTTTGTCCGCTTCAACAACACCCTTAATTCCTTAACAACCTAACAAGTGGAGTTTTATTGTTACCTTCAACAACTCCTAGCCCCATTTCACACTTCAGAACACCTCACTTCCTACAATGTGATGTTTTACTCCTAGTAAATCAGGACAATTTCTACCACAATCAACTAGTGCACTTAAATTTACCTGCCATCATTGTGCAGCACAACCGATACAGTAACTGCATTACAAAGCTCTCCTTGTCTCAAACTCATGCCCCGCATGGCAAGATTTTCTGGAAACATAGAATATGTAGCAGTGGGCAAGAAAACAGAAGTTCCTCTTCTCATAGCCTCCCTGCATGTCACGATGTGCATTATAGAGGAATATACAACTACAAATATTCAATTGAATATCTTTGACTTTCAGCCATATACCTGTCCACAATACTTCCTGGTTGAACATATCTAGTTGGATCTGCAACATGTATCCACACTTTAATCCGGCCATCTTGCAACTTCGTCGCACTCAAAGCATCATCAAGCTACATATTTTGGATCATCAGTTAATAAAATAATAGGCTTCCAAGATAAATGGAGCAACACGTGAAATAATCTCAGCCAAACAATAATAAAAAGAATTGATTGTTCACCTCATCAGCCTCATCAACATCAATGGCATAGACCTTTAAATCGGTAAGATTCTTCCTATCAATCTAAACAGAGTAAACACAGAAATAATTATCTAATAATAAAAATATTAAGATGTGATTAAATAATGATTACAATAAGTACAGCAGTGAAGTAGAACAAGATCTAAGAAAAGTTTTAAGAGTCCAACCTCTATAGCAATTTAAAACAACCAGAACGGAGTATTTAGTAGAAGAATTTGGTTAATCCATCTGTCTAGCAGAGTTAGTAACGTAAACATCATGAAAGGGAGTATGACATTGGAACATAAGAAATCTAGATCATATTTGTATGACAACTATTAATTGACTTGAATTCCTAAATCTAGGTATTATTGATTGGTACCGATGTTTAATTGCTTGGGAGAATCTTGGGAGAACCTCACCACAAAAACTAGCCATTGTAGTTGGACAGTCTTAAGACCTTATAAACCACACACTAGAATTCCATATTTGCAATGTGGACTCAAGTCCTAGCTTGCAATTTAATCCAAATAATATCCTTTCTCAACCTTGTATATGTAACTGAAAATAGAAGTATTGATACCATGCAACTGAAAGTTATAAATTTTAGGCTAAATATTAATTTTGATCCATTATGTCTAAACATTTTTTTGTTTTGGTACACTAAGTTTATTTGGTCCTTTATGTTTTTGAAAGTTTCATTTTGATTCTTTATAAATAGATACATGCAAGTTTGCCTTTCCTTACATGATTCAAGTGAGAATCCACCTCTAGTCCTCTACACATGTTCCGTGTCACTAAGACAGTTAGCATGTGCAACTACAGTGGTTGTGACTTTGAAGATAAATTGTGTTGCAGTTAGTGGTGGTAGTGACTAGTGGTTATGATGGATGTGGCTCAAGAAGATTAATAAGATTGAAGTAAAGATAGAGACAATTTTTAAATGCTACTATTTCAAAATTTTAAAACTTTCAACACTTAACAAAAAAACACTAAAATATAATGGACCAAAAGTAACATATAGACTAGATTTTAAATAGCATTTTAAAAATAACTAGTTAATGACTAATTGTAAACAAAGTATATATAACAAAAATTATTGATAAATTTTTTTTGTTACACTTTACCTTAAGTAACAATATATGACAACATCATAAACCCTCAACAATGATTTAACATTCTCATAATGCATCAAGTCTATACTTTGTAGTATTTAGTTTCAAAGGATGGGAAATAATAATGTCAAAAAATTTAGTCATTTTAATTCCATGTTAACATAAAACATCATTATAAAGAATCCAGTCATGTAAACATATATGATTGATCTCATATTTGAGCAATGTTGTCAAGCAAATGAAACCCACCTCATCTGGATCAGATGATTCCAATAAATGACTTTGAGCAGCCAATATGATTTCTTCTGAATGATCAGTAGGAATTCCCAACTTCAACAGATCAAGATTGATATGTACAGGAAAATATCCAATATCTATCAGAAGTTTAACAGCTGAAGATGCTGTTTTTGCCAAACCCATTTCCTTAAGTATCTGCCAGTAACATAGACACTGAATTTATTAAAAGCACAAAAAAGTCAACTATGGTGACATAAACAACAAAATTCTTGAGATGTGTTATTATTCAGATTTTATACTAAGCATGCATGTATGCAGACAGCGAATTCCACCAAGATCATCCTCTCTTATTGTTAGGAAGTATAGCTTTAGTAAACCTTCAAGTAATACAGGGATAGGCTTTTTACTAGATTTGTATTTGATCCAATTCATAAACATATATATATATACAAGGAATCTAATTAAAATTAGTTTGAGAATTTCATTCAAAGATTCTTCAGTTCCTTATTTCCTTATCTCTTCATATTATCTGCACACCAAGAGAAAGTTTCAGTCAGAAACACCAATTGCTACATTGCCGTCTGAGGGGAAAAGTTACCTTTCCAGCTGTTTTCCTTTGTTCATCATGTTTACATGCATCAATAGCATATGCTTCAAGTGACTCGATTCTGATCGAAAATTTCTCATCATTCATCCATGAAGATTTTGGAGGTTTATCTTGTGAAGTCTTTGACTTTGCAGAGGCCAGTAATTGAATAAACTCCTGAAGTTCTTTCTCAGCAGCCTCCTTTGCAAGCTTCCTACAAATAAGCTCCTCAACCTGTGTTATCAAAAATAATTTTTCAGACATCTATTTCCTCTTATCTCAAAATAACTAGTAAAGCAAACCAAAAGAATAAACACAGCCTCATATCCTAAAGTTATCACACCTTTATGGCTGTCTGATGAGACCTAGGATCCAAGTTATTTCCATTAATGGTTTTGGAATAGCAAATCTTTTAAAAAAAAGCCTTTCTGTCAACAACTAAGTATAGAAAATAACTGCTGGCAGTTATGTTATTAGGATTAAGGAGTATATATCCGGTAGAAAATCTATTAGAAATTGCACACGATAGTTATTCATATAAAACAACCGTTGGTAGTTATGTATTAGGATTTAGGAGTATGTATTTGATAGTATGTTGTGTAATTAGGCAGGTATAATTATTAACAACTTTTGGATAGAGAATACTCTCTTTAGAAGACTTCATAACTTATACCTTGAGGAAAAATCTGGTGTTAAATACAACAAAAATTAAGATGTAATATAGAATCATTCAAGGGAGGTGTCTTCGACTAACAACTTAAACTCTTGCAATAATTGGTTTTAAGACTTGATACCACACCCTCTATGAACAAGAGGTCTCGTAATCCTTAATACCTTCATTCTTAAAAAATTTAATTTGAACACAGGGTAGGTGAGCATACACATTATCCATGTTTGCAGTCCAAAGGACACATCTTTACAACTTAAGCTTTTGAGGTAGTTGATTCATAGTAGCAATACCTAGCATCAGTAGGTACTGCCTCTAAACCACCACTATTATCTGATCCCAGTTTACAGGTAATGTATAACAACTAACAAGTAAAAGCAAAACACCGAAACTAACTCGAAACTCTCCTTGAAGTACATGTCTTATTTTAGGAAAATACTCTTGAGAAGCTACATAATTTGGATGAGTAATGAAAAGTCCATAATTATTAAAGCTACTCTAGATGGAAAGTAAATACATCTACCTGCCCACTTGGTCGAGGTCCATAAATGGAACGAGATCCTTTAGTCTCCAGTACAGTAAAGTAGACTTCATCTTTTGATAGCAAGAGATGAGCAGAATAGCTCTCAAGGGGCTCAGTGCTGCCAAAAATTATCTGCAGAACAGGCAACTCATGTAAGGAGTAAGGACAAAGAAAGCATGCTTTAACATATAGTCATGAAACCATATTACCTCAGCCAACTCTTCAACTGTAACAGATTTATTCTTTTCAAGGAGCTCAACCCAAGCAAATTCAAGAAGTGAAGGGTCCTGAATCATATCATCCAGAATTTAGTTATGGACATATGTAACATACAATAAATTTGGCTTCTCTATTACCATCCCCATATGGAACACTGGAACTGACCATGTTATCCTGAGCCTTCTGAGAAAAATTTGCGATATCTGCTTGGTCAAAATTGTCAATACCAGGAACAATATATGTCACTTGTTGCGGTTTGATGGAAGAAGTGACACCATTCTTCAGCCCAACAAAATCAACGAAAAGTTAGACTAACAAAATCCAGCAATATTTAGCATTTATAAAAATGCAAGAAGTTCCAACACCTAGCAACCTATTAAATATGCCGCATTATGTTGTTTCTACTAGAACCTGATCAGAAACCATCCAGTTCTTCTTGCCATCAGGTCTCTGAGCAACTGCTAGCAATACTCTTTCAGAATCCTTCTTGAATTCCAAAAGCAATCCTTTTTGTAATGAACGGCTCACAAGTCTATCTTCAACAAGCTCTTCATTCAACAATCCCATGCTGCTAATCAAAATAATAATAATAACTGAAGCAATGGAAAAGCTAGGAAATACCAGGATCATGCTTTATACAAAAATTTACAAGCCTTCATTTTCATAGCAGTAGTTTCAGATGACTTTGGTGATTGTAGAAAATTGGTTTTAATCTACAAAGAGGTTTGTAATCACTAGATTTCAGTAACATTTTTCTCTCTAAACAGAACAAAAACATAAGTAGCAAACAAAAACTGAAAAGAGAACATTTTCTTGACAGAGGTCTTCAAAAAATTGTTCAGCTGTTACTTTTGCACTTTCTCCTTTAAAAGAAATTAAAATAACATTTTTGGAACCTTGAATATAAAAACAAAAGGCATGCTTTTGTTTATACAAAAATGAAAATTATTATTGATTCACTAATACCAGTTTCTGACTTCCTGCCACCAAAAAGTTGACACTAACAACCTCTTGATCTGAAAAAATATACTGCACTAGGAAAAAGAACAGTATATCCTTCAAACTCTATAATCACAACCATTAGTGCCTTCATATTATAAGGATTCTATGACAACTTATTTCAACAAATTAATATAAGCCATCACCTCCATAGTTCATACAAAATTTGTTACATTTAGATCACAATGCTATAAAGAATGACAACAATATCATGTCATGGACAATCATCCAATTATTATTTTAAAAAAAAATAAATAAATATATATATATATATATATATATAACAGAGACAATGAATCCAGATTATTTAAAGTAATGCATACACTTTCAGTCTAAAGTTTTTGCACTGTCAACTCATCATAAATCATTTATTTTATTTTTTATACAATAATAGAGTTTGAACCAAAGACTCGATCTAAATTACCAAACCCCCTGGCACTAGGCCAACCTACTCTTGTGGGTATCACCAATTATGATTAATCTGAATTTTTTAACTAGTTCTATATAGCATGTTCAGCTGTAAGTCAATTTATGTTCAAGTTATACATCCAAGCAAAAGCTATACTGTTTAGTATTTAGCTTCTAAGGTCACATAAAACACTAAGTCAGAGCCTGATGACATGTAACCAAACATATACATACTCTATTTTGTATGTATCATGACAAAAGAAGGTTAGAACCTAGATCAATCCTAGTGGGTTTAAACTAGTTTTACTATAGCAGTACTTATATTCTTTATTCTTATTCAAATGTCAAAATCCCAAGTCCCAACCCACGAATCTCCTTAATTAAAAAAGTAAATAAGTTACTAATCCTACATTTAGACATTCAGACCAACATAATGAAGCTCATATAATAAAATCAGAAAATATTGCATAATTAAGCCTATGTTTGAAGTTTGAACTCTGCAGTTTCAAGGCACACCATTGTTAACTCGATTTCCAATTGAAGACATGGCAACAATCATTAGTAAGAGAGGAAGGTACACAGAAGCAGGGTCCAAAACAATGCATCCAATTGTTTTAAAAGTTTAATAGGTAGGCACTGTAATCTGAAAATTTTTACACTACCAACTAATCATAAACCATGTTCAAATGTTCAATACAACTTTTTAAATTTAACTCTAACAGTACATGCGTCATTTATTTTTATTTAAATGTCAATATCCCAAGCCAATAATAACCACTTAATCATCACAATAGACAAGTTACCAATTGCATAAACCCAGACAAAACACGAAGAAGCTCATACAATTATATAAGACCTGTTTGGATAAACTTTCCCATAGGCAATCATAGGAGAACAAAATAGTTTTTATTATATAAGTTAACTAGTTTTACAACAACAGTGCATATATTATTTATGCTTATTCAAATGACAAAATTCCAAGCCATAACCTGTTAGGAAAAACTATTCCACAGGTCATCATTGAAAAAGAAAATAAGAGAAAATGGAAGAACCCACATCTAAAACTAGCTACTAGATAAGCTAAAAAAATAAGGAAAAAAAGCTTTTAGAGAATGAGAGAATGCTTATACAAGACAACTTTAGTTTATAAAAAAGCTTTCTTCATTTTTCTCTTGAATTTTATTCTCCAATAGATGTTTATAGATTTATCAAACACGCACTTATTGAAACTCATCCAAACAAATCCTTATTAGATACTGCACACTTAATCCAAGGTTCCAATTCAACTCTACAATGTCAAACCACACACAAAGTTATTCACACAAATTCAAATTGAAGATAAGGCAAAAGGCGTTGGCTGTTAGGGAGAGAGTAGGGTGTACTTGGAAGTGGCATCAGAGACACACTAGAGGTGGTGTTTGCGAGCAGTGTCCATGACGGAGTTGAAGAGGGTGTGGATGGAGCGCACATGGTTGTGTAAAAAAAAGCATATAGAGAACACTTGTACAAGTACAACATAATTTTAGTTTACGAAAAAACTTTCTTCATTTTTCTCTTAGTTTCTTCTCCAGTAAATGCTTACATAAGTTTATTGAATCAGTCGTTAGGCCTGTTTGATGAACAAACTTCCCAAGAAGCAATTCTAAGCAAAGAAAATAAGAAGAAAAAACAAAATAAGCTTCTTCGAACATTAAAATTAGTTTATACATAAAGCTAACATGTAAAAACTATCTCATATATAGCTCCAAGAAATGCTTCCACAAACCTCATCCAAACATGTCCTTATTAGATATTGCACTATTAACCTAAGGTTTGGATTCAAATCTACAATGTCATACACACACAAAGTTCTTCACACACCTTCAAGTTGAAGAGGTTGCAGATAGATGGAGCGCATGTGGAGTGTAAAAAAGAAGCATTTAGATAACGCTTCAACAGCATAATTTTAATTTACAAAAAAGCTTTTTTCATTTTTATCTTACTTTCTTCTCCAATTACAGTTACAGGTAAGTTCATCTAATCAGTGGCTTAGGCCTATTTGGATGAACTTGGGAAGAGAAAAGTAAACAACAAGAAAAATAAAATAAAATAAATTTCTTCGTAAATTAAAATGCCTTAAATAACATTTTGGCCCCTAAAAAATAGCATCTTTTTAGTTTTAGTCCTTTAAAGTTTGTTTTTTGAATTTGGTCCTTTGAATATATTTTTTTATTTTAGTCCATGTTGTCAAACAACAATTTTTCTTTTAATCCTTAGTTTCAGGTAACAATATTAAAAGCTAAGACTTAACACATCATAAGAAAGTCCATAGAGGATGATAATCCTATATAATATTTTAGGACAAAATGTATCTTTTAATGTCTGTCCAAAACAATAACATCATAGACTCATAGTATCATACAAATTTATAATAAGTGATTAATTAAAATCACAGTTTATCCAAAAGAAATGACATTTAACCTCTGAGATTCCCGTGACAAGGCATTGGACTGCTAATATTATTGTTACGGACGTGTTTCTTGAAAGCAGGGCCAGAAGCAAACAAAAAATTCTTTAAAGGACTAAATTAAAAAAACACTATTTTTCAGGGTCAAAAGATCATTAAGCCAACTAAAATTAACCTAGACATAAAAGCTAAAATGTAAATACGATCAAGAAATGCTTATAGAAAAGAGTTTAACCCCTTCAACAGATTAATTATAACTTTTTATTTATACGACTATAAGTAAGTTAAGGAACTTACCATATATATAAAGGATTATGATTAGTCGACACCTTAGATTAATTATAACTCTTCAGTTATACGTATATAGATAAGTGAACTAACTTAACATATATAAAGGGTGACACCTTAGACAGATTTATTATAATTCTTTATTTATAGGACTATGGATAAGTCAACTAACTTATTGTATACAACACGTTATGATTAAATGATGCAATACGAAACTTTTTAAGTTGGTGGTAAAATGGAGAGATAGGGAGGAAGAGTTTGTGATTTTGAATTTCTTCCCTAAAAAAATCTAACAAATTAACAACTAACTTTTCCAATAAAAAAAAAAAAAGCACAAGTGTTTTTCTAGACAGGGAAAACTCATCTAAACAAACAAACCCTTATTATTATTAAATATTACACAATCCAAGATTTGGATTCAAGCCACACACAAAGCAGTTAACACACTTTTGATAAGGCATAGAGAATTGGATGTTGATGTTGTTGTTATAGAGAGAGTGGGGGTGAACCTGGGAGTGGGGACGACGGCGGCGCGCTTGAGGCGGCGTTTGCGCATGGCGCGGAGCTCCTCCATGACGGAGTCGAAGAGAGTGTGGACAGAGCGCGCGCGGGAGTGGGTCCCATGGCGGAGGGAGGGGCGGGAGCGAGACGGGGAGAAGAGGCGGAGGGCGGAGGAGAAGAGCGGCGGAGAGATAGGGCGGAGGAGAGAGCAGGTGGTGGCGGCGCGAACGGCGGCCATGCAGAAGAGAAAGTGAGTTCAGAGAAACATTGGTGGTGCAGAGTAGAGCTTACGGCACCGTTTTAAGGGTGAAGCTTTCGGACAACTAGATATTTTACACCGGAGTGGATAACTAAATAGCTAAGGAGTCTTACAACTTCTTTTACCACCAACAATTACTATTCGCACCACCCATAACAAAAAACACATGCATAACCCTTATATTCTAGCTCACTTCATCCAGGATATTGAAAGGATAAAGTCTTGATCAATTAATATGCAATTGAGTATTGTTTATGTTTTCTAGATCAATTGATAAGGATTTTATGTTTTTATGCGTTCCAGACATAGTTGTGAAAATTGGTTCAGACCAATGGGTCGAACCAGTTGGACAGGGACTTGATCACATAACTGGGTGGGTTTCTCCAAGAGACTAGGCTTGTAGTTGGTTAGAATCGGTCATTCAAGTAAAAATTGGTGACCCGAACTATAACACCTCAATTTTTATAACTAGGTTAGTACATAATTTTAGATGTTAAGGTTAGAAACTTAGTTATTGTATACGACTATTTTTTTCTGGATAGAATTCATTAAACCAAAAGGGTGTCATGATCCATGTAAATGGTAGGACGATGAACCTAGTCATGACCAAACATTTCAAAGAACCAAACAAGAATATTGAACCATGTAGATGATAGGACTATAGCACTAGTTATGACCAAAGACTTCATAAGACTAAGGGATCATAGGTGCACGTTGGAGATGCACATTTTGGTGGAAGTAGAGAGAGAAAGAGCTTAGGGAAAGGGAATCTAGTGAGAGAAAGAGAGGATTTCAAAGGAAGTTAAAAGTGGTGGAAGTGTTGCTAGGACTCTATACCACTCATTAGCAAGCCTTTATCAAGGTAAGGGAAGAGTAAGATTTATAAACTACAGGAGATGTTATTCTTAATAAACTATTTGTGTGTTTATTTGCTTTATTCTATTACTGTTTCTATGAATTAGTGATGTTGATTATTACTATCATTCTCTTTAAATTGAATTATTGTTCATGATTTATATTTGTGTTGTTCTTAGTTAATCATAAGGGAATTGATTGGATTTTATAAATAAAGGTTTTATAAGTCAAGTGAAAGATATGATGTTAGAAAGGTTATTATTCTTTAAATGAATTGTATCGAACTTATATACTTGCTTTCTAAGAACCCTGATAGGAAGACAAACTAAGCATGCTCAGTAGTCAATGTATAATCTGATCTTCCACATCATGGATGGTCATGGATCCATGTGTAGTGTTGAATGGGATTGAGTCTAATGTTGTTGAGATTATGTGGAATCAAGTCCTAGGATAAACTTAGGCTCTACTGTCTATCTAGTTTATTAAGATTAACATTTATGATTTATATGTATCTCACTCCTCTATGTGTTTGTTTACGTGTTTCTTTTCATATGTATTCATGTTATGAATAGAAGAGTAGCTAGATCAAACAATTATGATGGGTAACTCTGAAGATTTAATTTATGTTTGATGTTATCTGATGTTGTAGTAAGCTACTCTTAATGATATCTTGATCATCCTGTCAAAGATTCACTACTATAACTTAGGTTGAAGTGGGGTAGAGGAGAGAATTGATATATGATATATTAAGAAACATTTTGAAAGGTCTTTTTGTAATGAATTTCATTTTTATTTTAAGAAGATTATGGTTCTTTATATAAGAACTAATTTTGAAATTTTCTATTAATCATGTAAGTACCTTTGAGAATTATTCTGTATTTTCATGAATGAATTGGGTTAGTAAGAAGAGCGTTACATGGACCAGGTTGACCTTGGGTTGTTTTTTTTTAAAAAAAAATTAAAATGATGTCATTTCTTACTTTTTTTTTTAATTTTCATTTTACTTTTTATGCAACTTGCAAATGTAAGAAGTGAAAATTGTTATGTTACATTTATATATATATATATATATATATATATATATATATATATTATTTTTTCTATATAGACCGAGTTAAATTGGGTTAACTAGTCTGATCAATAACTCATTGACTACTGTCATGATCGAGCTAGTTTTCACAATACTGGTTCCAGATCAACTAATCTAGAAAAATAGTCAATATTCAATTTTGGATCTATTGACTCAAGAACATATGTGAACATAAAGTTGATTCTAGATTGAGAATATATGTTAACATAAAGTTAAAAGTTAATTCTAAATCAATTAATTCAGAAGTTCCACATAGAATAAAATTTGTATCTACTTATTCGAAATAAAAAATGAAATGAATAAAAAAATATTGATTTGAGGTGTACATGTTGTGTGTCATAGAAGGGGTACTATAAATGGTTGTTGAAATATCATTAAGAGGTTGTGCCATGACAGATGGAAGTTGTACGATGGGAGATAAAATGTTGGGGAGAGGAGATAGAATACAGAGGAAGGAAAAGAGCTAGTAGGATGATAATAGTTATGAAATCTTACGTTAAAAGGTAATAGGGTTTTTAAAAATATATTAACCCATGAGGGTGTAAATAGAAATTGTAGGGTGTTAAAAGAAAATTTTAAGGAGTTTTACACTAGTCAGAATTCATAATTAACTTTTAAAATATTGATTAATATAGCCGACAAATTGAATCAGTATAAAATTTTTCTACATTGTCATTACATGAGTCTTTTTCTCATAACTAAAAGGAGTATGTGTAGTTTAGGATGACAACATATATTCGTACGGATTTTTCTCCCTACTCCTCCATACTTTCTCATTGCACCTCCATAGTTTTGCAAAAGGATAAAAATGTTCATAGATAATAAAAGTTAAGACTTCTTCCTTCTTATCATTCTTCTCCCTCTCATGTAGTTCTTTTTCCTCTTTGCAATTTTTTTCCTTCTTCGTGCATCTCTTTACTATAATATTTCTAAACTTAAATAGAGATTAGTGTAAAAAATTATAAGACTAAGCCTATGTGTAATTTGGTAAAAATTTAGGGATTGCTATTGTCATTTTTTCTTAAGGGTACATTAAGCAAACATAAATTTTGTTCAAATTGGAACTACATAGATCATAAACCAACATAAAATTTATAAAGATTATATTATAATTATTTAATAGAAATAAATATCACATCATTCTTAACTTATATTTTGATATATTTAATGTTATTTGTAAAAGAAATATTAAATTTTGTTAAGATTATTATGTATATTTATTTTAATTGTATACTATGAATAAATTTTTAATTTTATAAAAATAATTATAATCATAAATTTTATATTTTAAATTTTGATCATGTAATGAACAAACTAAATTATTAATATCATTAAATATTAAATATATAATTATACAACTATAAATACTTGAGTTATCTAAATTTTGATGGACATATTTGTAAACTAATATAAAATAATTCAATAAATAAATTATTAAAATTTAATTTATACAAAAAATTACTAAATGTCACAACTTTATTAACAACTACTCTATGAATAACTTAGTATCATGTTGTAAATTTTTTTTTCTAGTTAAATTAAAAATATTTACATTTAAAAATGAACGATCCAAAATATATAAATTAACATTTTAGATTAGGTGTTTCAAAATATAATTTGAAATGATTTTTTCGGACACACTAATATAAATTTTACGTCTTGGATTGGATAAAAATTTGAATGTATGTACATTCTGAAATGAGCAATCTAAAATATATAAATTAACATTCAAGATGAAGTGTTTCAAAATGTAACTTGAAATAATTTTTTTTCTTTTTCTTTTTTTGTATTTTAATTGTTATATTACGAAATGAATGCTCTAAAATTTAAACAAAAGATAAAGATAATTTAATATTTTTTAAAAAAAAGATAAGTGTATATAAACAATAGATGCAAATAACAGCACCCTTAAATGTTCCCTATCATCTCTTACCTCAAGTTCTCAACAATACATACATCTATTACTGATAGTTGTTTTGTTTCTTTCAGCTTTGTGCCATTTTAATTATTTTTTTTTCTATTATGTAATTTGATCAATTTTGATATTCTTGTATTTTTTAAATTTATATACTTGTCTTATACTTCAAAAGTAGGTTAATCTAGTTCCTACAAAATTTTCACCTTTTTTTAAAAGTATTTTTGAAACAAGTAGAACGATTTAAAATATCAATAAAAACACAAGGAGAAAAACATGTTTATCTAATTAAAATATACTTTTTTCTTAGAGTAAATCTATGATTATTTATACTATTTTTCACTTAATTTGTAAAAACAATCACAAAGAAAAGTTAATAGCAACACAAGTTAGGGTAATACATTATCTATAAGTGTAACTTTGATCCCACACAAGGTACCCAATATATGCAAATCAATCAATATCAATATTATATACACAAGAAGATGAACAAATCTACAAAGACAAAATGTATCTTTTTTTAATGGTATCTCCTGAATAATGCAAAAGGTATAAATGAAAGAGCAATGCAAATTTTCATGAGAGCCTGAAACACTAATATGAACAAATGAACATTTCATTCCAACGATCATCACTTTTGTCAACACTCAACTACAAAGTTGAGTACACAATTGCTGGATCTGGGAACTGGTTGGATCTTGCATGAAGTAAGTACTGGTTTTACCATTGCTTGAGCATGTTACATTCAGCTGGTTGCCAAGCTGGTTTGACTGCATTTGTGATATTTCAACCATATTAATATCAGGCATTAAGGAAGTGAAAAAATAACATTTTTCAATGGTTAATGTTAAGGGCATGTTCGATAAGCTTCTCTAAAAGCACTTCTAGTAGAAGAAAGTTAAACAAAACTTTTCAATAAACTTTGTTAAAAGATGTGAGGATTTTTAAGCAAATTTAAACTAACATGTAAAAAAATCATATAACTTTTTTAAAACATGTGAAACTTTTTAAAAATTAGTCCATATAAAGTTTCATATCATTTAAAAAACATCTTATAGAAAAGCTGTTTTGACTTCTTTTTTTTGTATTTTTTTACTAAAAGTGTTCCTGGAAACGATAAGCCAAACAGGTTTTAATTACAAGACATCTTTGATAATAAAAGGGTAATCTATGATGAAACATTAGGTTAAAATATTTTTTAATCCCTACAAATAGGGAATATTCACTTTTAGTTTAAAAAAAATAAATCATCTTCTTGCTGTCTTGTTTATAGGAAAGTGTCAAATGCGGTCCTTATGAAAGGAGGATAAAAGTCAAACAGAATTTATTTTTTTTGTGAAGAAGAAAGACTTTGTAGACGCATTTTCATATTTGAGAGACTAAAAACAAACATTGTCCTGTTTGTAGACTAGAAACATATTTTAGTCCAATGGAAGAAATTATAAGCAACTCCAAGAAAAATCACAATTTTATTATTTTTTTAGTTGCATATTGTTATTAATTTGTACGGATTTGGTGAAAAATTACTTTTTTTAATCATATGCAACAGTTGCTTGGTGAAACAACTCATTCGCTTTTTAAACAACTTGAACAGTCATGTAGGATTGTTCCAATAAAAGAGCTGCTTCAAGCAACTCATTAATGTTTTAAGCAACTTTACTAATATTGCCCATGAAAGAGAAGTAATTTTTGCAGGATATGAGGATATTATTATTTTATTAACAATAACTGTAATTATTTGGTTTGAAACTTAGTCACACTTCAGTCTTATCCTCTCTTTCCAAGAATATATTCTACCAGGATCTAACCTAGATACTTTCCCACAAACTAATTGGGGTGATAATATTGCTAGTGAAGAGAAGTAATTTCATAGGATCTGATGATATTATTATTTTATTAACAATAACTGTAATTACTTGGTTTGAGCCTTCTTGTCATCTCTTTCCAAGAATATATCCTACAAGGATCCAACCCAACCCAAATACTTTCCACAAACTAATTGGGATGATGATATTATTCATATTAAGAGGCTTTAAGGTAAAATGCTTACCTCGCAATAAGCTGCCTCTGTATGGCAGTTCCATTTTGAGGTGGGAACACAAGACAGATAATGGCACCAGGAGCAGTGATCATTTGCATCAACACCACGGAGAAGTGCAACCAGCCCAACAGAAAGCCTGTCACATTAGACAATTTAACATACACAGGACAAGTGATGAAAATGAAAGACAAATAAAAGAAAGGGTCTTGGTGCCTAAAAGAACCAAAAGGAGAAGTTTTTATTAACATAAGTGATGGCAATACATTTTCTATCACACTTCTTCTAACTAAAACACACTAATGGAATTTATTAAAAACTATAAAATTAGGAGAGATGGTCATTTAATAACAAGTGAAACCCAGTTAAATTTGTGTTTTTCAAAGAGATTGTTTAAAATAGTGCATCAGAGAGTTTATTGCTAGCATTTCTCGAAAACAAAAACATAAGGCCATATGACCGAGGTTAGCATTCCCCTAAAAGAAAAAGCAATAACACAAACAAGATGAGCAGGCACAAGTCACACTGCAATCAAATTTTGTGCTAATATTTCTCAAAAAATAAAATAAAATTCCCTCCACATCTGCCTTAAGACATTGGTTAGCATTCTCCTAAAAGAAAAAGCAAGAACACAAATAAGATTATGAGCACGCACAAGTCACAATGCAATCAGACACAAAATACAAGCATATTTACATTAATGAAGGATAGATTTATTTCTACATCAATATTGGATTCATTTGCTTGGTGAAAAGACAAAAAACAAAATCACAAAGTGTTTCAAGAAATCTTAGCTATCATGGGTCTGCATCCAGTTTGAACTAGCTTTTTAGGAGATCCCTCAGTAGGAATAAACAATTATAGTAGCTGCACTTGCTGCAGAACAATTATTAGAGGCACCAAAATAGAAATACACATAAGGAAATGACTACAATAACATTCAGCCTTTCTTTCCTGGTATACTTATTGATTACTACAGTATTCAGCACTGTCATTATTTCTAGAACTACTTCAGTTGAGAAATGTGAATTCCTTAGGGTGAGTTTGCTTTTATATGTTTTGATTTTCCATTTTCATTTTCTGAAAATAGTTTTCAACATTCATAAAATATTTGTCTTGATTTGATATTTTCTATTTTCAAAAAATAAAATTATTTAACTTAATAAATTTTAGTAAAAAATTATAAAATATTTATATATAATTTAAAACACATTTATGTATAGTTTTTCTTACAATTACAGCATTGTTATTGAGTTTTTATGTAGTTCTGATTAAAAACAGTGAAAAATAACCTTTTTTTTTTCTTTTTTCAGTTAATTTTTTAAAATGTTTCCAAAAAATATTTTATAACTTGTAACCAACATATTTCCATTACTGTTTTCTATATAAATGAAAACGGGAAATGCCTAAAACAAACGAAACTTCACATATTTAAAATTACTAAAGCAACTAAGCAGTCAACTTTCTATTGCAATCAACAACAAAAAGAGCATGCATCTACTCCTGTGTGTAGAGTTCCATCGGCAACACATCATATGCACATGGTATTATAATGATATAGTCTGCTAGTAACTTTAAGAACAAGGCAAAATTATTTTTAACCTTTATTATTTATGACAGATCTATCATTATATTTGGTGACATTTTTATCTTCTATGTTATTTCTGCCTCTGTAAGCAGTAAAATTTGGCATTCTCACCTAGTACAAACATAAAAAAGTCACTAGGGAAATTCTATATGCCATTCAGGCCAGTAAAACACTACCATGGATATTTTGAGTAGCAACGATTTGCAACATCATTTTCTTGGGCAAAATTAGCATTTACTGATACTTTTAATATGACCAAACCAAAACTATCAATTGATTTTACATAACCACACACATGTATTTGTACAGTAGTACTCCTATTAAAAAACACAAAATTGAACAACCATTTTTCCATAGAGTTTGTTCCCACAAGAAAATACAGTAGATGAATATCATATTATCATTGATAAAAAATAGAAAAATATTATAATTTTTAATACTTTATCTCATTTATTACTATACAAAAATAAGTATATAATTCCTCTGAGGATCTGTTTTGCAGAACTACTCAAGTTTTGTACCAAAAACCTATGATCTTGTATTTGTTTCTATACCATAAGCCTAAATTTCCAAATGAATCATTTCATTACTACTGCCACCTGCAATCATATTTTTTAGTTCCTTCTAGCCCACAGAGATTTAAGTAGAAGTAGCAGTTAATCTTTTTAAAATTTCATACAAGTCCTATGATTTTTTTTAAAGGATCTTTCTTTTTTATACCAGTCTTTTCCTTGTTTTTATTACTTATATCTGCTATGAATATTTGTCTTAATAAGAGTCTAAAAATTAATTGTTTTAAAAATAATTGTTAAACTGTTACTAAGTAATCATGAAACTGAGTTTAAATATACTAAGTAATCAGGTTTAGATTCTTCCTAAAGCAAATAACTTGGTTTCTCATGTTATGTGTATTTTTCTTTTAGTATAGTAGAAAATGAATCCAAAACCTCTAAGGCTCTAACCACTTGTGGTAAACCAAAACTGCAACTACCCCAACATTTGCATCTACCAAAGCTGCAAATGTTAGTTATTAGTTTGTTAGTGAAGGATTCAAACTCACGATTTTTCTCTTCTTTCTCCTCACATGTTAATTTTGTCACTAAACCAACCTTATAAACCATCAGGTTTCATGCTATATGTCAATTATGGTTAAGTCTCTTCTTACATCATACATTACCTAGAGCAATGACACTTTAAAAAAAATGCTTACCCAACAACTAGAATTATCAGGGAGAAGACCCATAAGATGCACTGATATTTCTTGAATCTAGGTTTGGGTCGTCCTGGAGAATAATTTAGAGGAGCATATCGTTGGTTAACCCATCCAAACTGGGGACGTATCAAAAACACAAATCCAAGAAGAAATCCTGTAAGAAAGCCTCCGATGTGAGCAAAATTGTCCACGTGTGGGAGAATTCCCACTGCTAGATTGACAACAATGATGATCACAAGGGTGAGGAGCGCTGCTAGCTTCAAATGAAAACAAAATCTTGATTGTCAGTAGGGGCCTTTTAAGAGCATGATCTTTTCTTCTGAAACACACAGTTCCAAATGAGAAATTTAATAAGCACCTTGTTATCATATATTGTCCAATTAGTAATGAGTTCTGAAAGCATGCCTCCTAGCAAGCCGAAAAGTGCACCAGAAGCACCAACAGAAATGTTTAACTGGATGAACAAAGCAGAAAGCAAACTCCCCCCAAATCCAGATATGACAAATAACAATCCAATAAGCACTGTGGTACAAGTATGCAAGAATCAGTAAAGAATTTAGAACTAAAGCAGGCAAACAATAACATGACACAAGAAAATCATACCTCTCAAAAGAGAAACTAAAGTCTAAAAGGGATAATATATAGTGTCATTTATATCTATTTACCAGACAACATGCATTATAGCTCACATTATTCCTCAAATCAGATTTTTAAATGTTAATTTAAAAGTTGTGTTTTTCAATCCATACTCTCTAGAGGCTATCATATTTTAACCTTACACCAACTTTCAATTACTAGTTATAGGCTACCCACTACCTTTTAGTTGTGTTGTGTTTGTGGACTTATTTTCATTTTTCAGAATAAAGTGGCGATTTATTGATGTCCATTTAGTTTTATCTAACTACTTTGCAACTCAAAACCATATTGTGAGTATAACAGTTCGAGCAATACAAGAATAACAGAAGAACTCTTGGAAGAAAACCAAAAGCAGCTACTTAAACAAATGTTTATTGGTACAATTATTGCAAAGATTTGGTTCTAGTCCCTCTAAAACATCAGTTTCGGTTTGTCACTGATTTTATAAAGTCCCTTTTGGTTCCTGAGTATTATTGTCTGTTTAAGTGGAAAAAGGAAGGAATGATTAAAAAAGGATGAAAAAATCAGAAAATTCGAATCTTTCTATTGTTATTTTGTTTGGAATGACTTAAAAAAGGAAAGAAAACATCCATGTGGGTCCATTTTTGCTTTCCTTCAAAATTGGAAAGAAAAGGTTACTTTATATAAAATAAACAAAAATACCCTTATCTATGTTATATATATGTCATATTATATACATTTTTTTCTTTTCTTTCACTTTCTCTTATACTAAACATAAAAGATCATCTCACTTTCCATTCCTTTTCATTTTCCTTCTCTTTTCTTTCATTTCATTTTCTTCCCTAAACCAAACATACAATTAATGGCTCTATGATAACAGCAGAGACCAAAATGCTCACTTTTAAAAGCTAAGAGAACAAGTCAACTCTCAAATAAATCTAAAACCAAAATTTGCTATATTTGCAAGACCACAAAAATATATTTGATAGAAAGACTATAGTACTATAGAAGTTCATAAGTTATAATTGCAAACTATACACGAAAGAAACAAACCATAATCTTAAATATGTCACTCATACCAAACCCAAATTCCTGCTCAAGCCGAATTCCAATGACTAGAATACCCAACATATTTGCTAACAAATGGAAAACTCCAGCATGTAGCCACATACAAGTGATGAGGCGCCACCCCTGGTGTCTGTGAACCACTCTGCTCACATCAAGAGCTCCCATCTTTTGTAGCCTGAAAAACAAACAAACCTCACTCGTTCAATCACAGCCAGTTTCAAAATGTTAGTTGCAATTTCCCATATGATAATTAAAACAACTCATCAGAAACATCCATAAATTTCAATCCCAGCTATGAATTATCACATAAATACTATAACTATTTCAACAACATCACCATCACCACAGCATCGCCATCACCACCACAAACAGGTTATAAATTTATATAATATATATAATAAACACCACATAACATATGATTTCATAACTGGTATCAAACTTGGTAAAGAAGGAGGGTTGTGTTATGCCCTACCTAACAGGCCAACACGGGATTGAGTTGAATAACATCATACAATTCATGTAGCAAATAAACCGTTTGTCATTGTTAACATTTAATCTTATATAATTTACAACAATTATAATGGCATATCCTATTTTGTTGTCTGAGTTTTTGTTAGAACTTCTTGATTTTTATTAAGTAACTACTATCTTCTTCCTCATTCCATTTTTTATTTAATTTCCTCTCTCTTACGTAGAGTTAACCACACATTCCAAATTTTCTATTTAACCTTCATCATCTAGCTCCCTCTTTTATTTTTTTTTATTTTTTTTTCAGAAAAAATAGAGGTATGAAGTACCTCTCTTTCCCATGTTCTTAATAATCATAGTGAAATTGCAACCATAACTGGAAGTTAAAATTTTAAAACTATAATTGTATTTAACATATAATAACAAAATAAACTAAAAGCAAAATCAGAAGAAAAAAAGTACTGAAAACTTTGAATATATATAGCAAATAATAATTTATAAACTATATATGAAGGAAATAATAAATTTTAGTATGAACATTTTTTATCCTTTATCCTTGTAACAACTAACATTTGCCTTATAAAAAAAACTTAAATTTCCTTTTTGTCTCCATAACTTAATTCTTCAAACAACCCATACCATCAGCTACATCATAGAAACTGCTCACTATTATTAATTTTTATATTATCTTTTTAAATGTTTTTTTAAATTAAAGAGAGTCTTCCTACTAGTAATAATAGTAGTAGCATTTGTACCATTAAAGGTCTTTAAAATAGTCCCCAACCAAAATTACAACCACAACATCATGGTTTTCAGGGTCTACCATCATGACCACAATTGCAGCTAAATCTATCAACATTATTTTAATGTCATCAAAGATCATGATAATTAATGGTCACAGTCTGTCCATAATTTTTCACATAATGATCACGATAAGACAACCACAATTTCAAAATTTGGTACAATTATGCACAAATTCATCACTAATTAATTAATTATCCAATACCACTTTTAATAAAACAATCATTCTTTCTGTTTTTAAAAGATTATACTGGTAAAAAACATAATTACTTGCCTAAAATAAACTTGCAACAACAAAAACATGAGGAATACTAACGATCTCTAAACACTCTCTTTCTAATAAAATTACCAATTTTGGTGCGTTTTACTTTTAAACTAAGAGATACTCATTAAGTTGAGCAGTAAGTAAGGCACAAAGAAAGTATCTAAGACGGTATTACTTACATTTCTCACAAAAATTCCTCCAAAATTGATAATTTTTAATAAATTTTGATTCGATAAAAAAGAGTATATTTTGAGACTGTATTACTAACATTTCTCAGCAATCTATCAAAGTTGATCATTTCTAATAAAATTTAAATGATCACAAAGAAACTATTTGAGACAGAATTGCTAGCATTTCTCACAACAAATCCTACTTGGCTCAAACAGAATTACCAAGGATAGAGTATATTCTATAGAAAAGACATTTCTCACAAAAATTCTACCAAAATTGATAATGTCTAATAAATTTTAACCAATCACAAAGAAAGCATTGCAGACAGTATTGCTAGCATTTCTCACAACAAATTCCTACCCTACTTAAACAGAATTATCTGCAGTGGAGAATAACTGCTGTTCAAACATAATTTCTAATAAACTTTAACATATCACAAAGAAAGTATTTGAGGAGACAGTATTGCTAGCATCTCTCACAACAACAATGTTCCTACCATCACTCTTAGGATACTAACAAAACTATGACAGACCGAACTCTAAAACAGACAATATCTCCGATATGGTGACCCTAATATGTCTCCGAACAAATAACAATTACAATTCTTACCAGACTCAAACAGGTTATACATGTGGTCCAGACAGAAAAAAAAAATTCACAAGATAAATAATAATCAAAAAACATAATTTCTAATAAATTTTAACCTATCACAAAGAAAGTATTTGAGGATACAGTATGGCTAGCATCTCTCACAACAATAATGTTCTTACCATCTCTTGGGATACTAACAAAACCATGACAAACCAAACTCCAAATCAGACAATACCTCAGACATTGTGACCCTAAGATGTCTCAAAACAAATAACAATTACAATTCTTACCAGACTCAAACAGATGATACATATGGTCCAGACAAAAAAAAAAAAGCATTTTTTCACAACAAGATGAATAATAATAGAAAAACATAATTTCTAATAAATTTTAACCTATCACAAAGAAAGTATTTGAGGAGACAGTATTGTTAGCATCTCTCAACAATAATGTTCCTACAATCACTCTTGGGATTCTAACAAAACCATGACAGACCTAACTTCAAAACAGCCAATACCTCAGACATGATGACCCTAAGATGTGGCAGAACAAATAACAGTTACAATTCTTACCAGACTAAAACAGATTATACATGTGGTCCAGACAAAAAAAAAAGCATTTTTTCACAACAACAAGATGAACAATAATAGAAAAACTCACGTCAAAGATGAAGGGCCCAAGAGGGGGTTTTCTTTGAAGGGCTGGAAGGAGAAGCGACCCAAGAAGGAGGCAATGCAGGACACAGAGTTGTGGGGGCAGTTATTGACGTACATGGTGATTACAAACATAACTATGTTGGCAACTACAAAGAGGGGTATCAACCAAGAGAACCACTTTCTGTAATGCTTCACCTCTTCTTCTCTGGGGTACTGAACAGGAGGAGCCACCACAGTGTCCATTGGGTGCACCATGGTGTTGCTGTTGGTTCTCTTGGAGTTGACCCTCAAGTGGATCTCCAATGGGGTTGGGTTCCTTGACATGAATGTGGATTTGGTAAGAGTTTGAGTTTGGGATGAAAGAGTTTTCAAGGGTGGATTGAGTCAGAGAAGAGGAGAGTGGGTGATGTAAGTAAGTATGAAACAAGAGATAATGGAAGTTTAGTTTAGATTAGTTTAGTTTTAGTTTAGGTAAGGGTGTTTAGCTCAACCACTTTGGGTGGACTTTTGGGACATTATTAATTCTTTGTCTTTTCCTTAGGTAAGATATTATGGTTGCTAATTTATTTATTGGATAATAGATAAATTATGGTTTTAGTGTCCACTTGTAACTTGGGTAAGAAAATTTTACACATAAAAGTAAAATGAGTTCAGTATTTATATGCTGACAGCATAAAAGTTTTATAAAAGTGTTTAATCATAATTTCTTATGGTTTATATGTCACTAGTAATGAGTTCAGTATTTATATGTCACTAGTAATCATAAAAGTAAAATGAGTTCAGTATTTATATACTGACTTTTAAAATATTAATAAATAACGTAAAAACTTTATCATATATATAAAGAAAAATTGTTGTTAAATGTCACTAGTAATGTAGTTGTTTTTTTTTTAAAATTAAAATTATGATGATGGTATGACATGTAAAAGTGACTTAGACTATAAATAATGAATTATTATTGGTTAGACTATAAATAATGTGGTAATTAAAATTATTTAATAACTTTTTGTGTTGTTTATCTAACTTTTAGTTTTTGTTGAATTTTAAATTTTTTTTAGACTTAAATATGTATTGAATGTTTGATATATTAACAAATTGTGAATTAAGTTTTGTATAAAATATTTGTTTTATGTTATTTTATTTCAAGAAGGAATTTTGGGAAAACGGGATAACGTGTTGAAAAAAGTTATTGGAATTCAAAATGCATTCAAGATTTAAGAGTTACGGTGACTTTGGTGCTAAGAAAAAAAACGAATTTTTGCTTAATTAACTATTTATTTCATATGTTGTGTGGTTTGATTTTGCTTTCGCTTAACATAATTTTTTTTTATTTTTAATTTTTTAAATTTTATTTTTTGAAAATAATTTTTTATTAAGCAATCAATTGGCTAACAGATTGAAATTTGAGCAATCAATTGGCTAACAGATTGAAATTTGAGAACATAGATTTTGAAAATTGTTGACAGAAAAAGGAAAAAGATTTTCAAAATCTTACTTATTTGTTTCATATAACATGATTATGTGACAATTCGTTAATTACATTGTAATTAACAGTTTTTGTTAACCATAAGGTTTTTTTAAAAAATAAAATTTAAAAAGATACAAAAAATATTTCAATAGATTTGAATCAAACCCAAAAAAATATTTTGGAAGAAAAAAGTTAATAAGCCTTTAATTTTCATAAATCAGTGGTTTAACATCATCTATGAAATTAAGTTTTTATCATTAAAGAAAAAGAAAGAAAAAAAAATTACGTGCTTGCTGGTTATTTTCACTTTGGGTGGACCTTTGGGACATTTATTTGTTTATCTAACCTTTCGTGTTGAAATTGGAATTCTAATTTTTAAATTTATTTTTATTATGTGAATGAACTTTTGGGAATTGGTATAATACTGTGTGTTATATTAAGTATTCAAATTGTTGAATTAAAAAACCATTTGCCTTATTTTTAAAAGAATAGTTAAACTTAGAAAGAGTACCTTATTTTATTTAACTCAGAAAATCATTTAAGAATTTCATATTTCCCTTTTATCTATTTTTTATTTTGATTTAATTTAAATATATTCACAGTGTAATTTATTTTATATTTTTTATGTAAATTAGAATAATCATTTTGAACAAGAATACTTTTAACTATTATTCTTCAACAAAAAAAGTTAGGAGTTTTTCTTATATGAAAATGTTTTTAAGATTTTTTTTTTAACTTGTTTGTTATCTCTTTTAATTTATCTGATATCTTTAATTTTAAACCAAATTTATTATATTTTATAAAAATAAAAATAATTAAAACAAAAAATTACATACTTATATAAAAATGTTTAATCATGTTAACAACTATTATATTCCTCTTTCAAAAAAGAAACTAATTGATATTCCAATGGATCAAACAATTAAACAGGTCGGCTCTAACATCAAAATTATGAATTATATTTGAATAACCAAAAGTTTGAAACTAAAACTCTTTTATATAACTAGTTTTGAATTTATTTTTAACTACGATTATTTTTTATTGTTATAGACAAGAATAGATCTACCCTTATTAAATTTTTTGTTTGCTTTAAAATATATATAAATATTATATTAGTTTAATTTATTTTATAATCAAAAATATTATTTCATTATTAATAAATTTTAATATTATAAAAGAAGATAAGTTATTATATTTTTGTATAATTTTATTATCTTGTAGTTCATTAATATGCTAATTTGTTAAGTCGCAATATTTTAATTAATACTATATTATTTATCTCTTTATCCCTCTTCTTATATATTTTTTATTTAACTATTTTTCTCCAAGTTTTTTTATTTTATATCTTATTTATTTTCACACATTTATTTTAGAGTTTAATTGGTATATATTGTCAGTGTAAATATTTTTTACACATTTATTTTAGAGTTTAATTGGTATATCTTATTTATTTTTCACATATTTATTGTATATCTTATTTCCCACCAAGATATGATTGAGCATAGTCTATAAGTTTTACACTACAATGTATACCAATTAAACTCTTTATTTTATTCCTACCAAGATATTCCTCTCATTTCTACAATATAAAACAATTATGATCATTAAGTAGGGATTAAATAGGGAATTGTTTCAGATTCACCAAAAGTCTTGAATTAGTGAATGATATATGTGATTAAATTTAAAAAAATTGTAACTTAAAATGATTTTGGTCCCTAATAAATTTATGAATTTTGCTTTTGTCTTTATTAAATTTTTTAATTGTTTGGTTATTAATAATTTTTTATTTTGTTTTTAGTCCCTAAATTTTTTTAGATAATGCTACAAAAGTTTTAAAAAACTGTTTACATAGCACTTTAAAACCAAAAACAAAATTAAAATTTTATTAAAAACCAAACACAAAAAAAATATTAAAAATAAAAAATAAAATTCACTAATTTGTAGAAACCAACTACATATTTAAACAAAAAAATTATTATAATTATTATCATCATTATTTGTTTTTCAACCCAACCCATCTCCGGATTTCCAAACATGCACGTTATTCGTTGAAAGAGTAATTTTGATTTAAGAATAGAATCAAAAGACATTTTGATAATGAGATTCATGAAAACATGTGGAAGAAAAATCACATTCAAATAGCTATATGAGTTTCTAGAAATGATAAACAGATGATTAAATTATTTTAAAGGATTAAAATATTTAAGGCATGCTAATAGGAATCGTTGTGACAATCTTGGGAGGTGTTATGAAGAATTTTCAGTTATGATGATTTTTTTTGGTGATTTTTTATATCATAAAAAATTACTTATTTAAATCAAATAAATATTTATTGGTATTTTTTATATATTTGATTAAAATTTTAAAAGAATACATAAATCGAAAGAAATTATAAATAATTTATTTTGAAAAGTTTTTTGAAGTAGCTAATTTTGACGTGAGAGTTGTTTTATAAAAAAATTGATATAGTTTAAAAATATTATTTTTTTGTAAGCCTAATAATATTATTTTTTATATTTATACTTAAATGTAATTTTTTTTTACTTTAGTAAAAATCACTTACAAATAAGTTATTTATTTTAAAACTATTATTTTTTATTATTTTTTAATTGCCAGTAGGTCAAGTAATGAAGTAAGAGATAGGACTGACATAAAATTGTAACTTGACTTCACCCAACAAACCTATGATAAAAAATCATATTTAGTTGATTTTGAATGAGTTAAATCAAGTTAAAAAATGGTTTCAAATGAGTTGAGCACGCAAATGTGAGTTTGGTTTTCACAAAATTCATCCATACCTAACCCAACATGTCTATTATGTATATTTTTTTAAAGTTTTAAAATTAATAATAATTTTCTCCACTTTTATATTTTTAAATAATTAATATAATTCATACTAATTATACTGTAAAAAAACACGTATTCAATATATTTTTTTTAAGATTATGAAATTTTTTTATTTTTATATATCAATTTTTGTTTAAAAAATTGTAATTCTTGTAAAATAAAATTAAATCCAAAAATTTGTGATAAATCAAAAGTTAAAATACATAAACCCATCCAAACTTACCCGTGACTCACCAACTTCACAAAACATTGTCGAAAGCATTATAAAAAGCAATCTATTGAAAACAATAATGCTGCAATTTTTAAATAATATATTTTTTGAATATCAATAACCAAAATAATTTTTCTATAAAACTTTAAAACTAAAAAACTTGATTAAAGTTAACATCTATTTCGTTACAGGTGTAAGTTTAGACCTTTCTCTTTCTCTCTGCAAAGCTGAGACAAGAAAGTGAAGAAATAAAATATTTGAACTCGAAATTCCAAGCAAAAATGACGAACACAAATCTACTTCTTCCTATTTGAAGATATTTTCATTGTGTGTAGGAGGGAGGAAAAAGCATGAAAGTGTAGGAAAACAAAAAAAAAAAGATAAAAAATGTGTTGTTGAAGATAACTGAAAGAGAAAAGAAATAAAAGTAGTTGGTTTTTAAAAATTAAATAAAAATAACTTTAAAATAATCAATATATCTTTAATTATTATTAATTTTTTCCTAAAAATATGTCTTAACTTTATTTATTTAAGTTGAAAATTTACTCTATTAAATCGATTATGTTGCATTGTTTAAACAACATAGTCGAGTATGCACCACCTTAATTTCATGGGTAAAAATGACAATGTTTGTAATTATTGTTCATTGCAAGGCATATGATTATACTTTTATCTCATTTTTTAAATGAGATTTTATTTGCTGAAACTCACTTTATTTTCTCTCATATTAGCTATATTACACTTCTACCAAACATGAGAGTGCTCTCATCTTGTGTTAGCTATTCTCAACTTTCATTCTTTCCCTACATTGGTACCAAATTGGGTCATATCCTAAAGATGAATGTTGCAACATATTATGACATTGAAGGTTATTATATATAAATTAAGACATGTTTAAAATTCAATTTTAAAAAAATTTCATGTAAATATATGATGTTTTAATATTTTGTCTCTCTAATTTTATATATTTAAATCCATACACGCATATGATTATAATTTTATCTCATATTTTAAATGAGATTTTATTTGCTGGGACTCACTTTATTTTCTCGCATATTAGCTATATTACACTTCTACCAAACATGAGAGTGCTCTCATCTCATGTTAGCTATTCTCAACTTTCATTCTTTCCCTTCATTGGTAGCAAATTGGCTGATATCCTAAAGATGAATGTTGCAACATATTATGACATTGAAGGTTATTATATATAAATTAAGACATGTTTAAAATTCAATTTTAAAAAAATTACATGTAAATATCTAATGTTTTAATATTTTGTCTCTCTAATTTTATATATTTAAATCCATACACTCAATTTTTATATTTTCAAAATTTTCACTCCTTAATTTTATGTATTTGAATACATGTGACTATAATCATAAATGTAAAAACCGTTCGGACCAATTGGACAGGATCCGATCACATAATGGTTGGTTTCCCCTACATACCAAGCATGCACTTAGGTCCTTTTAAATTGGTTAGAACCAACTGATTCAAGTAAACACTAGTAACCTAGACTAAGTTGAGCTTGGGCTTTGAAGTGACATAATTTCTTACTTTTTTATTTTCTTGTTATTTTTTATGCAACTTACAAATGCAAGAAGTGAGAATTATATATATATATATATATATTATTCTTAATATATATAGACCGGGTTAAACTGGCTAATTGTTCTGATTACTAACTCATTGACTCATTATCTTAATCGAATTAGTAACCGAACCGATTTTCACAACACTGACCGTATTCATTTCTAATGGCCAGTTAGACTGAAAATTGGTCACATGAAAGTTTAAGTTGTTTACTCGATCAAATGTGTGTTTGAAATAGTATATAACAATTAACTTGGCTAATTTTTGGGCAATGATGTGACTCGGTTGTCATTAAAAACCTAGAATTTTTCCACTAACACTAGTTACACACCTTTTTCCAAAGAGTAGAACACATTTTTCCACTAACACTAGTTACACACATTTTTTTTATAAGTCAAATATTAATTGTTAATATTTTAATTTTTTTCTATGGAGAGATTTGAACTCATATTTATCCCTTTTTATCTCTCCACATTACTACAAACCAACCTTATAATTTCTCTGGTTACACACATTCATTCACAAGTTTGCAAAATGTTAAGGAATGTGTAATGAATGCTTGTGTAAACCTATGAATGAATTTGTGCAAACATTGTGTGTGGAAAAGTTTGTTAAACTTTAGGGTGTTGGGTCCAAACCGAGGGGGTTAAACACTGGGAGAATCCATCGTCAACCTTAGTCGATCACAACTGTCAGCTCTGATACCATTTGTTGGGTTAAACGGAGGGGATTAAACACTGGGGAGATGTACAACCATGGGACACGAGCCCATATATAAGAGAATATAACACCACTTTCAATCCAAAACCTTAAGACATTAGGTTATGGGTCTTTCTCACCTTATATATCACTCAACTTCCCAATTTCTTACTAATGTGGAGTTTCAACTTACACTTACACTCCAACGTAGGAAAGTGAGACGAACCAAGTGGAACTAAACAAAGGATTTGTTGAGTCACAATTTTGTTCAAATCGATAGAATTAATCAATTCTTATTGATTCAAATATGTATTTTGATTGAAAAAATTACTCAAATAAGTGAGGTGATTGATTTTTAGTTTAACTAGATGACCAGCTAATTTGAGTTTGAGTGCAAATTAAATAACACTTTTTTTAACTCATTATTTTTAGTTTTTTTATATTGTGTTTCCCTTAATTTTATACAATTAAACTAAATTATCTTAATTTGACACTTGATTGATGTATTTCTAAGTTTTACTTAAATATCTAACTTAAAATTCTAATTTTATTTTTTCTCAACTTATTTTGCTTCTCCCACTTTGTTTTTTTTTTCTTACTTTTTGACTCTTATCTATCCTTTTCCTTAATGAAATTGTTAAAAATTAATATGTTAAGGAAAACAAGTTATAAATTAAAGTGATTATAATTAGTTAAACATATCTAGAGTAAAATAAGAGTAATTTTACTAATTTTCTTTATATTTTTCATATATGCTACGAGTGGAAAGAAAAATATAAAAAATACATTAATTATTGATGTTTTGCGTACTATTTTCTTTAATACTAAACTAGAAAAATAATTTTTGTTGTCCTTACTTCTATATCTGCGCTCGCTATTTTCCATGCAACTTAATATAGACTTAATGATAAATAGATTTCACATAAATCGATGTTTCTTGATAAATTTCTATCAATTAAAAAAAATGTGTTAAAAAAATTGTATTAAATAATGTGTTGCTTATATTGAAACAACAAATTAAAACAGCTTTTTTCTCATACTAACTGAATCGTGACTTAGAGGGAAATATATTGGAAAGAAATACAGAAAGTACTAGTAAAAGAAAGTATTATTGGAATAAATTGAAGTTAGAAAGGGAAAAAAAGTGAAAAATTTTGTTTGCTTAAACGAGAAATAAAGAAAATGGAAGAAAATAAAAACTATTTTACGTATCATATTAGTTAAAATTAATTTTTTTTAAAAAATTTGTATAGGTTTAAAAAAAATACCTTACTAATTTTTCAATATGGTGTAGGTGTTAAGTTTTATCTTTGTTTAAACTAATATAACTTCTTTAAAAATTGGACAATTCATTACACAGTAGATATTGGTATATCAAAATATTTCATTTAATTTTATTTTTTTATAAAAAAAAAATATTAGTGAACCAAAAGGAAACCAGGATATATGTCTTCTAAGATATAGATTACATCAAAGGGTCCAAAATACATCATACAAGATTTTTTATATTTTTTTAGAAATACCACCCTTCAAATACAATATATCTGGTTTAAAATCCCCTTTATGTGTAGGTGTGTGTTGTAAACTTTGTTACTCGACACTTCACCCACGAGGTGAGTTGCGTGTTTTGAACAATTTCACTAACATCAACACTATGATCATTAAAAACTACATTATTTTGACACTTCCAAATGTGTCACAAGCCTACAAAAAGTCACACTCAAAACCAAGCGTGCTTTCATTGCTGATTATTGTTTAACAACCCCATAACTTGGAATATGTGACACCTGACCATCCTCGAAAGTGTTGTAGATATCTCCCACCAATAGCACAACTCTTGCCACACCTTACTAGACACTTCACAATTTATAAACAAATGAGTCATTGTTTTCACCTCCTTGTCACATAGTCCACACGAAGTTGCCTCTCGATGTAGAATTTGACGCTTTATCAAATTTACCTTTGTTGGTAACTTGTTTGCTCTAATTGTCATGGCAGCACATGCACCTTTGAAGGAACACCTTTATACCAAAGTAGAAACAAGAAAATATCCTTTTGAAGGTGTGTGTCAACTGATAGTAACTTGTAAGCCGATGAAACAAAGTAGTCTCTCGACCCTTCTGTAGTCCAAGCTCACCTATCTTCTACACTATCTACCAGCACCATTGTCCTTAGTCTATTCTTTAAATGAAACAAAGTAGTCTCTCGACCTTTCTGTAGTCCAAACTCACCTATCTTCTACACTATCTACCAACACCATTGTCCTTAGTCTATTCTTTAAATCTTCAAGCATTTCTACCTCCCAATCAAACAACTCCCTCTTCTAGGGCTCAATTCCAAGTATTCATTGGTAACCAAAATAAACGTGAATAGCCACTTGGAAGTTGTGATCGCCTAACCACCTATCTTTCTAACAGTCAACTACTCTCCATCTCGAACCTGACAAGTAATGTTTATGGAACACCAATAATTTTGACCCCTTCTCCATTATCACCCGCCATCGTGAACATCTATGCTGTCTCACCTTCCATTGATCGTCAGCCTTAAAATAATGCATCATCAAGATTTGCACCCATAAAATATCTTGCTCCATCATCACCTTACACCTCCATTTTCCTAACGGTGCAACATTAAACTTCTCCATATCTCGCAAACCCAGACACCAAACTATTTTTCCCTACATACCTTCTCCCAAAGCAACCAATTTAATTTCCTATAATTTGCCTCACGCTCCCTGCCCACAAAAGTTTTTTAAAGAGAGAATTGAGTTAAAAAATTATACCTTTCGAAGCCTTGAAGAGTGAAAGAAACTAAATCGTCAATGCAAGACAAATTTCAATAACACAACCCTTTTTGCCATCAAGATAAATTTATTTTCCTAGGAGGATAACCTGCATTTAACCACTCAATCACCAATTTCCACATTTGCAGTCCAGTAGGTGAGTCACCAACAAGCTACTCCAAATACTTAAAAAGCATGTTCTCCAACTGACAATTTAGAATATATGCAGCCCTATCCAACCACTCTTCTGTCACATTTACAATAACCAATTTTCTTTTGTCAAAATTCATCTTAAGCCCTGAGCTAAGTTCAAAAAGTTGTAACACTGGTTTTATCACCTCCGTTAACCCCTACTCCATCTTTGCTAATAATAATGTATGTATGTCATACCCCTTCCATAAATCTTCCACTACTACCAACTTTACCATTTAACTCAACCCCTCAATAACATTGAAGAATAGAAAGAGTGATAATGGATCTCCCCACCGAAGGCTCCATCTTACTCTAAATTCCTCTTTAGGCCTTCTATTTTAAATATGATTTTTTAGCAAATTTCAATAAAGAGATTTTATTTTATTTTTCCTTATCACAACTATAATTAATATTAGAAAACTACTTTTAATTTTATTTAACAACATAGATTATTTGATATATACAAAAAATATTTTTTTATCAAATAAATAGCAACTAAAAGTCTATTTAAAATGAAATAAAATTTGCAACGATCATTTTAACACCTGATACAACAGTGTGATTATGTCCACAATGATGTGTGGGGTGCGCGCTAGAAGATAAACTATACCAGGAGTTCAATACAATGTTGTGGTACATCTCATAGAAGAGTGCGATACAGATAGATGCACTTTCTAATTTACTGTGTGTTCCACACATTTGTGGTATGTGTCGAATCCCTGATGATTTTTTTTATATTCTCTTCTGGTGCATCACACACACCTCTTTGAGAATATCCACACTAATGTGTCATGAGTTAGAAAGTAGAAAATTTAACTACTCTAGAAGTAAAGGCTTAAATAAGTTGTAGAAGAATGACTAAAAGTGAATTCGGGACTAAAAAAAAAATATTTTTGAATTTTAAAAACTAAAAGTGATTTTTTATGAAACTTTAAGGGCAAAAGCTTATTTAAACCAGAAGTAAAATACAATATTTCATATGGTTACTATAAAAAGTAAGAATAAATCTAATATTTAATAAAATATAATATTCACTCGACCTTGTTTAGTTTAAGTAATGAGTCTTTATCATTTTAAATATATATATATATATATATGATATTTTAAATTGTCTTTTCTATAATTATTAGTAAGTTTTCATATAATATAATTTTTGTTTTTAAAATTTTCATAACCTAAAAAATATAAGCAAAATTTAATACATTTTATTGACAACTTTATATATTCGTAGTTTAGATTTTAATTTCTTAAAAATTCAAATAAATATAAAATCCACATTCTATTACTCGGATTGGATACAAAATAAAAAAATAAATTTAAATATAAAATCAATCGATTAAAATAGATTAAATATGAATAAGATATAAATTAGTTTTGGATATCCAAATTTCCTCAACCTAATTACAAGAGGATAATCTTCACGCACCTTGGCCTGTGATTGGTTGATGGAATAACATGAACATCATGTGGAACTAATGGATGCTTCATGTAATTGAATTTAGATGAGAGTCACACCGAAACTGTACGTACCACTCACGTGCACGCCAAGATGCCTATTCTCATCCACCAACCAAAATTTGCACAATTCTTTGAGGGCACACTGTCATTAAAGTTATCTGAATAAAAAAAAAAGTGTAGTTTAGTTTTATTCAATTTAAAAGTATTATTTGAATTAAATCAAATTAATGGTTAGCGGTTAAGTTTGGTTTTGTTTAGTAGTTTTTAAAATATGGTATTAAATATTATTTAATATATTTTTAATACTTTTAACTAAGGTTTTTAAGACCGGATTGATAATGATTGAATTGGTGAAGACATGAGTTTATGGTTCAAAAATTTAACCGGGGTTGGACCGAGGTTTAACCGAATTCAATAAAAATATTATTTTTTTACTAATATAATAATATGCTAAGGAAAAAAATAAGTTATATATGATTTATAATATATAAATATAATACATCTTATCAAGTTTAAATATTGTTACCTTTATAATCTTACAAAGAGGTAAAGTCTCACACTGTATAAAATGGCTCTTTGAGAGATATTTATATTCTAAATTGTAATAAAGACTTGATAAATAGGCTAGCAAGTGAGGAAGTTTCATGCACATGAACTTAAGTTTCATGAGCATCTCTTATTTGTGTACTTAAAGTTTATAATTTTTCAATTTTTGTATTTTTTTAAGAAAAAATAAAAAAGGGTATGACCCTTTCTCCCGGATCATGCGGTTCTAGATAGGTTCATTCTTCCCTCGATTATTTGAAAACTTTGGACCGCAGGATTGGTTCACGGTTCAACTAGTTGAACCAGCCAGTCCGGTTTTCAAAACCATGCTTCTAACAATACTTAATTAATGAGTAATGAATCCATATAGTTGTATTGAATGATTGGGACGCCCAGTTTTATAAGGAGGATCTTCTAAAATATTTCGATTGTTTTAACTTTGTATTGTTTTGTTTCAACTTTGTATTGTTCTGTTTCAGGTCAGCATTATTTGGGTTGTACCTCTTATTTATAAAAATTCTTGGCTTATAAAAAAAAATTAATTAATAGTTTATTTTAATTTAAGAATTACTTAAATATCTATGGCTAATTTACTGAAATTCAATTTACTCCAAAACTACTTAGAAAATAAAATTTCATCACATGCATAACTAATAAAATTAAGTACTGCTAGTGGCATTATTTATCTTCTAAACTACACATTATTTAGAAGAAAAAAAATATGAGAGTTATGTATATTGTAATTTGGTTCAGTTTAAGTTATTTTTAAAATCTTAAACCACAAATCGTAAGATTTAGAAATTTAATAAATTCAAATAATTTTAATTTTTAATCAATTTCAATTTAAAATCTCTAATTGTGTAGCCTTAACTGTGTATCACATACCTCCCTGTGCCACCTAACCCACTTAACACGCGTCTCTAGTATGAAATCTTTAGATCCATTTTCACTTTTATATATATATATTTATATATATATATATATATATATATATATATATATATATTCGGTAACTTTAAAGTTTAGTAACCTTAATAGTTTTGATTTATTTTAAATTATTATAATAATTAAATATTTTTTTATAATAAATAAAAAATTAAATTATTATAATAATTCAGAATAAGCTAAAATCATCGTTAATCAAACTTCAAACTCACTTAATTTAAATCTTATTTTCACTTCATTTGGACCCTTCATACACTCATCACAGAGTGACATTTAATAATTATTATTATATAAAAAGGAAAACATTAAAATAGAAAATACAATTATATGTTTAAAAATATGAAAAAATTTCAAACATACAAAATTAAGAATACAAAATAGAAAATTCTACTGAGTTTATCTATACTTCTATACTATATACAGAGGTAATACCTCTTTTTCATTTGCACTTTTATTAATGTCTATTATACTCTTATACCTATTTGAAAATGAAAAAATAAACTACATTGTTAAAGAAGGGATTTGAAGCCACAACCTTTGCCTCCCTAAACATCTACTTTACCACTAGACCAACTTTATAGCCTTAATAATAAAATTACTTTAAAATCTTTATATCCAACATCCATAATATATATATATATATATATATATATATATATATATATATATATATTAATAAAGGGAATATCCCCTTTTGATGTCTACTTTTCAAAATATTTATTCTACCCTTACACCTATTTTAAAATTAAAAAAACAATAAACTAATTTGTCATAAGAGAGACTTGAACCCATAACCTCTTCTTTACCGAAGATACCACTAGACTAACCTTATAACTTTAAGTAAAAAATTACTTTAAAATATTGATATCTAACATATAATTGTCCAAGGATATCTATAATGTATAATATATGACATTATATTATATACTATATATTATATAATAGACATATGACATTTTGATGTCCACATTTTATGACTATTTTACCTTCCAAATATTTTATGACTATTTTCACTTCACAAATATAACTTCTCCCTATTAATATATGTGTACATAAATATTTTTAATAAATATGCAAATACATAAGTGCAACAATATTTTGATTTCTATTCAATCTTTCCTCTTTCCATTCTTTCAAATTCATTGCATATTTGACATATCCATTGATGACCTGACATGTTTTTATCATGTTATCATAAACAAAAAATATAAAATTAACAAAATATATTTCAAAACATATCATATAAACAATTTATATTTTAAAATATAAAAATTTATAAAAAAATATTAAATTAAAACCCTATAATTATTATAACATATTAAAATAAAAATACAAATTCTCACGAATGTGTTTTCACTTGTATTAAATAGAGGGAACACGTTTGTCCATTAATAATATCCTCTGCATGAACCGCTTCACAACTCAAAACAATATCTTCTGCATTTCCACATTTCCACTGCGTCCTAAATATTTCATTTAATTAATTCACCAAAATTTTCAGTCAAACCAATTAGTAGAATTAAATTTTAATCTAATTTATTTTAATAAAACCGCAAGTAGGCAAAACTATCTCTTAACATGTAACACAACAACATATCTAAAGTTGAATTTAAGATTATATATTAATTAAACTATAATCATGTCACTCACACAGTCACATATTGAGTGATAAATTAAATTTTTAATTTACCAGATAATGTTTTTCTTTTAGCGGTAGGAAAAATAAATAAAGGGATATTATAATTTTGCAGTAAAATGAAAGTTTTTTTTTTTTTATGTAGCATGATCGTTATAAATTTTGAATCTATAATCTCATATAAGTTATTTCAAATGGTAATCGTTATCTATTCTATCAAAACTATTATTTAAAAATTAAAATATCTATAAATAGTTATTTAATTAAAAATATAAAAAGTTTTCAGTTTGTTTCATTATGATTGTATTTTTTATGAAGGAATATACTCAACTATTATGACTTTATAATTTTGGTTTGACCCACCTTGTCAGATGTGAAGGAGCATAACATCTTTAAAAAATTAACTTTTACCAATTCATAAAATATGAATTAAAAATATATATAAATTTTTAGTTTTTTTAAACAATATGAATTTTTAGTTTATAATTAAAATAATCAATTTATAATGTCGTGATAATTATTAAAATGGTTAAAAAAATGTTTTTTAGGATTAAAAAATTGTGTTAATATCATATATATCAAAATAGATTCAGTCATTTTAAACAAAGTCTAAAATTCAATTTTTGATAGAAAAAACATGGTTATTAAAAACATATATTAAGTTTTAGTTTTTTAAACAATATGAATTTTTAGTTTATAATTAAAATAATCAATTTATAATGTTGTGATAATTATTAAAATGGTTAAAAAAATGTTTTTTAGGATTAAAAAATTGTGTTAATATCATATATATCAAAATAGATTCAGTCATTTTAAACAAAGTCTAAAATTCAATTTTTGATAGAAAAAACATGGTTATTAAAAACATATATTAAGTTTTAGTTTTTTAAACAATATGAATTTTTAGTTTATAATTAAAATAATCAATTTATAATGTTGTGATAATTATTACAATGGTTAAAAAAATGTTTTTTAGGATTAAAAAATTATGTTAATATCATATATATCAAAATTGAATTTTTATTACAAAAAATTGACCAAACTGAAAAGTTGTTAGTCTAAATGGTACTAGATTCAGTTATTTTAAACAAAGTCTAAAATTCAATTTTAGATAGAAAAAATATGATTATTAAAAATATATATTAATTTTTAGTTTTTTTAAACAATAAGTATTTTTAGTTTATAATTAAAATAATCAATTTATAATGTTCTGATAATTATTAAAATGGTTAAAAAAATGCTTTTTAGGATTAAAAAATTATGTTAATATCATATATATCAAAATTGAATTTTTATTACAAAAAAATGACCAAACTGTTATTAGTCTAAATGATACTAGATTCAGTCATTTTAAACAAAGTCTAAAATTCAATTTTAGATAGAAAAAACATGGTTGACACCAGAGATGGTTAGTGAAATCTCAACAACAATAAAGATTAGTCATTCATAAAACTTATAAATACTTCGTCCAATGTCATCAATATAAGAAAAAAACATAAATTATGCATATATTTTTTTTATATTTGCCTTAATTACACATATTTCCTAAAAGGTTGGTCAGTTTGTGTGATATTATTTTTGCCTTAAAAAAGGTTATGCAATGAAAACAAAACCTCAACAAAAGTGTCTGTGTGATAAAAGTAAAAAATTCAGGAGAATTTTTATAGAATTAAAAGAATTTTTTATAGAATTAAAGATGGATTGTACAAAGTGTAACAAAAACAAACCACAAGGAAGCGTGTATAATTTATTAAAAAAACATAATTAATTAGAAATTCTTTTGGATCACGCAACATTATTGATTTCATTCACTCTTTTGACCTTTCGACTTAGCAGGGATGATACGTTGTCATGGTTTGAACCTTTCATTAGTTGATTATTGGCAATTACAGTTTACTTTTTATATGTATTAATTGTGAGGGTTTGTGGTTTACAATCATAAAGTTATATTATTATAATCGAAATGGTGGGGTGAGGAAAACTAATTTAGGAAATTTGAAAAATTTTGAACACTAAGATCGAAATAAAGCTCCAGGAGTCATGGAAGAACACACTTCACTCGAGATAACACTATAAAGGAGAACCTTTAGGTGCTCACATTATCGACAAAAGCTCTCGAGAGAGTAAAAGAAGAGTTTTTTTGTAAGGTCCCATTTTAAATATTATGTGATAAGTGTGTGAAATAAAAAGGGAGAATTCAAAATGTAGTTGAAGTATTATATATACATATATAGTTTGGATAAAATATGATTATTTAATTACATATATGATTGGATTTAAGTGAATTAAATGATGATTTATGGGAAGTGATATTTAGTAGGGTGCGAAGGTAAGCATTATGGTTATTTCATTGATTTGATGAGTTCGAAGTAGTTTTCGGAAAGTTTTCAGAAGTTTGGTAAGGAGGGTGCAAATAGCAAGTGGAACTTACTAAGCACATCCTCAGTCCCCTTTTTCTTCTTCTTCATTCTTCTTTCTTTCTTTCTTCATCTAATTTCTTCTCCTACCATTTCCATTTTTCTCTCTTTTCTGTTTGGTGCTTGGCTTGCATGTTAAGCTTCCGGCCGACGGAATCCAATTCGATTTATCAATATGGGTAAGCCTGATGTAATTTCTCGAACCTTTTTCCATTTATTTTCTATCCTATCGGTCACTTTGAAAGAGGAATTTCTTTGAAAATCCTAATTTCTAAGATTCCTGTTTGATCTAGAATTCTTGTTAGGTTTCTAAGTAATTTCTTCGAGTGGATTCCTCTCTTTTTGTTTAAAAAAGCTTTAAGGAAGAAATAGGTAAGAGAAGTTTATTCTTGATTTTAACTTTGAAAAATTATGATTTTAATAGTATTAAGGTATTTAATTGTGATTGATTTAGCTCTTGAACTAATTTTGGATGTTATGTGAAATTTATTATTTGTGGTGATTAATGAGTAGTGTTGGTTGAATTGACTTCCTAGGATTGAAATTGATTTTTTTTGGAATAATAATATATTATTTGGAATTGTGATGTAATGCATATGATTGGAATGCATAATGAAGGTGATGAAGACTCAACTTCTCCCTAAGATCTACTTCCATGAAGAGGTTGGATTAATGTGAAATGAAGTTTGGATAGAAGAGGAATGGAGGGGAAAACGCTACTCTCAGGGGGTGAGAAATGAGTTTAGGATGCTTGCCACAAGGAAGGATCCTTGATAAAAGCTAGAAGAACTCTCTCCCAAGAGAGAGAGGCTCATGGCCAAGGAGGAAGAGAACTCTTTCTCACACTCACTCAAGGCTCACACTCAAGCTAAAATGCGCAAATTATATTCAATGATCCAAAGATGATTACATGTAAGTGAAAGGTCTTATTTATAGGCTAGAAGGGATAAGTTAGGCTAACTAGACCATAGTTAATCTAACTAAGATTAGGCTAACTCTAGTTGAGTCACATCTAACCATGATTAGCTAACTATGGTCATGTATAACTAACTAATGAATTTATCCTTAATCTAGTCTAGATACAAAAATGTATAAATAGTAGAAAGAGGTGGTAAAAAGTAGTCATGCTTAAGGCATGACTAGGGGGTGTGACATCTAGCAACTAAGAGGTAGGAATAGCAGTCATGCCTTAAGCATGCTTAGAGGGGTGCGCCCATAATGAGAGGGGTGAACATAACACGTGTTCATCTTCTCTAAAAGCTAGCCCATCTTAGCAAACTCTAACATGATGACTATAGTACCTTTTAGAAAAATAAAAGATGACCTAAAAGGGTAACCTAAATACAATGGTCAAAAGAGAATGTTGACTTTAGGAGTCAACCTACTAAAAAGTCAAAGTCAACAAAATTATAAAAAGTCCTAAATTCTAATTTATACAATGGAATAAAGCTTCTTCATATATCCTTCAAGGGCCTTGAGCCGGATTGCATCAGAAGGTGTATAATATGTTTGGTGGGGTACATTGATGTTAGGGATACAACTAAGGTTAATGTAATTCAAAATATCAAATATACAAGGGGATATTCATGTGATTTACATTTTGGTCCTGGTATCAGATCTAAGGGGGTGCCTATAAGAACATACTCAGAAAACAGTTGTATGTCACAAGGTGTTAGTTAGACACTAGACAATAGTTTGTGGTTGTCATATGAGTATTGCTTAGATTTAAATTGGTGGTAACGCAAGCAAATTGGACACCTGTTGCCAATTGAAAGGATTCTTAAGTCGCCTTGATGTCCAAACTCAATTTAGATATCTCGGAATGTGTCGAGTTTGAACATGTTATTGTGTGAAATGCTTATATTCAAGGGAATATAAGTATGATTGATTTGATTGTTGATATTGTGATTTTTAAGTTATCTATATTGTGAATTTTATGTGTTATTATGCTTACCCTTGTAATGTTTGTATATTCTGTATGATTGTGATGATCGTGCTTTGCATAGGAGTAAATATCAGTGATGATGGTGAAGGCTAGAACTGGCAAGGTTGGTGAAGGATCAGAGACTACAATGAAATTACTTGTTTTGTAATAGAAATAGTTTAACTTTAATGTATGTATATGTATACACATGATGCATCCACCCATAGCATAAGCTTGACCTAGGACCAATAAAGGATGGGCATTACTTGGATGAAGCTTGAGGAAGCTTAGATTAGGCTATGGTTCTTTGTATTGTAATAATTAGTGTATTTTTAGGCTTGTTTAGGCACCCTTAAGTCATTAGGATTTTAGGGGTGTAGTTACTTTTAGTTGTAACTTATATTTTGGCCTTTAGGTTTATTTTCCTTTAGGAGGTGTGTTTAGTCTCTTTATGGAGTGTGTTAATTAGTTGGACTTGTGTAGCTTGAGTTTGGACATGTGGATCTATTAACCATACCTCTAATTCATTCTAACACCTTTTTAACCAACACATGAAGCATATAGTAGACATGTGGGCCCCCTTGTCCCTTCTTGTTAGACGCCACCTAAGCTTATTTTTCCTACATGGCCATTCTTGTTGCTTCTTGTTTAAATTTTAATTTTGGAGATGCCATATCATATCCTTCCAAAATTCAAATTCAAATTAAGAGCGAACATAGATCCATGAAGCTAGGGCCTTGTTTGGATCTTTGTTGAATTAATTTAGTGTTAATTTGAAATATGCTTAATTAACACTAAATTAAACAACTAATCCCCTTAATTTAGAGTACTTGGGCGTTCATAGCCCATAGGATCCATACTTTGCTCTATATAAAGAGTTCCCCTCCTTATTGTAAAGGTTAACACTCATTTTGAATGAAATTGTCTTTCTCTAAATTTGAGAGTTCTTCCTCTTCTTAGAGAGTGTTCATGTTCTCTCCTTAGTGAGAGTTCATCATGCTATTATCAAGAGTTCCTTCCGGACTAACCACCTTTTTGGCAACCTTGAAAAATGCATCTGTTTGTGTAGAGAGTGTGATATTTTTAGGGTTTGAAGTTAATGCAAAAGGGGTCCATGTAGACCCCAAAAAAATCAAAACCATCTAAGAATAACCCACAACAAAAAATGTGACAGAGGTCAAGAGCTTCATGGTCTCGCAAGTTCTTACAGGCGCTTTGTGTCTAACTTCTCAACATTTTTCTCACTAATAAATGGGTTGGTGAAGAAGGATGTTCCTTTCCTTTGGGGTGCTAAACAAAAGGAAGTTTTTTCTCTTATCAAGGATAAACTCATTCATGCACCAATTCTAACTCTTCCTGACTTCTCTAAAACTTTTTAGTTAGAATGTGATGCCTCTGGTGTAGGTGTGGAAGTTGTTTTATTGCAAGGTATGCACCCTATTGTTTATTTCAGTGAAAAACTTAATAGAGTCCCCTCAACTACCTCACCTATGATAAAAAGTTTTATGTCCTGATAAGAGCCCTTCAGACTTTGGAGCATTATCTTACTCCTAAGGAGCTTGTTATTCATAGTGACCATGAGTCACTTAAGTATCTGAGGGGACAAGACAATTTGAATAAAAGACATGCTAAATGGGTTAAATTCCTTGAATCCTTCACATATGTCATCAAATACAAGAAAGGAAAACAAAATGTGGTAGTTGATGCCTTGTCTAGGAGGTACACTCTTTATGCCACTCTAAGTGCTCAAATTCTAGGGTTTAATGACATTAGGGCCATGTATCCCTCTAATAAGGATTTTGGCTCCATTTATGCTGCCTCTGCATTTGCATCTAAGACCCAAAAGGGGTTCTTCAATAATAAGAGGTATATTTTTTTAAAGGTGGCAAACTTTGCATACCCAAGGATCTATGAAAAATCTGTAAACAAAAGAGAGTCATTAAGGTGGGCTCATTGGGCATTTTAGAATGAATAAAACCCTTATGCTTTTACAAGAGAAATTATTTTGGCCCCATATAAAAAGAGATATCTACAGGCATTGCTTTAGATGCATAGCTTGTTAACAGGCTAAGTCTAAAACAATGTCTCATGGGCTATACACATCTTTACCTACTCCTTCTGCACCTTGGTTGGACATTAGCATGGACTTTTTCCTTGGCCTTCCTCGTACCCAACGAGGTATAGATTCTATCTTTGTGGTAGTGGATCGTTTTAGCAAAGTGACCCATTTTATACTTTGCCACAAAGTAGATGATGGAGCAACATCGCGAGGCTTTCTTTAGAGAGGTTGTTCGTTTGCATGGTATACCTTCTATCATAGTGTCTAATAGGGATGTGAAGTTCCTCAGCTATTTTTGGAAAACTTTGTGGGATAAGTTAGGGACTAAACTCCTATTCTCCCCTACTTGTCATCCTCATAATAATGGGCAAGCTGAGGTGGTGAACAGATGCTTATCCAACATGTTGAGGGCACTCCTTAAAGGCAACTATAAGTCTTAGGATGAATACATTCCCCATGTTGAGTTTGCATACAATATAGTGGTCCAAAGGACTACCAAACATTCCCCTTTTGAAGTTGTGTATGGCTTCAACCCTCTCACACCTTTAGATCTCTTACCTCTCCCTCTTTCTCATTCTTTTTGTAAAGATAGGGAGGCAAGAGTTGATTTTGTTAAGAAATTACATGAAAGAGTCAATGATAACATAGAACAACATTCAAAAGGGTATGCTTCTTCTAATAATAGGGGGAGGAAGGAAGTAATCTTCAATGAAAGAGACTTGATTTGGATTTATTTGAGGAAGGATCACTTTCCTGCTCAAAGGAAGTCCAAACTTAACCCTAAAGGAGACGGGTCTTCCAAATCCTAGAGAGACTCACAAAAATTCATATAAATTAGACATCCCTCAGGATTAAGGAGTCAATACCACCTTTAATGTAAGTGATTTATCTCCCTTTGCAAGTACTAATGATAAAGAAGACCTCACAGATTTGAGGTCAAATCCTTCCTAAGGGGGAGAGGATGATGCATTCTTCCCTAGCAAAAGTCCTATCACAAAGGTCATGGCTAGGAGGATTGAAAAGGATATGGCTAAGAGTAGGAAAGAAGACTTCACATTCTCATGGACATCAAAGTCTCTATATTTTAGGCCATAATCTTCTCTCTTTTAGTGGTTTTGTTGTATGTACTTGAACTCTTGTGGATGAGTCCTTCATTTTCTCTTTGGCCGTGTATTTTGGCCCTTTTTAGGTTCATTTTAGCCTAGGGTGTGCTTAGTTTCTTTAGTGGAGTGTGTTAATTAGTTGGACCTTTTTTGGGATCCATTATTGGGTAGTTTGATAACTACGCCCCCTAGTTTCTAGTCTCACCCAACTAACTAACACATGAAGTATGTAGGAGACAAGGTGGACCTCATAGTCCCCTTGAGTTAGGTGTCGGTTTCTCACTCCCTTACATGACATCCTACATGGCAAGTTAGTTTGGATTTGAATTTTGGAGGGAGTCTACATGGCACTCCAAAATTCAAATTTAAATTTGGAGGGAACATAGATCTCCTTTTTTAGTGCAACTTTTTTTTTTCCAATTTTATGATAATATTATTATTTTTCTTCAATTATTTATCAAAAATAAAATATAATATAATCTTAAACAAAACCATATTTATATATATATATATTCACAAGTCATATTTATAATATTATATATATTTCTACTATATACATATTTATATATATAGGGAAAATTTTATTTATGTATGGTTCTCCCCTTTACTTATAATTTTTTTTCCTACAATATTTACATGGCCGACGGAAAAATATTTAATAAGGGTTTTCTATAGTTAGTTGGTGGAAGATAAAACGTAACCACGACTGGTCTCTCAATCACTATGGATCCATCTAACCCGTAGTAAAACATTAAGGTTGACACACCAGTTCCTTTGAATGTAACTGAATTCTCAATTATGACTAGTCAGGATAAATGAGTTTCTTTACCATGGTTTTTAAAGAATATAAAGATATGTCACCTTGGATATTTATTCATTTAAATCCCCAAGGTCAAACCTCCATCTACAACTTAATTCAAATCTTTATTTAAAGATTTAAACTTTTATTATTTTTTATATACAAAATAAATTAAAAAAACCATTATATTTAAAATAAAATAGTTAATAACAAAAAAAACTAATTTAATAAATCAAACAAGATTATAAATAACAAATTAAATAATTATAACTAAAAGTAGTATAAAATAACAAATAAGACCAGGTTAGAAACACCTCAATGAAATTTATAGTTAAAAAATAATATAAAATAATAAATAGAACGAGGTTAGGAACACCTCACTAAATAATTATAATTAAGAGTAACATAAAATAATAAATAAAGTAAGATTAGGGACACCTCACTAAATAACTATAACTAATAGTATCATAAAATAATAAATAGAACAAGGTTAGGGACACCTCACTAAGTAATTATATTTAAAAATAATATAAAATAAACAAGTAATTAAGCATAATAATTAAAATCGATAAATGCCTCCTCCCCCTTACCTTAGGGCCTGTTCGGGGTGGTTTTCTGTTTCCAGTTTTAAAAATCTTAAAAACTAAAATCAGTTTTTGTTTTGAGTTTTCAGTTTTGAATTGGATATCTGTTTTCAGTTTTGAAATTTTTAAAAACTAAAACCTACTTTGTTTTGAATTGTCAAGTTTAGTTTTTTTTTTAGTTTTAAAAAATTATTTTAAATTGAAAATAGATTAAAATAAGTCAAAACTATAAAAAATAGACTAATCTGAAAAATAATAACAATAATATAACACTAATATTTATATAATTTGGGGTTTGCGTCTATGAAACAAAAGGTTACACATGACTAGAATAAAAAAGTACATACAATTTACACATTTCCAAATGTGCTAATAATAAAAATAAATTATAACACTGATATTTATATAATTTAGGGTTTGCGTCTGTGAAACAAAAAGTTATACATGACTAAAACAAAAAAGTACATACAATTTACTCATTCCCAAATGCTATGTTTGTTGCATCCCATAATCGTTGAGCTAGTCGGTCTCAAAAATTAGCCATCAGGCGGGTATCTGCTGTAGTTAGTAATGGTGACATATGTTGCTCTATGAAGTTGTTTCCATCTAATTCTTCTACTTCTAATTCTACATTTTCTTCAGTGTAATGTCTAAACAATGGATCATCTTGCATTTCCATTTTAATAAAATTATGAAGAACACAACATGTAAGCGATATATATTTTTGTCTTTTCAAGGCATATGGTAACATTGAATTTAGAATAGGAAAACGTGCTTTTAAAACCCCAAAACACCTTTCTATTACATTGCATAATGAAGAATGCATATAATTAAATAACTCTTTTGGACCTTGGGGAGTTCGTTGGCCTCTATAATCACGTAAATGATAGCGTTCTCCACGATATGGTGAAAGAAAGCCCAACATGTTGGTGTATCCAGAGTCAACTAAATAATATTTACCTTCAGGAGGAATAGGAAAACGATTATCTGGGTTTTGAATTGTTTCTAAAAATACTATTGAGTCATTAGCTGTACCCTCCCAACCAACCATTACAAATGTAAACTTCATGTCAAATGAGCAACAACACATCACATTGATAGTTGGTTCAAGTTTTCTTCCATGGTATGGAATTTGATCATCTTTAGGGATGCATGCCAAAATATGTGTTCCATCAAGAGCTCCTACACAATCTGTAATAACAATTAGTGTGATTATAATAAAATACTATTTTAACTGAAAATAAAATAATGTATACCTTGAAAAACCGATTATATCTTGGGTTCAATTGTATTTTAGGAGCAACTTCATCAAAAGAAACAGGAACAATCAAATCTTTTGAAAGAGAGCATATGGCTTTAAGAACTTTCTTAAAATGTCTATGAATTGTGTCTAATGAGTGTTGAAAACGATCTGCTGCAAATCTATTACGCACAGTTTGGCAAATAATGAGCAAAAATATGGCAACCTGTTCTTGAACCGTTAAAAACCTAGTACCTTTAATTTTGTTCCTTTTTTTTAACAACTCACAAAGTTTAATGAACTGGGATGATGTCATTCTAAATGTTTCATAACAGCTTCTAGGATGACCATTTATTACTTCAACCACTCATTCATGTCCACTCAATCTAGAAGTCCTTTGAGGTTTAGGGGTTTTCTTTAACAAACTGGTATATTCAAACATCATATAAAGACACAAAACATTTTCAATCTCTTCATCTGAATCATCTGCTAAGTTTCTATAATGACATTCATCACCACTATCCTGCAAATTAAAATTAATATAGGAACAAATATAAATACTTTCTAAACACAAAAAATTAGGACAACAAATAACAATCATAAATCCAACTAAAGATACAAACATAGCTTCATAAACGCAAAGCATAAAAATACAAGTTTTAAAAACCACGTCGGCACTAAACAAAGGAGATGCAATCGTCGGTGCGATGAACGAGTGACGACAGTCGTCGGCATTGAGGAAGAAGCGTGGAACCCTATTGAGAGTGAAAGAAAGGGGAAAAAACGAAAAACCAAAACATAAAAACCACGTTTTCATGTTTTCAGAAACTATAAGATTTGTTTTCAAAACATATATAAAAACCAAAACAGCTATGTTTTATCCGAACATGTTTTGGTTTTAAAAAGCAAAAACTTAAAACTGACAACCACCCCGAACAGCCTCTTAGAAATTGGAATAATATAAGAGTTTAAATTTTTTTCTCCGAATAAACACTTTATCACTATCACTTTCAATTTTCTTCTCAACTCTCTTTCTGCTATTTCATCTCATGCTGCTACCCACTATTTATAGTTTCATGTTTCACTAATTTTTTTTTTTTTTGTTGCCATCATTACATAGTTTAGTTTTAATGTTTAGTTACTTAGGGATATCCTTAGTTAGATAAGGATAATTTCATCCAACTTTATCTTTTTTTTTCTTTATATATATATATATATATATATATATATATATATTTTTTTTTTTTTTTGAATCACATAGCACGTTTAAAATCTGCTGTACTTTGTTTTTTTTTTCTTTTTGTTTATGGTAAATTTTTTTTTTTTACTTTAAATATCTTTAAGTATAATATATAAAAGTTATAATATATATATATATATATATATATATATATATTTAATAACTATATTATACGTAGATATTATATATATATATATATTTATTTATGTTGAAGAGTTTAATATATATATATATGTTAAAATAAATTGTAAATTTATTTCTATTATTTTACTTATATCATATATTAAATATATTTCAAATTAAATATTTATATTTAATATTATAATATTATACTAATAGTTTAAAAATAAGGCATTTATTTATTTTAAAATATTTTAGCTGATATTTAAAATAGCATAATTATTTTATAATTAGATATTTATTTAGAAAAAATATAATTAAAAATTTGGAATATTACAATTCTCCCTACTAAAAGAAATTTCGTCCTCGAAATTTTTATTGACTAAATATATAAGGATATTGTTCTCTAATTTTCTCTTCTAATTCCCACGTACCAAATAGAAGTTGTTTGTTTCTTAAATGCTTGATCTTCTTGTCTGCGATCTGTATAAGCATTGTTTAAAATGTAAGGTTATCCTTTAATTGTATTGTATCCGGCGTTATTATATGAGAAGGGTCATATATATATTTTCTTAATTGGGACACATGAAACACATTGTGAAGATTAGAAAGAAAATGAGGTGAAGACATTTGGTAAGCAATAGGACCTATTTTTCTGAGAATTTGATAAGGACCTATAAATCGAGGAGTGAGCTTCCTTGATTTCATTACCCTACCAATTCCAGTTTTTGGAGTAACTTTCACGAATACATGATCACCTTCTTGGAACTCGAGTGGTCTTCTTTTCTTATCAGTATAACTTTTTTGTCTGCTTTGAGTCATTCTCAATTTTTTCTGAATCATTTTGATTTTCTTTGTGGTTTGCTGCACCCTTTCAGGATCCAAGATCAAATTTTCCTCAGTCTCAAACCAACATAGAAGTGTTCTACATTTTCTTCCATATAAAGCCTCAAAGGGTGCCATACCTATACTAGAATGGAAACTATTGTTGTAAGTGAATTCAATCAAAGGTAAGTATTGATCCCAACTACCTGAATCTTCTAGTACACAGGTTCTTAATAAATCTTCTAATGATTGTATGGTTCTTTCTGACTGTCCATCTGTTTGAGGATGATATAGGCTGAGCTAAAACGAAGCTTGGTTCCTAAGGCTTGAGGTAAACTTCCCCAAAATCTGGAGGTAAACCTAGGATCTCTGTCAGATATTATGCTAGATGGGACACCATGTAATCTTAATATTTCTTTTATGTACAAGTCTGTCAGCTTTTCTAATGAATACCCAATGTTAATGGGTAAGAAGTGAGCAAATGTTTTTAGTCTATCCACGATAATCCATATGAATCAAATTTGTGCATAGTTCGTGGTAATCCACCCACAAAATCCATTGCTATACTATCCCATTTCCATTCAGGTATATCTAAAGATTGTAACATTTCGCCTGGTTTTTTATGTTCTATCTTAGCCTTCTCACAAGTCAAACACATGGTCACATATTGAGCTACTTCCTTCTTCATCTTGGGCCACCAAAACATTGTCTTAAGATCTTGATACATTTTTGCTGTTCCTAGATGTATGCTCAACTTACTCTTATCTGCCTCATCTAAGATTATTTTCTTAATTTCTATATCATTAGGCACATATACTCTATTGTTGAATCTCAAGACTCCTTCTTTATCTAAACTAAACTTTTCACCATTATTTTCTCCTAACAATTTTGTTTTCTTTTGAATAAATTCATCAATCCTCTGAGCTTCATAGATTTGCCTTTGTAAGTCATTGGTAATTTGACCTAAATTCAATTGTATCCTATCATGACTTACTTTAACTGATAAACACAAGTCTCTAAATTCTTCAATCAACTTCATCTCATGCACCATTAATGAAGAAACAAGTAATGATTTTCTACTTAATATATCAACCACTACATTTGCCTTTCCTGGATGATAATGTAATTTAAAATCATAGTTTTTCAAGAATTCCATCTACCTTCTTTGTCTCTTATTTAATTCCTTTTGATCAAATAAATATTTTAAACTTTTATGATCACTAAAAACCTCAAACTTACTACCATAGACATAATGTCTCCATATTTTTAGTGCAAAAACAATAGCAACTAATTCTAAATCATGGGTTGGATAATTTTCTCATTGCTCTCAATTACTTGGAAGCATATGCCACTACCCTTCTCTCTTGCATAAGAACACACCCTAATTCCATTTTGGAGACATCACAAAATATTACAAACTATTAATTGGGATTGGGTAAAGCTAAAACAGGTGAAGTGGTTAGCCTATTCTTCAGTTCTTGAAAACCATTTTCACATTTTTCTGTCCACTCAAAAGCTTGTCCTTTCTTAGTGATTTGGGTTAAAGGCATGGCTATCTTAGAAAATCCTTTAATAAGTGTAATAAACAAATCAAATTTACAAGAAATTTTATATTTTTAAGGAAAATGGGACAATCTAAACAAACTTTATTGGTAACCAAAAATTTATTTGTAGGTGTTGAAACAACTAAACTGGTATCCAAAGAAGAAACTGACAATTCAAGATTTTGAACGCAATCATTGGAGATAAAAGAATGAGTGGCGCCTGAATCATACAACACATTTAAAATTTTACCTTTAATGGAACATGTACCTTGAATTAGATCATTGTTTTAGGCAGCTTCGACTCTCATCATGGTGTAACTCTGCCAGTTGTAGTAGACTTTGACTTGGGTGCAGAAGAGTTTGAATGTATTTTTGGCTGTCCACATTCAGAAAACACATGACCAGGTTTTCCACACTTGAAACAAGTCGACCCTTTAAGATGAAAATCTTTAACATAATGCCTTTGTCCACACTTAAGACACCTAACCTGATTAGTCATAGGTCTACTGAAATTTCCTCAGGAAAATTGGGAAGTTTGAGGTTTCCTTGGAGAACGGTTATATGGTTTTCCTTCATGATTTTTCTTTTTATTTATTTGAGGCCTGAAATACTTTAATATGTTATTTTGATTATTTTCAAAACCCTCTAGAAAACGACATTTGTGAATAAGTGTAGGGAAATAAAAAATTTCTAGTATCCCTACCGCCTTCCTTAGTTCAGGCCTAAGTCCATCTTCAAACTTAATACATTTCATTCTCTCATCTGGGTGATAAAAAAAAGTAGGGTATTTACCTAATTCTTCAATTTTAGAAGCATATTCTCCTACTGTCATGTCCCCTTGTTTTAATTGCATAAATTCTATCTCTTTTTCTCTTCTCACATCGTTAGGAAAATACTTTTCTAAAAATTTAGCGATAAATATTTACCATGTAATATTTATTCCTCCTCCTTCTAATAACCTTTAGTACTATCCCACCAATATTCAGCCTCTCCTACTAGCATAAACACAACATAATTTACTTTTTGATTAGCAGGACAATTCATTGCTCGAAATATTTTTTCTATTTCCTTAATCCATATTTCAGCTTTGTCTGGATTGTAACCTCCATGAAATTGTGAAGGTTTGTTCCTTCTAAATTTAATTAATCCTTGTGATTCAATAGTTCCTTTTGGCCTTTGATTTCTTATTAAAGCTGCTGCCATGTCTCTAATAGCTTGTATTGCCTCCGTTAAATTCAGTATTTCTTCTTCTTTCTGCCATCTGAAATGGATCAAGTTAAAACTTAGTGACATGGTTAGCTCATTTCCCAAGTCTCACATGGAATGTTGCTCTGATACCATCTAAATGTAACTCTTTTTTTCCCAATTTTATGATAATATTTGTTTTCTTCAATTATTTATTAAAAATAAAATAAAATAAAATATAATCATAAACAAAACCATATTTATATATATATATATATATATATATATATATATATATATTCACAAGTTATATTTACAATATTATATATATTTTTACTATATACATATTTATATATATAGGGAAAATTTTATTTATGTACGGTTCTCCCCTTTACTTATCATTTTTTTCCTACAATATTTACATGGCCGATGAAAAAATATTCAATAAGGGATTTCTATAGTTAGTTGGTGGAAGATAAAATGTAACCACGACTGATCCTTTAATCACTATGGGCCCATCTAACTCGTAGTAAAACATCAAGGTTGACACACCAGTTCCTCTTAATGTAACTGAATGCTCAATTACATTAGTGACCCAATTGTTGCCTGGAAAGGTAGCCGAAATAACTGCAGTAAAAGGAGTTGGGACATTTGGTGCATTCATCCTTTAAGTTTGTAAATTCTATTTTTTATAAGAGACAAAAAATAAAGGAGTGAGAACAATTATCATATAAATACTTTACATAATAACAATTTAAATAAAAATACTTTAACTAAAAAAATATAAATATCTATATATATTATTATTTTTTCTAGAAATTTGAATTATTTTGTAGTGACTAGTCAGGATAAATGAGTTTCTTTACCTTGGTTTTTAAAGAATATAAGGATATGTCACCTTGAATATTTACTCATTTAAATCCCCAAGGTCAAACCTCCATCTACAACTTAATTCAAATCTTTATTTAAAGATTTAAACTTTTATTAATTTTTTTATATACAAAATAAATTAAAAAAAACCATTATGTTTAAAATAAAATAGTTAGTAACAAAAAAAAACTAATTTAATAAATCAAACAAGAGTATAAATAACAAATTAAATAATTATAACTAAAAGTAGCATAAAATAACAAATAAGACGAGGTTAGAAACACCTTTATGAATATTTATAGTTAAAAAATAACATAAAATAATAAATAGATAGAGGTTAGTAACACCTCACTAAATAATTATAGTTAAAAGTAACATAAAATAATAAATAAAGTAAGATTATGGATACCTCACTAAATAATTATAACTGATAGTATTATAAAATAATAAATAGAACGAGGTTAGAGACATTTCACTAAGTAATTATATTTAAAAGTAATATAAAATAAACAAGTATCTAAGCATAATAATTAAAATCGATAAATGTCTCCTCCCCTTTACTTTAGAAATTGAAATAATACAAGAGTTTGATTTTTTTTCTCTGAATAAACATTTTATCACTATCACTTCTAATTTTCTTCTCAACTCTCTTTCTACTATTTCATCTCATGCTGCTACCTGCTATTTATAGTTTCATATTTCACTCTTTTTTTTTTGCCATCATTACATAGTTTAGTTTTAATGTTTAGTTACTTAGAGATATCCTTAGTTAGATAAGGATAATTTCATCCAACTTTATTTTTTTTTCTTTATATATATATATATATATATATATATATATATATATTTATTCTTTTTTTCAATCACGTAGCACGTTTAAAATCTGCTGTACTTTGGGTCTTTTTTTTCTCTTTGTTTAACGTAACATTTTTGTTACTTTACATATCTTTAAGTATAATATATAAAAGTTATAATATATATATATATTTTGAAGAGTTTAATATATATATATATATATGTTAAAATAAATTGTAAATTTATTTTTATTATTTTACTTATATCATATATTAAATATATTTCAAATTAAATATTTATATTTAATATTATACTATTATACTAAGAGTTTAAAAATAAGTATTTATTTATTTTAAAATATTTTAGTTGATATTTAAAATAGCATAATTATTTTATAATTAGATATTTATTTAGAAAAAAATATAATTGAAAAATTGGAATATTACATTTAAGACCATGATTGGATCTTCTTGAGACTAATTAGGAGTTAATTAAGTTTATCTCAACTAACCCCTAATTAGCCCTTGCTTGTGCCTTGATTTAGATTAGGGTGTCCGACTCCTTCCTTAGCTCTATAAATAGGAATCTCTCCTCCACTTGTAGGCTTTGCACTTAATTTTATGAGAAATAGCTCTTGTTTTTTCTAAATTTTGAGTGTCATGTTCTCTTTTCTTGAGAGAATTCCTAGAAACTTTTATCAAGAGATTCTTCTCTTGTGATCTAAGTGGTGTCAACCATTCTCCAATTCTTTCCTCTTCATCAAACCACTTCACTAAGGTGACCTCATGAAGATAATCTTAAACACTCCAAAGGAGAAATGCATGAGAAATGCTTTGTCTTTTCTAAGGAAGGGTGAAAATGTTATTACCTAAACTTTGTAAATCTTATGAAAAGGAAATTTCATAGTTGAATATAGTGATATACATAATTTCATAACAATTATGATGATGAAAAAGTAATAAATATTTTGTGTAGGGCTTTATTGAATTGTTTTCATCATATTTATGATGATGAAAAAGTAATAATTATGATGATGAAAAAGCAATAATCATTTTTGGCTTCTACTCCTAATTAGATATGAGAATACCCTTGAAAAAAAAAATCATCTATATTTTGTCCGTTTTTTTTAACAAGATCTATATTTTGTAAGTGAGGATAGGAACAAAGTGTGAAAATGTTATTCACTAAACTTTGCAAACTTTGTGAAAAGGAAATGTTATAGTTGAATGTAATGAATTGGTTGAATATAATGAAAAGGAAATGTCGCATATGTCTTTTCTTTATTTTTTTATGTAAAAAACCTATGGATATTTTTTTTGCATATTTATTTTTTATCAATTTTTTAAATTGTTTTAAATTTATTTTTTATTTATGTATATTATTTTAAATCGTGAATTTTAAAATTAAAATTTTCTCTGATAATTATATTTATTTTTATTTTATTATATGTTTTATTTTTATGTTTGTATCTTTTTTCATTGTTTTAATTTTTTTAAACACTTTATAATTTATTTTTCAATTTATATTTTTTAAGTTAAATTTTTTAAAAGCTTTTTACCAAGATAATTTAAAAATAATTTGAAATATTAGGTTTAAAAACTTTAAAGTGAAAAATAAATTATTACAAAGCTTTTAAAAAAAATTTAAATATAAAAAAAGATACACAATATAAAAGTAAAAAACATAAATAAAAAAAATAAAATACAAATTAACTTTAAAATTTTTTAAATCATACTTTATAAAAATATATGTACATAAAACAATTAAAAGAGGTTTTCTAGATAAATAACTGAGGAAGGGAGTCATTTTAGTATTTTTTTTTTTATAAAAAAAAGGCCTTTAGCTTGATTGACCCCAGCTTCTAGAAGTAACGTTTAAAACCTTAAATATTTTAAATATAGCACGTGAATAATGAGTTTAATTTGTATACACATAATAAAAATATTTACACTGAGAATCTATACTAATTAAACTCGTGAATAATAATATCTAAGATATTATAGATAATTATATTTTTTATATTCAGGAGTAACCTATAAAATAAATATATATAAATGTTTATCATCTGTGCATTTAAACAGATACTTTCATTCTATTATTCTTTTATTTTTCTCTTATTGTGGCTTTATATATATATATATATATATATATATATATATATATCATGTATGAGAAATACTAATATTCAATACACTTTTATTAACGTATATTAAATTATCAATTAAAATCTATTGAAAACTATAAAATAATATTAAAAGTCATTAAATATAAGGTGAAACCTAAAAAAGTCATTGAAAACTATACAATTATTTTTATTAAAATTATATTTTTATATTAATATAATCCAAGCAATACAAATATATAACATTTACTAATTTTAATTAAAATCTATAATTTTTTTAACGTAGTGATTTTTTTTGGATAAAAATATAATAATTTTTTTTTTGGAGTCGTACATGGTATTTATTTAGTGAAATTTATTTATTTTTATTGTTTTTAATTTAATAAATAACGTATGTTATAGAGAACATTTTTCTAACAATATCTTAAATTATATATTATTATAGACTATTTATTACTTGAATAGCTAACTATATTATGTGAATATCATTATTTTAATTAATTGTTTTTAAGAATATTAATATATTTTTTACTTAATAATAAAATATTTAAGTTTTTTACAGTGTTTATAGGTAAGGAAAGAACAAATAAAAAAAAATAAACTATACAATTATGTTACAAAAGATCCAGAGAAAAACATTTTTTCATAATAAAAGAAATTTCATAATTGTAAAGGGGCATTTGAAATTTAAAGTTCATTTGATGTAGGTATAAAACAAATTTCATATACATTATTTATAACTTATATTTTTTAAAATAATTTAAAAGGAAAAAATAGAAAATATATTTCTATACAAAACATGTTAAATAATTTTTAAGATTAAAAGTTAGTAATTACAGTTTATACTAAAAAAATTATTAACTAAATCCCAAAAATCAATTACATTAGAAGGTTGATATACACTGATATGTTTGTGTAAAAAAATTATTTTAAAAAAATCTCTTTTTTCCCTTTGTAGTTTTTTATTTTATTCATCTTATTCTTATGTATACTCACTTAATTAAATTTATAAAACATTATTTTTTAAAATTAAGAAATATATAAATATCAAAATATTATATATTATTTATGTATAATATTAATTAAATATCTATCTATAAATATATTTTTTTAAGTAATAATAATTTTTAGTTTCTACTCATAATTAAAGATGAATATACCTTTGCAACAAAAAAAACATCATTTATGTTTTGTATGATTTTTTGTTTTTTTAACAAGATCTATATTTTGTATTGAGAATAGAAACGTCTTAGTCTTTTCTAAAGAAGGATGAAACGCTAAACTTTGTAAAGGAATATAGTCATATACATGATTCCATAATATTTATTATGATGAAAAAATAATAATTTTTTTGTGTACAATCTTATTGAAATTTTGCCCACTTTTATTTTTTTATATTATTTATTTTATATTTAAATTTTAATTTAAAATTTTCCATTCTTTTAAAAAAAATCATTAAATATATTCAGAGTAACCTATGAAATAAAAATATATAAATAATTATCATATATTCATTAAAAGACATACTTTTATTCTATTATTCCTTAATTTCTCTTATTTTATTTTTTAACCGTGGATTTATATATATATATATATATATATATATATATATATATATTTCATTCAAATAAATATTAGCAATATAATAAATAAAATTTTATTAACTTATATTATATTATCACTTAAAATCTATTAAAAACTGTAAAATAATATAAAAAAAATAAATATAAGGTGGAACCTCACAAAAATCATTGAAAACTATAAAGTTATTTTTATTAAAATTATATTTTTATATTAATATAACCCAGGTAGTACAAATATATGACATCTAATACTTTTTAATTAAAATCTATAATTTTTTAATGTTGTGATTGTTATTGCATAAAAATATAATAAATATTTTTTGGAGTGGTTCTCGTTATTCATTAAGTGAAATTTATTTATTTTTATAGTTTCTTACTCAATAAATAATGTATGTTATATAGAAAATTTTTCTAACAATATCTTAAATTATATATTATAATAAACTATTTATTATTTTTAAAATTTTTAAAACAAAATATATATTTATTAGATTTAATAAAAAAAATTGATATAATTGCATAAATAGCTCACTATATTATATAAATATAATTATTTTAATTAATTATCTTTTAAAATAATTATTATATTCTTTACTTAATCAATAAATTTTTAAAGTTTTTTACGGTGTTTATTGGTAAGGAAAGAAAAAAAAAAACAAAATAAACTATACAATTATACTACGAAAGATTAAAAAAAATCTTTTGAGAATAAAAACAATAACATATTCAGATTGTAGGGTGTTTGAAACTTAAATTCGTTTCATATATGTATCAAATAAATTTCATGTACATCGTTTATAATTTATATTTTTAAAAATAATTTAAAAAGAAAAAAAACAGAAAATATATTTCTATACAAGATATATTAAATATTTTTTAAAATAAAAAATTAGCAATCACTGTTACCAATTTCGCATGTTATACTAAAAGAATTTATTAATTCAATTCCAAAAATCAATTACATTATAAGGTTGACATAAGGTGTTATGTTTTCGTAAAATTTTTATTTAAAAAAAAATATCTTTTTTCTTTTTTGAGTGTTTTATTTTATTCATCTTATTCTTATATATACTTACTTAATTAAATTTATAAAATTAGTTTTTAAAATTAACAAAATATTTATTATTATTATTATTACTATTATTATTATTATATATCTAAATATTATAATATTATATATCATTTATGTATAATATTATCTGGGGTGAGCAAGAATTGAGGATCGAATGCGGGAAAAATTCCCGCCAATGGCTGAGATGATCAGTCGACTTCTTAACCTTTGTGGGGTCCAGACTCCGTACCAGTGAGTAGAAAAGAATATTGTTTTTAACAAATAATCATCATTTCTAACTTCTACTCTTGATTAGACTTTGCAACAAAAAATCATTTATATTTTCTACATTTTTTTTAACAAAATCTATATATTTTGTACTTGGTAAATAATCTCCTTTGTCCTCCATGCGACCATAAGACAGAAACCTCTTTGCATGCTATTTAAGACTGTGACTATATTATCAAAATTTGGAGAAATATTATGCTTACAGGTGTGACAAATTTCTTTAGGCAGCAAAACTTTGGTTCCTGGCTATGTTCTAACCTATAGATGGGTCATGGGTAGTGCTAAAAGTTTGTATTTGTCATTGATAGAGTGTGGTGGAGAAGGATAGAGTTGGTGTTCAAAGGTACAAGTAAAACGAAAGTACACATGGTGCATTCTATTAATGTGCTACTTAAAGAGATATAGGATATTCACATGATGCATGCAACAATGAAGGAGAATGGAGCCTTGTAACATTATTCTGTATATCCCAATTTTATGATAATTGTTTTTTCTTCATTTAAACGTGTTATTAGTTACAAGGACATAATTTATTTTCTAATTTTTTTTTACAAATAATTTCTTTTCTTCAATTATTTATTAACAAAGTAAAATAAAATGATAAACAAAACCATATTTATATATATTCACAAGTCATATTTACAATATTATATATTTCTACTATATACAAATTTTTATATATATGGAAGATTTTATTTATGTACAGTTTTCCCCTTTGCTTATACTTTTTTTTCCTACAATATTTACATGGTCGGGGAAAAAATATTCAACAAGAGATTTGTATAGTTAGTCGATAGAAGATAAAATATAACAACTACTAGTCCTTCAATCACTACAGGTCCATCTAAATGTAACTGAATGCTCAATTACCTTGGTGCATGGAAAAGTAGCCGAAATAACTACAGTAAAAGAGGTTAGGGTGTTGGGTGCATTCATGCTTTAAATTTGCAAATTCTATTTTTATAAGATACAAGAAAATAAAGGAATGAGAACAATTATCATATAAATACTTTACATAATGACAATTTAAATAACAACAATTTAAAAAAATATATAAATATCTATATATATACTTGTTTATAATAATTACACATATATATAAATCTGTTTTTAATAATCATATATATATATATATATATTCTAAAAATTTGAATTATTTTTATAGTAACTAGTTAAGATAAATGAGTTCCTCTACCATGGTTTTTAAAGAATATAAGGATATATCACTTTGAATGTTTACTCATTTAAATCTCCATGGTCAAACTTTCAGCTACAACTTAATTCAAATTGTTATTTAAAGATTAAAACTTTTATTAATTAATTTTTTATATAAAAAATAATAAAAATAACCATTATGTTTAAAATAAAATAGTTAGTAAAAAAACTAATTTAATAAATCAAAAAAAATTATAAGCAACAAATTAAATAATTATAAATAAAAGTAGCATAAAATAACAAATAAAACGATATTAGAGACACTTCAATAAATATTTATAGTTAAAAGTAACATAAAATAATAAATAGAACGAGTTTAGGGACACCTTAGTAAATAATTATAACTAAAAGTAACATAAAATAATAAATAGAACGAGGTTAGGGAAACCTCACTAAATAATTATAGTTAAAAGTAACATAAAATAAATAAGTAAGTAAATATAATAATTAAAAGCAATAAATGTCTCTTCTCCTTACCTTAGTAATTGAAATAATAAAGAGTTTTGAATTTTTTTTCTTCTAATAGATTCTCACTGTACCTTCTCTCAAACAAAGTGAATTCTCTTGCGTTTTCAAAATTCTCAAGCCCTATTTATAAGCCTTCTCTCTCTCTTTTTGTAATGATTGCAACCAATTCTATTTCAATTTCTAGTTGCATCTGTTATAGATAAGAGAATTATGAATTTGGATAAAGTTAATACACTGAAATCTTATCCTAATTTTTTTTTCCTTTTATTTACTAAAGTTGCAGAAACTGCAGCTTTTATATATATATATATATATATATATATATATATATATATATATATATATATATATATATATATATATATATATATATATATGTATTTTTTTCCTATATTAGATTATCTCTGTTACATAACCTTCGTTTCTCTTTTTATTTTTGCATTGTTATCTGTAACATTTGTTTCTTTTTTTTTATGTTGCTGTTATTTATTTATATATATATATATATATATATATATATGTAAAATATTTCAAAATAAATTATAAATTTATTTCTATTATTTTGATTATACTATATATTTTAAAAATATTTTAAATTAAATATTTACATTTTATAATAATATAATACTGTACAAAAAGTTTAAAATTTTGATATTTTTTTATTTTAAAATATTGCAGCTGAATATTTAAAATAGTTAATTATTTTATAATTAGATATTTATTTCAAATTTATATATGTATATATATATATATATATATTATTAGAAATTTAGAATATTACAATTCTCTCTACTAAAAGAAATTTTGTCCTCAAATTTTTTTTATTGACTAAACAAATAAGGATATTTTTCTTTAATCTTCTCTTCCAATTCCCATGTAGCATCTTCTGTGACATTATCCCAGATGACTTTTACCAATAGAATTTGTCTGCCTCTCAAATGTTTGATCTTTTTGTCTGTGATTTGTACAGGCATTGTTTCAAAGGTAAGATTATCCTTTAATTGTACTGTATCAGACGTTATTATATGAGAATGATCATATATATATATATATATATATATATATATATATATATATATATATATATATTCCTAATTGAGATACATGAAAGACATTGTGAAGATTAGAAAGGAAAGGAGGTAAATAAATTTGGTAAGCAACAGGACCTATCTTTCTAAGAATTTGATAAGGACCTATAAATCGAGGAGTGAGTTTCTTTGATTTCATTACCCTATCAATTCCAGTTTTTGGAGTAACTTTCAAGAATACATGATCACCTTCTTGGAACTTAAGTGGTATTCTTTTCTTATTAGCATAATTTTTTCTGTCTGCTTTGATTCATTCTCAATTTTTCTTGAATCATTTTGATTTTCTCTGTGGTTTACTGCACCATTTCAGGACCCAAGATCAAATTTTCCCGAATCTCAAACCAACATAGAGGTGTTCTGGATTTTCTTCCATATAAAGCCTCATAAGGTGCCATACCTATACTAGAATGGAAACTATTGTTATAAGTAAATTCAATCAAAGATAAGTATTGATCTCAACTACCTAAATCTTCTAGCACACAAGCTCTCAACAAATCCTCTAATGATTTTATAGTTCTTTCTGACTGTCCATTTGTTTGAAGATGATAAGATGAGCTAAGATGAAGCTTGGTTTCGAAGGCTTGATGTAAACTTCCCCAAAATCTGGAAGTAAACCTAGGATCTCTGTCATATATTATGCTAGATGGGACACCATGTAATCTTACAATTTCTTTTATGTACAAGTCTGTCAGCTTTTCTAATGAATACTTAATGTTAATGGGTAAGAAGTGAGCAGATTTTATTAGTTTATCCACGATAATCCATATGGAATCAAATTTGTGCATTGTTCGTGATAATCCAACTACAAAATCCATTGCTATACTATCCCATTTCCATTCAGGTACATCTAAAGATTGTAACACTGGTTTTTGATGTTCTATCTTAGCCTTCTGAGAAGTCAAACATATGGCCACATATTGAGCTACTTCCTACTTCATTCTGGGCCACCAAAACATTTTCTTAAGATCTTGATACATTTTTTTTGTTCTTGGATGTATGCTCAACTTACTCTTATGTGCCTCATCTAAGATTATTATCTTAATTTCTATATCATTAGGCACACATACTCTATTTTTGAATCTCAAGACTCCTTCTTTATCTAAACTAAACTTTTCACCATTATTTTCTCCCAACAATTTTGTTTTCTTTTGAATAAATTCACCAATCCTCTAAGCTTCATAGATTTGCCTTTGTAAGTCACTGATAATTTAAATTGAATTCAATTGTATCCTATCATGACTTACTTTAACTGATAAACTCATGTCTCTAAATTCTTTAATCATCTTCATTTCATGCACCATTAATGAAGTAACATGTATTGATTTTCTACTTAATGCATCAACCACTACATTTACCTTTCCTGGATGATAATGTAATTCAAAATCATAGTTTTTCAAGAATTCCATCCACCTTTCTTGTCTCATAATTAATTCCTTCTGATCAAATAAATCTTTTAAACTTTTATGATCACTAAAAACCTCAAACTTACTACCATACACATAATGTCTCCATATTTTTAGTGCAAAAACAATAGCAGCTAATTCTAAATCATGGGTTGAATAATTTTTCTCATGTGCTCTCAGTTGCCTAGAAGCACAGGCCACTAGCCTCCTCTCTTGCATAAGAACACACCCTAATCCCATTTTGGAGGCATCACAAAATATTACAAATTGTTCATTGGGATTGGGTAAAGCTAAAACAGGTAAAGTGGTTAGCCTATTCTTGAGTTCTTGAAAACTATTTTCATATTTTTCTGTCCACTCAAAAGCTTGTCCTTTCTGGGTGAGTTGGATTAAAGGCATGACTATTTTAGAAAATCCTTTAATGAATCGTCTATAATATCTAGCCAAACCTAGAAAACTATGAATTTCTGTCACTATTTTTTGTGTATCCCACCTTAAAATTGCTTCCACCTTGGTTGGGTCCACAGATATTCCATCTTTGAAAATCACGTGCTCTAAAAACTTAACTTTGCTTAACCAAAATTCACATTTAGAAAGTTTAGCATACAATTGTTTATCTTTCAAAATCTGAAGAACAATCTGAAGATGTTCTTCATGAGTCTTAGAATAAATAAGAATATCATCTATAAATACCACCACAAAATGATCCAAAAATGGACGAAAAATCCTATTCATATAATGCATGAACACTACAGGAGCATTAGTCACACCAAAAGGCATTACTTGATATTCATAATGACCATACCTTAAACTAAAAGAAGTTTTCTGAATGTCTTCTGCTTTTACTTTAATTTGATGATATCCTAATTTTTATAGTGAATTTATTTAACTGACGATAATCTATGCATAACCTAAAGCTTCCATCCTTCTTTTTAACTAACAAAACAGGAGCTCCCCAAGGTGATACACTAGGATGGATGAATTGTTTTTCAAGCAAATCTTTCAATTGTTTCTTTAGTTCGACAAGTTCAGAAGGTGACATCCTATAAGGTGCCATTGAAATTGGTCCTGTGCCTGGCAGCAAATCAATTGAAAATTCAATTTCTCTGTCACATGGCAAACCAGGAATATCATTGGGGAAAACTTCAGGAAAATTTTGACAACTGCTATGTTTTTCAATTTACTTGTTCTTTTTCTTTTTCTTCCTCAGAAGGTAATAGCAAATATCCCTGCACTTCATTCCCTGAACACTTTTTTATTGGTTTGATAGATGAAATCATCAGATCCTCAGAGTTAGAAAATATTACATACTTTTGTGCACAATTAAGGAGAACGTGATTGGAAGATAACTAGTTCATCCCTAAAATCATATCTAATTGTAAGAAGGGTAAACAAATCAAATTTATAAGAAACTTTATATTTTTAAGGAAAATAGGACAATCTAAACAAACTTTATTGTTAACAACAAATTTATTTGTAGGTGTTGAAATAATTAAACTGGTATCCAAAGAAAAAACTAACAATTCAAGATTTTGAACACAATCATTAGAGATAAAAGAATGAGTGACGCCTAAATCGTTCAACACATTTAAAGTTTTACCTTTAATGGAATATGTACCTTGAATTAGATCATTGTTTTGGGCAGCTTCGTCTCCCATCATGGTGTAAACTCTGTCAGTTGTAGTAGATTTTCACTTGAAACAAACAGGTCCTTTGAGATGACAATCTTTAGCATAATGCCCCTGCCCATACTTAAGACACCTAACCTAATCAGTCATAGGTCTAATGAAATTTCCTAAGGAAAATTGGGAAGTTTGAGGTTTCCCTGGACAACGATTATATGGTTTTCCTTCATGGTTTCTCTTTTTATTTAGTTGAGGTCCAAAATACTTTGATCTATTATTTTGATTATTTTCAAAACCTTCCAGAAAATGACACTTGTGAATAAGTGTAGGAAAATCAGAAATTTCTAGTATCCCTACCACTTTCCTTACTTAAGGCCTAAGTCCATCTTCAAACTTAATACACTTCATTCTCTCATCTAGGTGATAGAAAAAAGTAGAGTATTTACCTAATTCTTCAAACTTGGAAGCATATTCTTCTACTGTCATGTTTCCTTGTTTTAATTGCATAAATTCTATCTCTTTTGCTTTTCTCACATTATTAGGAAAATGCTTTTCTAAAAATTTAGCGGTAAATACTTCCTATGTAATATCTACTACTCCTCCTTCTAATAACCTTCTAGTACTATCCCACAATATTCAACTTTTCCTACTAGCATAAACTCAACATAATTTACTTTTTGATTATCAGGACAATTCATTGCTCGAAGCATTTTTTCTATTTCCTTAATCCATATTTCAGCTGTGTCCAGATTATAACCTTTATGAAATTGTGAAGGTTTGTTCCTTCTAAATTCAATTAATCCTTGTGATTCAATAGTTCTTTCTGGCTTTTGATTTCTTATTAAAGCTGCAACCATGTCTCGAATAACTTGTACTGCCTCTGTTAATTAAGTATTTCTTCTTCTTCTTGCCATATGAAATTATTCAAGTTAAAACTTAGTAACATGGTTAGCTCATTTTTCAAGTCCTACATGGAACGTTTCTTTGATACCATCTAAATATAATTGTATTTTATATATCCCAATTTCATGATAAATTTTTTTCTTCATTTAATCTTGTTATTAATTACAAGGAAATAATTTATTTTCTATTTTTATATGAATATTTATTTTCTTAAATTATTGATTTTAAAAATAAGATAAAGTAAAATGAAATCATAAAAAAAACCATATTTATATATAATCACAAGTCATATTTACAATACTACATATTTCTACTATATACATATTTATATATATATATATATATATATATATATATATATTTATATACATATATATATAGGGAAGATTTTTTTATGTGCGATTCACCCCTTATAATATTTTTTTTCTACTACAATATCTACATGGCCGGTGAAAAAATATTTATCAAGGAATTTGTATAGTTAGTCGATGGAAGATAAAAGGTAACCACTACTATCCCTCAATCACTATTGGTCCATCTAGTTGATGATAAAACATCAAAGTTGACACGTCAGTTCCTCTAAATATAACTGAATTTTTAATTACATTGGTGATCCAATTTGTGTCTGGAAAAGTGGCCGAAATAATTGCGATAAAAGAGGTTGGGGCATTGGGAACATTCATCCTTTAAATTTGCAATTCCATTTTTTTATAAAAGACAAAAAAATAAAGGAGTGAGAACAATTATCATGTAAATACTTTACATAATAACAATTTATAATAAGTATAAATATTTCTCTCTATATATATGTATTTAATTATAATAATCACTTATAGATTAATTTTTAAAAAAAAACATTATATATATATATTATAAATTTGAATTATTTTTGTAGTGATTAGTCGGGATAAATGAGTTTCTTTATCATAGTTTTTAAATATTACAGGAATATTTCACCTTAAATATTTACTCATTTAAATCCCCAAGGTCAAACCTCTAACTACAACTTAATTCAAATCTTTATTTAAGAATTAAAACTTTTATGAAAATTTTTGTTACATATTTAATAACCATTATATTTAAAATAAAATGGTCAATAAAAATAACTAATTTAATAAATCAAATAAGATTATGAAAACCAAATTAAATGATTATAATTAAAGGTAGCATAAAATGATAAATAAAGCGAGGTTAGAAACACCTCACTGAGTAATTACAGTTAAAAGTAACATAAAATAATAAATAGAATGAGGTTAGAAACACTTTACTAAAAAATTATAGTTAAAAGTATCATAAAATAATAAAAAAATGAGGTTAGGGATACCTCACTAAATAATTATAATTAAAAGTAATATAAAATAAACAAATATAATATTTAAAAGTGATAAATATCTCTTCTCGTTACCTTAATAGTCAAAATAATACAAGAATTAAAATATTTTTTGTCATCCAAATATATACTCTGTATCACTATCAACTTCATAAACTCTTCTCTTCTATTCTTTTCTTTCCCTCTCTTGTTTAGTGCTCTATTTTTTTTTTTTACCTTACCTATACTACATTCACCATTTGACACTCTTATATTTATAACAACCCATAATGATATCTTTCATTTTATTATTATTATTGTTTAACTATTAGTTACTACTTCTTAGTTTTCTTTTTAATTATAGATAAGCATTAGTTAGTTTGTGATAAGTTTTTTTTTTTCTTTCACACTTATCCAAACACTTATACTTCACGTGTTTTACTGTTTCTGTTTTTTTTTCTTTCTTCTTAATTTCCGTTACTGTGATTCTTTCATAATTTTTTTTACTTTGTATTCTTTTTAATATCTATATTTATATATATCCTTAAAATTATAAATTTGTTTATATTATTTTACTTATATCATATATTGTAAAAATATTCCAAATTAAATATTTTCATTTAATAATATAATATTATAGTAAAGTTTAATAAAATTTATTATGTATATATATTTTAAATGATGCAGTTGAAAATTTTAAAATAGCATAATTATGTTATAATTACGTATTATTTAAATTATATTTGATTACCAAATATATATATATTAAAATATAATATTTTATTATAACTTTGGAATATTACATAATAAATTGTTAATCTTGGTTATTAAGTTTAATAAAAAATTAACTATAAGAACAAGTAAAAATTAAGTTTTTTACACTAATTTTTAAAGTAAAAGAATATAATATAATATATGAGAAAAAATACCTTAAATGTAAAGTTCGCATATGATATGCAGAAGTTTTGATAACGATAAAAATCAAACTTTCACGTCAATTAAGAGATGACACTTAGCATAATAGTTGATTTTATAGTGTAGAATTAGATTTAGATTTAAATTATAAAAACATTTTATTTAAATGATTAATATGTAGTTTCATTCTTTGATAAGCTTTGATTAATTATACCATCCTTGAACATTCATTAGTGTATGTATCTTATTCCAATTAAATATATAATTTTTTTAGATAATTTTTTAAGGAGATTTCACTTGAAAAAGAAAATGTCCCATACTAATAGATTCGAGTCTACAACAATGGGTTCAAATATAAATTATTTACTCATTTTAAAAATAATTTTATTTTTATTATTTTAACAAAATTTAATGACGGTAATAAATGATAATCTTAATTATTAAATTCAATAAAAAATTAACCATAAATACAGTAAAAATTAAGTTTTGTACACTTTTTAAATAACTGAATGTAATATATATATATATATATATATATATATATATATATATATATATATATATATATATATATATATATATATATAAACATACAAATGTAAAATATGTACTCTTCAAAACTTTTGATATCAATAAAGATAAAACGTTGTCGTCAAACATCAAACTTTCACATCAATTAAAAGATGACACTTACTATAATAGTTAATTTTGTTAATATAGAATTATATTTAGATTTAAATTTAAATTATAAAAAGGTATTTTATTTTATTTTTCTTGTTTTTGTTAATATAGAATTAAATTTAATATAGAAAGGTTTACAATAATCTATAGACATTATTCTTTTTACTAAGTTAAATTTTCTTAATATATTTTTATATAGTGTATTTTTTAATTTATATAAATTAATATTTTAAAAGTCATATAAATTAAAAAATATAATTAAATGTAAATATAAAAGTTTTTTTACATTAACAGTATACTAATTAAATTAATAAATAAAAGAAAAAAAAGCCTTAATGAACTGTGTGCTGAAGGTGGGGTCTATGAATGTGGTTGTAAGACAAAAACATTTAACATAAGACAATTTTTTAATCTAATCTGCTCAAACAATTAGTTATCAAAGGAACCAAGACCAAGAGTCTCATTTTCATTATTGGATATCCTAGATTTCTAATCCAACTAACAATATATCCCTCTTTTTCCATAAATAATAATTTACTTGTTTTACTAGGTTTTATAAATAAATAATTTAATGTAATAAATATTTAAATTATTTTTATTAAATGATAATTTTTTACGAGTATACTGTTTACTAAAGTTTGTGATTAGTAAGAACATAATAATATGAAAATATTTGGATAAAAATAAATTTGATGTAAATCTATATATTAAAAAATACAGTACTATGTAAATTAAAAATATCATCGATGAAGTTCAATTTTAGTATATTATAAACAATAACAAAATAGATAAGTTAAACCATTTTGTCTATAATAATATAACTTTTTTGATAAACTGATATAAACAAAACACTTGAATGAATCAAAATATTATAGGTAAGAAAAGAAAAACAAAAAAAAAAATCTATTTTTGATGAGAATGAAAGGATCGAAATCAAACAGACAAAGGTTAGAAAAATTATTTATATTGATCACCTCTAAAAATCAAGAGTAATTGAAGAGGTTTAGTGAGATTCTGCCAATCCTAAGCCTAACATGCAATCGAAGAAAGAAAGGTGAGATTGAGAGAGAGTGTGTGTCGAGGAGAATTAGAAGAAGAAAAAAAATGGTAAGTGAAGAAGAAGAAAGAGGGTCAGAAGTAAGTCTGACTTGCTATTCACACCCCTCCTAAATAGATTTCTATAAACTTTTCGAAACACAACCAAAACTTCCCAAAATTGAGAAATAATAATATTCTCTTTTTCACTTCTCAACCATTCCCTTCAAATAATCAAATACTATTGATATTATTAATAAACCCAATTATTCTCCCATTATTATATTTATCTTAATATAATTAAACATTTAATCCTCCACAATATTCATTTTCTCCCTACTAATAATTTATTAATTAAACTGGTCCTTACAACGCTCCTAACAAAAAGAATTTTCATCTCAAAAATAAGATTACCTGAAAAGAGTGCAGGGTATGACTCCTACATCTTATCCTCCAATTCCCAATTAGTGTCGCCAATAATACTACTCCACAGTACCCTAACTAAGGATATGTCCTTGCTTCTGAGCTTTTTGATTCTTCTATGCTTTATTCACATTGGTCCAACTTCTTAGGATAAGCCTTCATGGATTTGAATTTCATTTGACTCAATAACATGACTAGGGTCTGATATGTACTTCTTTAGTTGAGATACATGTAATACATTGTGGAGATTAGTCAACAATGGTGGTAACGTCAACTCATATGTCACTGGATCCACATGTTTGATAATCTAATACAGTCCCACAAATCTAGCGGTCAACTTTTTCGCCTTAATAGTTCTTCCTACACTAGTGATAAGTGAGACTCTAAGAAAAATGTGATCGCCAATCTCAAACTCAAGTGGTTTCCTTCTCTTGTCAGCATACGATTTTTGTTTGCTCTACAAAGTCTTCATTTGGTCTTGTATCATCTTGATCTTTTTTGTGGTTTGTTGCAACAATTCTGGTCCAACTAATGCATTCACCTCATCCGTGATATCGACATAAAGGGGTTATGCACCTTCTTCTATACAATGCTTCAAATGGTGCCATTCTAATGCTAGCATGAAAGTTGTTATTATAAGTGAATTCCACCAAGGGTAAAATTTCTTCTTAGCTACCCAAGTGGTCCAGAATATAAGTTTTCAACAAATCTTCTAATGATATAATGGTTCTCTCAAACTAACTATCTGTATGAGGGAGATATGCTAAACTAAAGCTCAATTTAGTTCCTGAAGCTGATTACAGACTGCCAAAATTTGGATGTGAATATGGGATCATGATCTGAAATGATGCTGGAGGGAATACCCTGTAGTTTGTGTTGGAGATTCTCTCATGATGTAAAGAAGACCAAATATAGTTTTATGTTTTGTTTTAGTTTTGATGATGAACCATTAGAAATTCCTAAGATGGATATTAACAACATTATTGCTTGAATGCTTGTGAAACATTGCATGCATCCATATAGATAATTATTATCTTGATTTAATTTATCTAAGTATATCTTTAATCTTGATTCATTCTAAACTTGATTAAGTCATGAATACATGAATGAGATTATGCTCCCTGAAAGTTTTGAAAATCAAGTCATATCTCATTGATGTTGTAAGATGAAGCTTAAAATTGTATTGTGATGAAATTTGATAGGTTAAAAATGCAATATTGTTGTCTTAATTTGTTAAATTCCCTCATAATTGATTATCTAAATCATTTAATCGATTAAATATTTATTCTAATCGATTAAATTGATCTTGTTGGCTTGATCATGGATGAAGAACAATTTAATCGATTACCAACTTGAATTAATCAATTAAATTGATTGTGGGTTATCTAGACTTGAGCTTAGAACGTTTTAATCGATTAAATGTTTGGTTTAATATGTTAAAACAGTGTTATGAACTTTTTATATAAAAGGCAAAAACTAAAAACTTCAATAACGATACATTTTTTTGAAAATCAAATCTAAGGAAGAGTTTCTAAGATTCAAAAGCTAATAAAAATTCTCTAACACTTTGACAACAAAGTTAAAGCAAAGATCCAACAAGAATCACCAAGAACCAAAGATACACATTAGTTTCTTTGAAGTTTATTGTTGATATACATGTGCTCCATTGTTTTTTTTTAATTAATCAAGTGAAATCAATCATTTTATTTTATTTTGTGTATTGGATTACATAACGCTAATCTAGGTAGGTTTCCTAGGTTAGTTCAATTTATGCATAGGTATTGCATGTGTTATAGTCAATTTTTTATAGGTGTTCAATTCTTGCATGTGTTCTTTCATGTGCATGTGAGTTTTGGTGTAAAACTCTATTGATTCTAATGATATTTTCAGTCCAAGATGGAGAGTTTTGAGCATTGAAAAATTGGATGTAACTTGGGTTGGGTGAACAATTATAATTGTGTTATGCTTTGTATTTCTCTCTATTATATATTTCTTTACATTTCAATATGGTTTCTGTTATCAATTTAGTTGATCTGATTTAGATAATAAATTCGTATTTGATCTAATCTAAATTAGTATTGCTTATTCTTGTATGTAATTGGTAAAGAGGTCAATTTCTAATCACTCTCAATAGTGTTGCAAGCTTTTAAGTCAACAATATTTCATTGACGTGGTTAAAAATTTGTTTAAAATAAAAATTAGAAAAATCCTTTTAATAACCAATTCACCCTCCTTTTGGCTGATTGCTTAGCGCCATTTAAACCTTCTTAGTTTGACTATCTCTCGAGCATACAATTCAGTCAATCTCTCCAAAGAATACTTCATATTAACTGGTAAGAAATGCACACACTTCGTCAACCAATCTACTATTACCCAAATGACATCACATCCCTTCGTAGAACGAGGTAGGTGAGTCACGAAGTCCATTGTTATGTTCTCCCACTTCTACTCTAGTATCTCCATCAGTTGCAAAACACCCCTAGGTCTCTGATGTTCTATCTTTGCTTTCTGACAGGTCAAATAGACTGCCATAAAGGAAATTACCTCTTCATGTTCATCCACCAAAAAGATTTCTTTAAATCCTGGTACATTTTAACCATACCAAGATGTAAATTGAGCTGCTTGTTATGGCCTTTTTGAAGAATAATTTTTTTTTATTTCTACATCATTTGATAGACAAATTCTTCCTCTAAGACTCAACACTCTATCTTCTCCTAAATTGAAATCCCTTTCTTAATCAGAACCCATCAACTCCATAAAATGCTTCAGTTTCGGATCTAACAATTGTTTCTTCTTAATCATACTCAGAAATCATTAGTCATAGTAAGCATAATGCAACTACTGTGACTAGAAGAAAATTCTACCTCGAGGTTCAAATCTCTAAACCTCTTTAGAAGCTCCAATTCTTTTACCATCAAAGTTGACATCTAAATTGACTTTCTACTCAAAGTGTTAGCCACCACATTCTCTTTACACGAATGATACATTAACTGAAAATCATAATTCTTTAGAAACTCCATCCGATGTCTCTAACTCATGTTCAGTTCTTTCTGATCAAACAAATATTTTAGACTTTTATGGTCATTAAATACATCGAACTTTGCACCATATAAATGATGCCTTCAGATCTTCAAAGCAAAAACCATTGCTGCCAACTCTGGATCATGAGTAAGAAAATTCTTCTCATGAGTCTTAAGTTGTATTAAGGCATAAGAAATAACTTTCTTATTCTACATCAACACACAACCCAACCCTTGATGTGAAGCATAACAAAATACCTTTGTATATTTGGATCAAGTATCATAAAAATCGGCGAACTAGTCAATCTCTTCTTCAATTCCTCAAAATTGGCTTCGCATTTGTCCATAAAAAAAGAGTTGATTCTTACAAGTTAAATGTGTTAAGGGCACAACTATCTTGGATAATCCCTTAATAAATATTCTACAATACCCAACTAGTCCTAAAAAACTCTTTGTTTTTTAGGCTATTTGCGTCTCTCCCAAAGCAACATTACTTCACCTTTACTGGATCTATTGCAATCCCTCTGACTGAAATCACATGACCTAGAATATTTACTTTACCCAACCAAAATTCACATTTAGACAACTTCACATACAACTACTTTTCTCCCAAAATCTCCATAATTGCTCTCAAAGGCTCCCGATGTTCCTCAAGTGTACGAGAATACACTAAAATATCATTTATAAAGACAACAACAAATTTAACGAGAAACAGGAAAAAATCATATTCATGTAATTCATGAATATAGCAAGAGCATCTGTCACTCCAAACGACATCACCATAAACTCAAAATGCTCATACTAGGATCTAAAGGTTATCTTCTGCACATCTTCTTCTTTCACTATAATCTTATGGTATTTCAATCTCAGGTCAATCTTAGAAAATATTTTATCTCTATGTAATTGATCCATCAAATCATCAATCCTGGAGCGGGTGCTTATTCTTGATAGTTAACTTATTCAATTGTCGGTAGTTTATACATATTTGGGCATTTCCATCTTTCTTCTTTACCAACAAAACAAACACACCCCATGAGGACACATTTGGTCTAATAAACTATTTCTCTAATAAGTCTTCCATTTGCTTCTTCAGTCCAACAAACTCTATTGGTGCCATATGGTAAGAGCTATTGACACTAGTCCTTCTCTAAGAAGTAAATCAATAGAAAATTCAACTTCTCTCTTTAAGGGTAGATTAGGAACTTCATAAGGAAAAACATATGGGAAATCTCTCACCATTTTATGACTTTTTACATCTACATCTTTCTCAACTATAAGATTAGACAAGATCATAAAACACTGAACACTTTCCCTCAATGATTTCTTTATTTTTTTAGTAGACATTTATATGTCTTTTTCAACAGGAAAAACTATTTCTTTATGGGCACAATCAATAAGGATATGATTGGTAGACAGCCAATCCATCCCTAAGATTATGTCCATGTCTTGCAACGGTAGACAGATCAAATCCACTTTGAAATCATGTCCTTTAATTTCAGTCAGGCATTCCATACATACTATTGTAGCTAACACTAATTTATTGGTTGGAGTAGACACTAACAGGTCACACGGTAACTAATATATTGGTAATTTCAATTGGTCTGAACAATCAATAGAAACAAAAAAAGTGTGTCGCCCCCAAATCAAACAATACTCTACAATTTTAGCATTTACTTTAACACTCGATGATACAATCCTACCTAGCATGGACCTTGACTAGTAGGATTAGAGGAAGATATGACAAGAAGAGAGCTCATTAAAGAATTGAAACATTTGTCTTCATTACATTTGCTTGTAAATATTTTTAGTAGACATAGGAAATTTGGGGCTTGAGCTATTTTCCTTCAAGGCCATTGTATTTAGGCCATTTACCTTTATCTTAGGAAGAAGGGTGTTTTTAGCTAGTTTAAGGAGTATGTGTGGCCCCATAAGCCTAGGACGTTTGAGTCTTCTCCCCTCACCCCTGGGTTAGCTTTTGCACCCCATTTTGGGCTTAAGACTAGGTGCTAGATTAGAGGCTTTTAAGATTGGGATCAATTAGTCTTAATGCTAATTAAGTTCAAGCCCCACATTGCCTTGGATCATGTGCCCAAGCCTTCCTATTGGGCTATATATACTCCCTCCCACTCTATTATAACTCACCTTTGAAGTTGAATGAAAATAGTCTCTTTTTTAGCACATTTTCAGTAAAAGGTCTTGAGAATCCTCTCTCTTGAAGAGTCTCTTCGTAGTTGATTTTTATGAAGGGTTCCTTCCCTTGTGGCAAACTTAAACATTTTTGGCTTATCTCTTTCAAGAGTGGCACCCCATCTCCATATTCTTTTCCCTTAATTCTCCATTTCTTGGATGCTTGGAACCTCAAGGAGAAAGATTAAGGGGAGAAAACTTGGTTTGCATCAAGTGGTATCAGAGCCAACTCTAAGAGGTTCTTATTTCTTTCCTAGTCTTTTATTTTTTTGTGCGTCACTTTTATATGCTTGTGTTCTTCTTTAATTTTTTTCCATCTTTCCTTATTGTCAATTTTAATTCCTTATTGTCTTCTTAGTTTATGTTTTAGTAGTTTTCATTATGCAATTTAATTTCCTAGTCTATGTTATTTTGTAGATTCAACTTCTTTGTTCTCTTCCATTGAATCTTGTGTGTACTTTTTTAGGTTTTATTTCTTTAAATTCTGCCCAACTTTTATTTCTTTTATTATTCTAGTACTTATCCTAAGAAGATCATAGTAACGACTTCACAAATTTTGTGAAGGAAGCCACAACTTGGTGCGCCGCCACAACTTGGTAAAAAAACTAGTAGGTGGAAGAAGTCTTGCCTGCATTAACTTGGATTTCATGGACATTGTTGTAGTGCAAAGATATCGATTCTCCTTGATGTCCATGTAATATTGTGATTTTTATAATATATGATTAAGTTATTTTAATTAAATTACAAGAATAGCTAAATTTAGACTTAATTAAATTTTCAATCTTTGAAATTTGACTAATTCTACTTTGGGTCCTGAAATATTTTCTTTAGCCCCTAAATTTAGTCAACTTTGGTCCTTTGAAAACCACGTAAGCTTGACATTCCAATGACAAAAAAATTATTTTCAATTTTCAGGGATTAAAAGCAGAGTTTAGTCAAATTTGAGAGACTAAAAACTTAATTAAATCCTAAATTTAATTCAAGTGTAAGTAATTAATTATTTATGAGGTGATACGTTGAGATATTTATATTAGTGTTTATATTTATATATTATTTTAGATCATATTTTAACACATGATTAGTTGTTTATGAATGTGTATAAACTAACATATGTAAGATTTGAATGATGGAAAAGGGGGGTTGAATTTAATAAAATATGTGGTATGAGTAGTAGGTAATTTTTGGGCTTCTCAAAAGAAAAACATTTTGAAAGATAAATGTACTAAGCAAAAACCTTTATTACTAACAACACCCTTTGCCCTCTTTATTCATTTCTTCCTAATTAATTTTCTTCTTCCTTCCCCAAACCCTCTTTCTCCAATTTCTTGCATACCCATGAGCGGCAAACCATGGACAACTAAGCAAGAGATGATTGTTCTTCCATTTCTCTTCTTCTTGAGCTAAGATTTTTGTAAGTTACTTTTTTAATTCCTTACACCAAATTTTCTTCTTGTTAGGGTCTCATAAACCACCCCACCTTGGGAGGGCCAACTTGAAGTTGTAATTTCTATGTTGTTCTCTATGGTTTTGGTTTTTGATAGTGTTAAATTCAAGTGTGATGGGAATTGGAAAATCCCACATTGGGTTGGAATAGATAGATTGAACACTGCATTACTTAGTGCATCCATAGACCTAATGTCTTATGATTTTAGGTTGAGGAGTAGTGTGAAAACTCACTTATAAGGTGGCGGTTGATATCTCCCGTCATTGGTTCAACGTGTTGAAAACACTCACTAAGACTTTGAATAGTTGTGAAATTGGGTTGGAAAATCCAAAAGTAGTTTGATTCGTAAGTTCCTCCCTTCTCCACAACCAAACTTAAGGGAGACATAAATAAAGGGAAGCTAAACCTGGTTTAGTGATATGTTTGTGTAATTGGCTTTTGATTAATATTGTTTTGAACTTGTATTCAGTTTTGGAATGAGTTTTTAGTCCTTTGTGAGTGATTCGGGAGATTAGGAACTATTTGCAAGATGTTTGGATTCGTAATTGTTATGCAGACGCACACCATATCGCTGTGGAAAATACCACATGGATGTGGGAGACGTGCAGGGTTTGTCCATGTGGCAAATCCCACATGGTATGGGAGAAGTGCAGAAGGAGAATAAGCATCAGGGGTTTGCCCACAGTGCTGTGGAAAATCCCACAAGATTGGGGGCACACTGAAGGATAAAATGCATTAGTATTCACCTACATCAACGTGTCATAGTCCAAAAATGTATGTTATTTTAAACTTTTCATACTATGTTTACACTCACTCTGTCTTCTTCCCTCTTTTGTTTTTCGTTTTCTTCAGATATTGTTGATGTTAAAGGTTATGCACTTACTTCAATAGTGTATACAAACAAAGGAAAGAAGAATAAAGGGAAGGCAGTGGATATCTTATTGTCGGTAATTAGTAATTGCCCTTCTCTTCTGTGTAGTGGATATTCATAACAAGCTTTGTGTCTGAATTTGTTCTGATGTTAAAAAATTTTGGTGAACGAAAATGATTGCCCTGTTAACATTTTGGCTGAAAAAGTGGATACTATCATCAGAAAGAGTGTTTTGTTTTTTAACATAAAATAAGCTAAAAACACCCACTATTTAAATTTTTTATTTTTTAAATTATATTTTATTATATTTTATTAATTTTTAAAATAATACTAATGCCAGCTTTTAGCCGTTACTATTAATTTTTTCTAACTTAACACTGTTAATCTAATTAGGCAGAATGGATGCATTTTTGAAAATTAAGGTATTAAATTGAACTTTTAAAATGTTGAGGTACTAAATCCAACAATTTGAATTTATTTGTGTACCAAATGAGTAATTAAGCAAGGGAAAGAAAAACTACTTTCCTTACCCTCCCTTAAAATCCCTCACCATGTCTCAACAAAACATAATGTTAAATCAAAATCTCTTCCTTACCTTCCCCTCCCCTCTTTTGAATCAATCAGTGCCTTAGCTGCAACCCTTTTCACTGCTAGTCTGCTAAGGTTTGTCATTGCTCTGCCACGCCCTCTGCTCATTGCTCTGCTGTGCACCTTTGTCCTGGAGGTATGTTTCCTCCCTTCAGTCTGTTATCTCATTAATTTTAGTTTTGATTTGAATGTATATTTTTTTTTCAGTCAAATTTGATGGCAATTGTTTGCATCTGTTGTGATTACTAGTGGTGATTGCATAATGCTGAATTTCATTTTTCTAAATTGCTGGTGCTTGATTTATTGTATGCCATTTTAAATTATGGTCTTCAAACTGAATAGGTAGTCATGTGCTGTTTTGCAAGTGGCAAGTGCATGAGTTATGCAGAGATTAGTCTTTAGGATTTGGTTGGTCTTGAATCAAATGAGTGGTTGGTAAATAACCGCCATGGTGGTACTAAGGCGTGGTGAATTTTTTGCCAACCACCATGGACAATTTGTGAAGTGATCCCCACCATGGCATTGCCATAAGGTGCAATGGTAGGTTTTTTATGCCAGAGTTTTGGCCTTTTGCTATGATCCATCATCTATCATAGATAACACTGGGTAAATCTGTAGATTCATATCAAGTTGTTTAAATTTACCAAAATTTGATCAACTTAGCACTTTCAGGGAATCTCCATTGATAAATTCTTCCCTGTTAGACTAACTCCACTCTGTGTCACTACCTTTCTCACCATCTCCATTAGAGGTTACATAGTTTATATTGCTTATAACTACTTTCCTTTTGGACTTCTTGCATGCTTCCTTTTGTGCTGATGTTTTGTTGAAGAGTGCTTTTTACCTTGCCTTGTATGGTCATCTGAATCACTCTCGTAAGTCATAACTAGTGTCAAAGGATGCTAGAGCTATATCTTCCTCTGACTGATCCAGTACTTGAGAATGTTTCTTCTTATTATATGATGGTTTATGATAATCCTTGTCTCGGTCATAAACAGTGTGAGTCTTCTTTATTTGGAGCCATTGCATATTCCCTGGATAATATTAAGAAGGAACCTGCATACCAGGATAGAGGTACTCTAGGTATGGGGGGTTTTGTTGAAAGGGTGACCCCTAAAGTTGTTAATGTAGTGAGGAAGATGGTTTGGCCCAGACATTGATATTTGAGCTCTTCCATAGTTCCATCTATTGGTATTCGACCTGATGTTGGTGAGCTATAATTTGCAAATTCTTAAAAATCAACAAATAAAAACTTTTGGACCTACCTGTACGAGATTTTAAGATGCTAGATAGTCTTCCTTTCAAAAAATTAGTCCCACATATATTTTGCTGGAACTTCCAAGTTGTGATTTGTGCAAGTCTAATCGAGCATGATGCAAGCACAATCCTCCAACTGATGGGAATTCATGTTTTAAATTAAAATTTTCTCCAAAGAAAGAACTGCATATTCTTTGTTTAATAATAAAGAAATAGACTGCCATAATAACATATTTTCTTTCAAAAATGACTATGGCTAATGGCAAATGGTTAAAAAAAAACACATTTGTGCTGTTCGTTTTTTGGAACCCTTGTACTCAGAAGGGGGCAAAGACCAAGATACAGAATCAACTTAGATGTAAAGGAGGATACCTTGTCCTATATCCAAACTTCCATGACTTGGCATTGACTCAGAAATTGAGGAATTAACTATGCCATTTAGTTTACTGCTTGTATCATTCACCAGCGAGTATGGTTCCAGATGTCCTCAAGTATGGCAATTTATGCTGAGCAGATGCATGCATAGCTGCTATCTCATCTAGCCAGAGCTTGTCTTCATTCTTTTGTTTGCACAGTTCTAAGAAATTTATGCATGCTTCCTTACACGAGACAAAATTATATTAAATAACAAAACAGATTTTTCTGGGATTAATCTTCATCCCACAATCGTATATAAAGGACAGGAAGATTAACAACATTAACATCAATCAAATATAATTGAGAGAGAGAGAGAGATGTTGAGACAACTTTAAATATCAATAGAATCTTGTTTGATCTGCTGATTGTGCATCTATTTTTTTTTGCATTACTTTTTGTTGGGGAGTAACTAGTCCTTATTACAGAGACAGACTTTTAAAGTCTAAACAGTAAATGAAAACTGAGAGGATTCCCCTTTTTGGAAATATTAATTTTTTATTCCTTTTTTCCTTATTATTTTTACTACTCTCCCTTCCTGCCAAGAAAGATTCATAACAAGAAACACACATCTGCAAATTACTTCACAAAATGTTTCTCATAACTTTTGGGGTAATAAACACACAAGTTATTATGGATTTGTCAATTTTTAAAAAAATCCATTGATCATTTGAAAAAGACTTTCAGCCAAACAAGACTGAGGCAAAATGTTTATGTATTGTGCTTAAAAATATTTGTATCTGGCTGTAGCACACAGATAAATATCAATAGTTACCATTTTGCTAAAAATAACTAATTATGGTAATGTGATTGGGTAACCCATTTTTCTTGGTGCATATTGTTTGCTTTTGATAACTTAGGTTGATAATTGTGCTGTAATGTATATTATTTACTCATTATATGAGTAGGATAGGGTGGCCTTTTTTGTTTCCCTTGTTTCTGGTTTGCTTGCAGAACAATTTTAATGCCAGTTTAGTTGTTGCATTTTTATTTTTCTCTGATTCTGTAATTTTTCAAATGTTTTGTGCATGAATGTGTCCCCTCTAATTGTGTGAGGTAGTATATTTTAGGTTTTATTGCTAGACTCATTATCCGCATTACTTAACTGTGGAATAATTCTTTCATTCGATTTTTTTTATCATTATCCTTTAAGTAATAGTTTGTTAGCAATTTATGATGTCATCATTGTACTGCTTCTTAGTTAGCTTACTGATGCGATTATTTATGTGCTACTGGTAATTTAACAAATACTACCTTGATCCTTAAGTTACATTTTGAAATCTCTGTCCATTTTTAAAAGATTATCTTCAAATTGTCTTATGCATTACTTATTTTTTTTACTTTAAAATAAATATATTCTCTCTCTTATAAAAAAGTCAGCATATGATGAAAGTATATTGATTAATTAGATAAAAAGTAATTATGTGGAAAAGAGAAATTTGATAAGTCCTAATAACATTAAGGATAGTTTTGGAAAACAAATAAAAATTTAATACTTCTAACTAAATTAACCCTTTTTAAAGAAGTGTGAATTAGATAAAAGTGTCTTGCATTTAGGGATGGAAAGAGTATCTTCATTCCTTTCTTAGAACTTTTTTATCAGTAGTTCTATTATGAAGTCAATAACTCAATATCATTCCCTTATTTTTTATAATAGATGCTCCATCCCCAAACAATACACTTTTTTGAGTTTGGAATCGCATCTTTTGAAACATATTATTGTCAATATCTTTGTTTTTAGGTTTGTGGATGAATCTTCATTGTTTTTATTTTAAGTTCAAATAATGTTTTTCAATTAAAAATTTTAACTTTTTAAATTTTGATGAATTAGTTATTTGGTTCCAATACATCATTTAGGAGCACATAATTATATATTTGAGTTATTAAACTAAGAAGCATATTTAATGATTTTGTTTTAAGCAAACTAATGCATAAGATATTAGATAAAATTTAAAAAAAAGACCAAACCATTTAAAAATAAATAGGGTCTTATAATTCTAATGACAGGAGATATTATAATTTACTAATTTCATGATCTTTTATTGTTATTGATTTTTAGTTAATCATATTATTACTTATATTTTATTTGCTTAAGTGTGTTTTTTCCCAAAATATGACCTAATTTTATTACGAGTTCCCAATAATTTTTTTTAACCTTTTTCTGATTAATAAAATTTTTATTTTGTTTTTTCCCTGTCTCTACTTATTTATGTTAAATTGCATGTATTTTGAAGTTTTAAAAATGATTTGTGGTGACTTTAAAAGCTACCACTATTTATTTATAACTTTTGAAAGTAATGCTTTGATGAACATGGTATAACTTAAATTTAAATCAAAATTAATTTCACTAACTTTTATTCAAACCCTTCTTTAATCAACAATTGAGTTAGGTTGAACACTACACTCACCGAGCTACAGCAAAACAGAGAGAAGGAGAAATACATGGGCAATTTGGGAATCTGAGTCACAGTGAGATGCTCCTTTTCCTCAAATGCTTTAACCACTTCATGCGACCTGTTTGGCTGTATCGTCGCTATGCTTCTTCACCTGCTCTTGCACTTCACCCTCCATTTTCTCTCCATCCAAACACTGCCCTTTTCTCAAGGAGCCTCAACTCACCTGAGTCACCTCTCACTTGTCCCTCTCCAAGTGAGTATGTCTTACTTTCTTACATGCATATTTGCATTCACCCAATTTCAACAGAATTACAATATATGAAGGTTTCTTGATTGGGGTTTCTGTTTACATGGCAGCTTTTTATGTGTAATAATGGAAAATAGTAATATGGCTTAAGATACTTTAGAGGAAATTACTGTAAGATTGCTTGAACTTTTGTCAAATAGCACATAACTTCACTATCTTTTAATTTTCTACTAACCCTTTTGAAGTTTAATAAAAGTACACTACCAAGGTGTTTGGAAAATGTCATAATCAGATTTTTAGATTATAAGCTATTTTGAAAAATAAGTTGGATGTTTGGAATTCCAACTTAAATTTAGAAAAAAATTCTTTGAAAAAATAAAATGTTTTTAAGAAGCTGAAAATTTATAGTTTATGATTATTTTTAGATAACTTATTTTTTCCTTCAGCTGTTTTCATATTCTTTTATTCTATAAAAGCTGATTTTTTGTTACAAAACAAGATTAGTTATTTTCAAACTACTTTTTAGCACACTTACCCAAACAAAAATTGATTCTGACTATAACTGATTATCAAAATAATCCAAGTTTATGTTTGAAAGCATTACACATTACATTAAGAGAAAAACACTTATACACTGGCACTGTAAAAAGTTTTACACTGACAATTAATTTTAAATTCTTAACCATTTATATATAGTAAGTTTGTTCACTTTAATCGTTAATACTTTAAAAGTCATGTAAATGAAAGATTGTGATTAACCGCCATTGTAAAACTCTTTTACACTGGCAGTGTATAGGTGTTAAACTCTTACATTAAAACCTTTTATACGGTTAAAACAGTGTTATCAATGGTGAATGACAGAACATAGTGGAAGGCCGAAATTCTGCCATAAAACCATGTCATTGCACCTTATGGCGCTGCTATGGCAGACATTCCTTCACAAATTTTGTATAGCGGTTGGCAAAAAATCCGCCATACCATGGCACTATTGCGCCGCAGTAGTGGTGCGGTCACTTTGTTAAACAAGCAGGGGGTAATTATGTAATTATATGAAATGTTAGGAGTTGTTACTGTAATTGTTTGTATTTCTTATCTCGATGGCTTGTGTTATTTAATGATGAATTAATAATAGTTCAAAACTTTTCATGTAAGCTAGGTATTGCTATTTTAAGGTAGTACTATTTACGTAGCTGGTTTAGACCGTATTTAATTTAGTTTTGCCATGAACCAACTATTCCCAAACCTTAAGCTGTTAAATGAGGACACGGGAATGATTTTACATTGTATATCTACCATGCCATCTCATGGAAGAGCCCTTTAGGCTTGAAGTGTGGACAATGTGCATACTAGTGTTATCGATGACAGATGGCGAAACAAAACATAGCAGAAGGCCAAAATTTCATTACAAAAACCCATCGTTGCACCTTATGGTGGACATCCCTTCACGAATTGTCTATGGCAGTTGGCAAAAAATCTACCATGCCATTGTGCTATGGCGTTGCCAGTGGTTATTTAATAACAATACTGGTGCATGCCCACTTGCTTTGTGCTGAAATTAAACTTTTTGGTTAGGACAATAGAGGTGGTAAGGTTTGAAATCAAACTGTGGATAACTTGTTCATACAGTCTGATATCATGTCATGAACCAACTACCCCAAAAGTTTAAGCTGTTTTTTTTTTTTTTTTTTTTTTTGTGAAGAAAAGGTTAAAGTTGACAAATAAAGAGACATGAATGGTTTTATATTATATTTCTGACATGTATATTTACAGGAGTTGCCTCTGAATTCAGTGAACTGATCCAGCAAGAACAGCTAGCTCCAACCTATTTTGTTCATAATATGCTTGAACTTAACTCTGAACTGAAGCAATTAGTGAAACAGGGACAACTTTGTAAAGCCAGGAATATGTTTGATAAAATAGCTAACAGAGATGAGGTTTCGTGGACAACATTAATAGGTGGTTATGTCAATGCCTCAGACTCTTATGAAGCATTGCTCTTGTTCTCAGGTATGTGGGTCCAGCCTGGGCTTCAAAGGGACCAATTCATTATTAGTGTCGCACTCAAGGCTTGTGCGCTTAGTGTGAACATTTGTTTTGGACAATTATTACATGGATTTTCAGTGAAATCTGGTTTGATAAGCTCAGTGTTTGTCAGCAGTGCCCTGATAGACATGTACATGAAAGTGGGTAAAATAGAAGAAGGTTGTAGAGTCTTCGAAAAAATGGCAACAAGAAATGTAGTATCGTGGACTACCATTATTGCGGGACTTGTACATGCTGGCTACAATATGGAGGGATTGTGGTACTTTTCTGAAATGTGGAGATCAAAAGTGGGCTATGATTCACATACATTTGCCATTGCTTTAAAAGCATCTGCTGATTCAAGTTTGTTACATCACGGGAAAGCTATCCACACACAAACAATAAAACAAGGACTCGATGAGAGTTCATTTGTGATTAACACACTGGCTACCATGTATAACAAATGTGGGAAACCAGACTATGTCATGCGATTGTTTGAGAAAATGAGGATGCCAGATGTAGTTTCATGGACAACCCTTATTACGACATATAATCAGATGGGTGAAGAAGAACATGCACTGGAAGCATTTAAAAGAATGAGAAAATCAGATGTCAGTCCTAATAAATACACTTTTGCTGCTGTAATTTCTGCCTGTGCAAATCTTGCTATTGCTAAATGGGGGGAACAGATACATGGCCATGTATTGCGTCTAGGTATGTTAGATGCTTTGTCAGTGGCAAATTCCATCATTACTCTTTATTCAAAATGTGGGCTATTAACTTCTGCTTCACTGGTGTTTCATGGTATAACTAGAAAAGATATTATATCTTGGAGCACTATAATTGCTGTTTATTCTCAAGTAGGTTATGCAAAAGAAGCTTTTGACTATCTATCATGGATGAGAAGGGAAGGGCCAAGACCAAATGAATTCGCTCTTTCTAGCGTGCTGAGTGTTTGCGGAAGCATGGCACTTCTTGAGCAAGGGAAACAGGTGCATGCTCATGCACTGTGCATTGGCATAGATCATGAAGCAATGGTTCACAGTGCTCTTATTAATATGTATTCAAAATGTGGAGGTGTACAAGAAGCTTCAAAAATCTTTAATGGGATGGTAAATGATATTATATCATGGACTGCCATGATTAATGGGTATGCTGAACATGGTTATAGCCAAGAGGCCATTAATTTGTTTGAGAAGATTTCAAGTGTTGGTTTAAATCCAGACTATGTGACATTCATTGGGGTTCTAACAGCATGTAGCCATGCTGGAATGGTTGATCTTGGTCTTTACTATTTTATGTTAATGATTAATGAGTACCAGATCTGTCCTTCAAAAGAACACTATGGTTGCATCATCGATCTTCTATGCAGAGCAGGGCAATTGAGTGAAGCTGAGCACATGATACGAAGTATGCCATTCCCTATTGATGACGTTGTGGGGTCTACCTTACTCAGAGCATGTAGAGTACATGGGGATGTTGAACGTGGAAGAAGAACAGCAGAACAGTTACTTCGGTTGGATCCAAATTCTGCTGGAACTCATATTACTCTGGCTAACATATATGCTGCAAAGGGGAGATGGAAGGAAGCTGCACATATAAGAAAGTTAATGAAGTCAAAGGGAGTAATAAAGGAGCGAGGTTGGTCTTGGATTAATGTCAATGATCAATTAAATGCATTTGTTGCTGGGGATCAGGCTCATCCACAAAGTGAACATATCACAACCATTCTGGAATTATTAAGTGCCAGTATAGGAGTTGCTAGGCAGGAAATGAGATCTCTACATGAAGATGTTGAGGATTAGCAGTCGGCTATGCTATGCCTCATTACTTGAGTGCTAGAAAATAACTGTTTTTTCTATCAGTTTCCATGTTTCATAGATATTAAATGATTATTGGAAATTTGTTTCCCAGGTCTAATTATTTTATAACGTCTAGCTTGATATGGGTTCTCCAAAAACTGAGTTAGACATCATTTGGAAGACTGAAAGTTCTTTTTGATAAAGCAAATTAATGAAAAGGTAATTTTTATGGAAAGACACTGTATTTGCTTTTTTTTTTCACCTTGTTTAACTGCAGACTTATTTATTGACTCTTGCTAGTTAGTTATCAGTGTGTGCATTATTTCCATTGTTTTATACCACATAATATGAAGTTTATTGTTGAATATGTTGTATAGGTATGTAAGAATTTATAGAAATACTGTTCTTCCTTATTTATTTTGTTTCTATTTTAAAGTTAGTTTATTGTTTTTCTTCTACTATGCATTGTCTTCCTTCACCATACTAGAATAGTTTATTTGATGAAATGTTCCATTAACTTGGTGGCATTTGTTGATTCTGTTCTATGTATTTATTTTGAGGGCTATAAACCTAGAAGTAAATATTATTTTTCATTATGTTCACCAAGAAGCTTTATTTTATATTTGCTATATTTTTGAAAAATTATGCTATAGTCTGTCAATTATGAATACTTTTGCTGACTATGTAGAATTCTCATGAAAATGCATTTTTTATCTGTTTAGCACTTTAGTTTATCCAACTTTTGACTTCTACAGAGCTTGGAGCTGGTCAGTATGAAATGTACAGATGTGTATAATATCTCTAGACCCTGGCCCAAGGACCAACCTCTTTCTAGAATTACTCTGGGGATAGCTGATCAAGGGGCTAAAGACATTGATTTTGAGATTACTCATAGTTGCTGAACATAGTCACAGACCTGCAACCCAGTCCAGATTCATCTGTGCTGGAATTTTTAGCTATGTCTCTGTGACCCAACAAAAACGGAGTAAATGCAAAAACCCGAAATGCAGGTAATATGATTTTATCATTATTAATGTCTTTCAAAAGATTAGTAGAGTATGAAATAGAGATGCTGCTGCTGACTGGAAAATGGACTGAATTATCAATTCTGTCACTTGGAAAGAGAGTATATCTATTCCAGCCAATGGCCTGAAAATGGTTGATTTTTTAACTTTTTTTAGCCTTGGCCCCTTTTTGCTGATTATACAAATCTTAATCAGTTCATAGATAGGGGAGAAATGATTGTAACACATTGATTTCAATTTTCAAATGGCATTGTCATATTAAAATGAATTTGATTTGACATTTTATAACTAAGTCGTTCAACATGGACACTTCACTAGTCCATTGTACATACATCTGACTGAAATCATATAAAACTGTTGTAGTAATTTTATGACAGACCAAGTGCAACTTCATGTTTTACTCTAAGTACAGAATAAGAACATTGGTCAAGAATTTTGACTATTTGAACATTTTATAACTAAGTCGTTCGACATGCATGGACACTTGTCATTGTACATACATCTGAGTGAAAGCATACAAAACTGTTGTAATTTTATGACAGACCAAGTGCAACTTCATGTTTTACTCTACAATCTTAATCAGTTCATACAAAGGGGATAAATGACTGTAACACATTGATTTCAAATGGCATTGTCATGTTAAAATGAATTTGATTTGACATTTTTTTCATGTTTTTAATATGCTCAAGAATTTATACTATTTGAACATTTTATAACTAAGTCTTTCAACGTGAACATTGCAGTTGTACATATATCTCAGTGAAATCATACAAAATTGTTGTAGTAATTTTATGACAGACCAAGTGCAACTTCATGTTTTACTCCACAGAATAAGAACATTGTTCTCTAACATATCTCCGTGCTAAGTATTGGTGGATTTTTTGCCAACCGCTATAAACATTTTGTTAAGGGATGTCCACAGGCAGCATCACAAGGTATATAACAATGTGTTTTTATGGTGAAATTTTGGCTTTTCTTTATGCTCCGCCATTGATAATGTTGCCATCCAATATATTTAAAGTAACTTTACATTTGAAATTTGTGAATCTAACAGCTTTAAGCATCATCATGTTTTCTTGCATTCAGCAATTCATCTCCTTGTTTGGTTCCTGCCATCAGCTTCTTTGTTTGAATAGTATTGTCTACATTATAACTACCTTCTCTTCGCCTGTTTATTTCTTACTTTTTTTACCTCTCATTGGTAAATATACATTGCCTATAAAACTGCTGCTGGATCAATTGAGTTGATGATGACATTGGGGTGCTGTAATATATCATGTCTTGAAAGTTGGAAGTTTGAAAACAGAAATACTACGGAGATATTCTCCATACTGAAGATAAACTGTTTACTTTTTAGTTAGTGCTATTATTTTCTTGTCTTGTTTCATATGTACTATTATTTAAGGGAGTAATTTATGAGATGAGGCTTTAGACTTTGGAGATGATGTGCTTGATTGATTGTCTGTAGGAGGATGTTGGGTAACTGGTTGTAAAAAAACTCATAATTCATTAAAATAATTGTTCATGACCCCAAGGGAATAGTCCTTAGCTTAGGTATAATTATTTCTTTCTTTGGACAACACGAAAATGGTAGACAACTCTATAAATGAAAGAACATTATTGAAATGAAAGAAATAGTTGAAAGTACAGAACTACTTCACAGTTCATAAAAAGATAGACAATTGTAGATATGAAAGACGGTGAAAGTACAAGATTCTGATGAAGCAGTTAAAAAAGTCAAGGAGACAGAATCTGAACAGGGAACTCACCCTGCTTGATAAGCATTCAATGCTGCAAGAGACTAGCATAGTAGCATTTCAAAGCCTTCGAATCAATCCACCCCAAATCTATGAAAAGCATAAGGTTATTAAGAATCTTTTCTAGTGCAGTTCAAACTGTGTCAGAAAGGGACAAAACCCAGTTCAAAGAAGCCTCTTGGTAAAGTCAACACTTTTTTTTCATTATTTAAACGAAAAAAATGTATTAAAAAATTCTCCAAATTGTGAGGTTGTCCTTCTTAATTGTTTATTTGACTTGAGTTTTATAAAATTGTTTTTAGTATTTAAAAAATAAAAAACATATTTAATTAGCTTTTTAAAAAAATGGTAAGTAGTTTTGTTTTTAATTATGTATTTTTGTTTTCAAAACTTAAAACAACGAGAATAGATTGTTTTTCGTTTTTATTAATGACACTTTCGTAAAATATAAAGTTGTTTTTTTTCATTTTTAGATCACTAAAACAATTTTAAATCATTCTTATTAAACAAGTTTTTTTTTCTCTTTTAAAAAATAATTTAGAATTTTTTTTAAACTTTTTTTAAAAACTAAAAAGCCCTAAATATCTAATTTTCAAGTTTATTGTTACCATAATCACATTTTCTGAGAATTGTTGGAGAAATCATGGAGAAACCTCCAAAATCCTTATGTTTTTTTGTCGAAGATCTTAACTTTTATTGGTTGAATTATTGAAAGAGTGCTAACATGAAGAATTACAGCCACCTCGCCGATCTAGTGAAATTATTTTTCCATGATACTTTGTAATTTTTGTGAATTGGTTTTGTAAAATTTTCATTTATTTAAAGAAATTTTCTTCCATAAATTCAATGTGAAAATATGTTGTACTTTCAGAATTTTGGGCTGGATTTTTTTATGAGCCTTAAAAGGAATTCTAAGATATCATCTTTCCAAATTAATGAAATATTGAATCAAAATTGTCATGGTTTATTATTCAAAATTAAACTTTTATTGTAAGTAAATTTTTTAATAATTTTCATTAATAATCAATAAGTGCATCCCATATTCCCATTGTTTATTTCAAGTCTTAATTGTATTTTTGATCTTCAAATGTTAGAACGTAGTGATTTTGGTAATGCAAATGTGATTTTAATCCTCAAATTTCAATTGGGTTATATAGGCATCATAACTGTGCATAAGTCATTTATTTAAATTGATGATATGATGTTATTATTCTTTACAATTTATATATTTCATTATGGAAATATGAAAAACATTGAAATTTTTTAGGTAGGAATACAATTTTTTGGAATTATTGGCTTAAATATATTTCAAATGATATATTAGGGATTTTTTCATGTAGTCCTGATATATTTAATTTGTCTTGGATTTTCAATGAAAATTTTTTATTTTGCTTTTGGTCCCTATGATAGTTTAAATTTTTTAAAATGCTTTAAAAGGTGATTACGGTAACACCTTGGGTTTTGAAATAATAACAAATTTATTAAAAACTTAACGTAGAATTTTTTTTATGGAGATTCAATGCAAAATTTATAATATAAATTTTCTAATATTATGAAAATGTATAATGCTTGAATGCTACATATAAAATATTTAACACATTTCTATTTTTATATTATGATATAGAATTAAATTTTTTAAATACCAAATTAATAAAATTAAATTTTTTGGATTATACTTTTGATCCTCTATTTTGTCAACTTTGCAAATTTTTGTCCTCCAATTTTATAATTGAGATATTTGTTATTTAATTTTAAAATTGAAAGAAGTATTTTTCAAAATTGACAAAATGGGTAGAAAACGCAATTAAGTTAAGAAAAAACAATTAAATTATAAAGAGTTAACAAGTTAAAACTCAAGCCTAAGAGAAGTCTTATTAATTTTAGTTTGAAAACATTTTAAAGATATTTTATGATAATATTTTTGTTTTTTATGTAGATTTCAATGTTAAGGGTAATTTTGATTCTTATGACTAATTTTCTAGCTTTTAATGTTAATTTTTATAGAAAACTAAAATAATGTTCTGAATTTTAGTGTAATTACATAAATATTCTTTACTTTTTAAACATGATTTTGTTTGCCTGAGATAGTTTGAAAGGAGTCTAAGTGTAATGTCTTAAATATATAAGAGGTATCAGTGAAAAAAAAAAATAGAATATGTAATTTGTTAAAAGTTAACAGTGAATTACAAAAATTTATATAATCATTACGAAATGTTAGAAAATTCTAGGAAAAGTGTATAATTAAATGCTTTATCATGTTTTTTTAAAGAGAAATTGTTTTATTCTTAGAATTTTAGTATTTTTCAAAACTAGTTTTATGATACATACTTAGAGCCATCAAAATTAGATTAGTGCAATGGACTAGTTATGATGATCCATTGAGTTAGGTTGAGCCTAAAGTGATTAAAACATCAAAGGGCTTGTAACTTAGTCAACTTCTCCTGAAACTCATACCTTTTGAACTTTTTCTCAAATTATCTTGGTGCTTAGAAAGTCTATACATTTAGGTTCAATAAATTAAAAGGTTAATGCCAATATGTTAAGCTCATGTACATTACTTCAAATGCATATCTGAAAATACTATGCTCATTATTTGAATATCTTTGTATTGAATGTAAATTTTAGAAAACTGTGTTCAAGCTCAGAAGATCATTTATATTTCTTAAAAATATAGTGTTTAAAAGCACTGTTCATCTATGAATTCCAGTACTCGTATGAGAATTTAGTCGTAAGGGAATTTTTGTAAGCTGAGTTCAAAATAGTATGGTTCAAATATTGGTTTAGTTTAAAAGGAATTTTGGTCTGTTTTGGTGATCTTCTCAAAAAGCATAGAAGAAAAAAAATCAAAACAATTTTTTCATAATTTTTTAATGATATGATGCTTTTTACAATTTTTTTTTTAAAATCTCGTATTTTTTAAAAGAAGTTATAAAAAAACTTATATTCTAGCTAATATTAACAAAAAAATTTGACTTTTTTTATATTTTTTTTCTAAAAATATTTCAAACAAAGTTTACCCAAACATGCACATATAGTCTAATAGGAAAAGTCTTCCATTTTTCTCTTCCAGATCTTATCTCTCTGCCATTCTCATAACTCATCAATTTTCTTAATTCTTCCACTGTTACATGTCATGTCAATTTTGGATTACATCCAGACAAAGAGCGAGTCAACGGACAATTGTTTTATTAAGGAACATTGTTTATTCTGATGTATGTTGAAATTGAATCTCATTATTGTGCAACCCAGTTAGGGATTCCTCATAATTATGGATTCAGCTAATGCCACTCCAAGAAAATAATTTCAGGGTAAGCATGTTCAGAATATAACTAGTAAATTATATTAACAATGTTTTTCCAAATTTTGTGAAATTACATATCATACTTTGCATTTTTTACCATTATTTAAACTTAAAAGTTAAAAGGTTTGTTAAGGATGTCACACAATTCTTTTTATTTTTTAAAATACTATTATTGAATATACAACGTAGTAATGACATATTTGAATATCTTGAAAAAATATTTTTGATTAGAGTTGTCAAAATAAGTCTAACCTTTTTGCTTTGACTTATTTGGTCCGACTGTGTAAATGGACTTAGTCAATCCAGCGAGTCACGTGCTGGCTCAAGTAAAAATATAAATATATAAATTTTAAAAATATATTAATATATATTAAATAATAATATCAATATATTATATATTGTTAAAAAAATAAAATAAACAAAAATTGGGCATTAATGAATATAAACCCAAATTAAACATGACTTGCAAATTGATTAATTATGTTTATCATCTAGTTAATGTTCATTGGTTAATTATGTTATTTAATTATCATTCTGTATTATTTTATGGTTGCTATTTAAGTGTTTAATTGTTATGATTGTTCTTATGTTATCATGATGAATAATGAATTCAATATTTATATATTACGTTTAATTTGTTATTCTGAAAAAATAGTATGAATTATTTTATTTTTATTTCTAAAATTTAAATTAATTTTTTAGTAATATTACAAGGTTTAAATTTTGATGCTTTTTTTAAAAGGTCCATTTTGGCCTAATGACTTGTTGGCCTGTTATAGGACCAAACTTGCTTAAAAAATAGTAGTTCGTATAAAACATGGATGGAATAAGTCCGACTTAGTTTATTGTCTGAGTTCAATGGATCGGGCCAGCCTGCCCATTGTAACAACTCTATGTTTGATTAGGTTTTAACATTTTTAAAAATATTTCAATTTTTTTTAAATAAGTAAATTAAAAATAAAAATAAAATTGTGGTGAGAATTAAAAAGTAAACTTCCTACATGTTCTTTACAGATGCATCTTTTTCATCTCTTTCCATGAAAATAACATTTGAGTAACTGTGAGTAAACAATTTTTCTAAAAATAAAACATATTAAAGAATTTTTTGGGAAAACCTTCTAATGGAAATAAATATTTTCACATTTATATTCTTGAAAATGTAGAAATATTTGGTGAAACAAATAAGTGTGATATTTTTTAAACCTTAAGAACACTTGTGTAATATAGAAGAAATGTTAGCGCAATATTTTTTAAAACAGATTTTGTTAAATAGTGTCATTATATATGATATTGGTTAAGGAATTAAAAAAAAAGAGTAAGTTTTTATTGAAATTATTATATCACCACAATTCAAAATTGGTGAACTTAATTTTTCATGTGCAACAAAATGTTTATTCTTTTAATTTCTTAACTAGCATTCTTCCTTTAAAAAAATAGTAAAAAAATAGTAGAGGGTTATGTAGAGATAAAAAAGACAATAGTTTTATGTATAAAACAACCACAAAATTGTAATTTATTATTCTTGTAAAATATAACTAAATTCATAAACTTGTACGTGATACTATATGCTAAAAAACTGCTAATAGAAGTTACTCAAGTTGTATGATTTCATACACATCTATAATAAAAATATACTAAGATCACAACAAGCATAAAGTGCATATAATTCAAGTCATAAGAGCAACAAATATGCATTTTGCAGAAAAGATATCTTCATCTTGCATTTGGCTTAGGGAGCCCTGCTCTGCATCCTAATTGCTCTAGTAACCTAGTCAGCCTTAAATGCTTTGCAGTCCATTGTTCTGCCAACTTTTGCTCCTTGTTTTCAGCATCTCTCCTCAATGCACCTAACTGTTCTCTGTATTCTGTATTCTGCTTCAATTCTACCCAAAACAGCTTTCTCCTCTTCCTGAAGAACTTTAATCTTTGCTTCAAACTCTTCAATTTTGTTCTGTCTTTGGCTTGCCTTCTCAGACTCCAACTGCAGCTCCACCCGACTTAACCTCCACGCGGCCTCCTTCTTGTGCATGGCCAAAGCACAGTGCGCCTCTTCCATCTCTTTACAGTGCTCCACCATCTGAGATACAGGACTCTTGTCACTTAAAGCTGGAATAGTTCTGTGAAGTGCTGCTGCCTCTGCAGCATTATTTCCCATAACAAAAGGAGCAGCATTGTCTGGTCCTCTCTCAGATTGCAGCCACGAATATGAAGGCGCGGGCGAGGAAAAAAGACTTAGTGTGACAGAAAGGGAGCTAGGGCTGACGGCTGTAGAACTGGAAAGCCAACAAGGAAGCAAGGCTGATGCAGGTGCTGGTGCATCAGTTTGCAGAAACAAGTCATCAGAAGCAGCCATGACAAACGATGGTGAAGGCCGTTCCTTCACTAGCTTCTCTGCAAAACTCTCAAGTATGTTCTCATACTTACTGCTGTTGACAGGGTCAGAGATTCTACTGATCTCCTTCTTCTCTCTTTGCTGTTTCTCTTTGAAGACTTCCCACCACTTGCCTAACCGCTTAGCAGTGCGACCGGGGACTTCTGCAGCGATTTTCTTCCATTTGTTCCCATATTTCGCTTGCAGCCGTATCACAAGGCGCTGCTCTTCTTCGGTTAGAGATCCTTTTTTGATACCGGGTTTGAGGTAGTTCTTCCACCTCTCCAAACATGACTTCGCATCCCTGTTAAGGGGTGTTTTCATGCGCTGAGAGACGAGGTTCCATTCCCTAGGACCGTACTGTTTGACATAAGAACGTAATAAAGCATCCTCTTCAGCTCTCCAAGGTTGCCTCTCCTTCATTTCCATGTGCAAATCCCACAGCCCATGTCTTGAAACTTGAACTCATTATGTCTCTAAAAAGTTATGACAAGTTATGACATCAATTCACCAGAACTAGTGAAAAACATAAGAAATACTAAACAGGAAACATATGGGTTTCCTAACAATCAAAGGTCAATTAGTGAATCAAAAGAACACTAGATGTTGGGTAACTCAAAAAATACCAATGCTTTCACACCAACATGTAGGTTGGTTAATAACTGAAGCAGACAAAAAGGAAGAACATCTTTCACAAATGTATAGCTAAATAAATGTGATAGCAAAACCTTGCTAGGATTTGCAATAAGAACTGACTTACAACAGCAATAGTTTATCTCAAGCAGAGATGAAAATAACACTTATGCATTAAAACTTTAATAGAAAGACAAAAGTCTACCAGAAGAAACAGATAGAGACATAGCATTATTTTCCAACAAAGGAGGTAATACTGTTATAGCAATGCAAACACCCATGACATAATAAAAATTAGAGTATATATATGGCAGATTTTTTTTTTTTTTCTGCCACGTGCTAGAATGTTTTAGCATTAATTATGCAGTGAAGTGTTACACAGAATAAAATACAGTTACTATAAGTACTTATAATGAAACCATACTCGCTAGTATAGTTGCAAGTATTAGAATATTATACTGGTAGACAGCTTCCAGAATAGATTAGTAAATGTAATTAACTCATATCTTTTTTTTTTTCATAGAAACTACACATGTTAGTTTCAAGGCTTAAATATGTTTTTGATATATTAGCAAATTTTATTTTGGGTTCCTAATAAATTTTTCTTGTGTTGGGTCCTAATAAATATTTTATTTTATTGTGTGTCCCTAATAGCACCTAAAATTACTTTGAAAGACTTTTTAGACAGTGCTTTAATGACTCAAAACAAAATAAAAAATTTATAAGCACAAAATGTTTATAAACCTAGTTTTAATTAGACAATGGCAACAACATGAAGAAGACCAAATGTAGTTGGCCACAGATTTTACAAAGCAACCAACAATAAATCTCTGAATACTATGACAGCTCTATTGAGATAGAGAATTTTGATTTTAGGCATACATGTCTGATAAAGAACTGTCAATTAAAAGCACCACTCCCAATAATTGACAGCCTAAAGAAAACCCAAGTGATCTGAACAATTACAAATAACAAACCGAGTTCATTGAAAACAGAATCAGTGAACATTCCTTTGACACAACACAATGAAAAAGTTAAAATTAGAGTCTTTTTTAGTTTTTTTTATGAGAGAATGTGAAAAATGAGGCATACCCTGATGAGGAAAAGCAAAGGGAAAGAAGAGGAACACTCACAGTCACAGTTGGAGCAGGGAATACTCAGCTGCATAATCTGGGGGACGAAACGACACCCTAAAGAGAAGAAGGAATATGAGGGAATAGGGATGGTGTGGTAATGAAGATGATGACAGGGTGTGAAGGAAATATGATAACATCTAAAGATTTGTTTTATCAGCCAAAATTACATAATCTAATCATTTAAATTAAGCAATTTACCCTTTTTCAAAATAACAACAAAACCAAGTGCATTCACTTCGTTGAAACACAATATCAGAGAATTGAGGAGATAGATACACAAACACAAGTAACATTATGGACCTGTTTGGTTTAAACGGTAGATTAGACAGATACATTCTGATGATGCAAGCACGTTCTAAGAAAAGTAAAAATTTCTTAGTTTTTTATTCAATAGTCTGTTTGCGGATTTTCTCAATGTTAAACCAAACATCCATTATATTGATTCAATGAAAAAGATAGAATGACACTATCTAAGTGCTTGTTAGAATCCATTATATTGATTGAATAAAAAAGATAGAATGACACTATCTAAGTGCTTGTTAGAATATGTTTTGTTTGACATTTGAAAATCATAATTCCAATTAATTTTTTCTGAAGGCTGCACCAACATGTTGGACACTTTTTTAACATTTAGTTAAAAAAAAAACCCATACCAAACTTCAATTGTATTAAAAGTTATACAGCCGGTGTAGTTTAAAGTTTGAATGCTCAGACACACGTTTACATCTTTCGTTTCAGCCGCCATTATTCAATGTTAAACCAAACGTACATATAATGAGACCATTAATTCCTATTGAATTGAATCCAACTTAACTTCCAAACAAATATCCAAATAGACACTTACTCTAATCACACATTAAAACATGTTTAGTTAGACATTTGAAAATCACAATTCTAGTTAGTTTTTCTAGAACATTGTGCAGCAAGTTGGACACTTTTATTTATATCTAGTTACAAACAAAATTCATGCCAAACTTTGAATTAAAAGCAACATTAATTCCCATTTATAACCCAACAACTAAACGTGTAAATTATTATTCAAATCCACACTTACTCTTGACACACAAGAGAACATGTTTGGTTTGAAATTTGAAAATCACAATTCTAGTTAGTTTGGGTGGACATTTTATTCATATCTAGTTAAAAACAAAATCCATCCCAAACTTTGAATTAAAAAGTTATGTTAATTCCAATATAGTTCAACCAAACTTGCTAATTATTATTTAAACACACACTTCTTCTTAACACTAAACTAAACGCTACACGTAATCAAAATCGAGTCTTTTTAGTTTTGAATGAGAGAATGGGAAAAGAACAAAAATGGAGTCTTTTTAGTTTTTAAATGAGAGAATGGAAAAAATGAGGTATACCCAGATGGGAAAAAGCAAAGGGAAAGAAGAGGGAACACTTACAATCACAATAGGAGTTAGGAATGCTGATCGGCATCATCAAACCGGGTAAAGACAAGGGGAGAGGGAGAGAAAAGGGAATGAGAAAGGCATAGGTGACAATGGGAAATGATAATATCTGGGTGGGGAGAGAAGAATGAAGAGAAACAGAAATACTGAAATTTGACCTTACAATCTTACAAAACCAACAGATTTTTTGTTATCCTGTTGTTAGCTGTGAATATCAACTAACTATTTTTTTTTTTTCACCTTTCTTTTTTTTTTTTTTTAACTACAAGAAGAAATATTTTTTCATTTTTTTTTTTTAAATCTAACCGTTAAAATCAATCATTGATGTTAAGTATGACCAAAATAAAGTGTAAATTTTTTACATTTTCTTTTAGTTAAATTTATCAATTAATATATTGATAGTCAAAGTTGGTTCACTTTGGTGATTCAATAGCAAATGAGTCTGAGTATATACATCTAAGCCCACAAACCTTCCAAGTCTGTGCATGTTTCAGATTTAAAAAAAGAATTAAGATTGTAGAAAAAATTTGATTGCGGTCAACAAAATTTGCAGACTAAGTCTATAAGAGCATCTCTAAAGGTAGATTAAAATTTTTTATCTTATCTAATTTTTTTGTAAACCCCACATCGTCATGTCATGCTGAAGATCATCTTTATTTTTTGTTCTGACAGAAGATCACACTTTGTGATCTTAGAATTTTAGTGGATCACGTATTACCACGTCATTAAATTTAATATTTATTTTTATTTATTATAAAATAACTTAAATTAAATAATTATATTAATTAAATAAAATAATTATGTTATTTAAGTTAAATAATTTATATTAAATAATTATATAATTTAAATAATTTTAATTAAATTTTATATTTTAATTATGAAAAAAAATTTGCAAAGAATAAAAAATTATTTAAAACTGAAATTTAAGAAGAGAGAGACAATAAAATATATTTTTTTAAAGATGGTTGATCTTGGTGTTCTTCTACAATAACAGATCCCCACGTGAAGATCATCCTCATTTACTCCAATGGGTGTTCTTGGTAAGAACTGATCTTGACTTCAAGATCAGTGTTCAAGATTAACCCTTGGAGATGCTCTAAGCTCGTGGGTTTGATCCGTAATTTTATATTAATGTTGTGATCTTTTTATTGTAAATTGTGATATTTTAGATTATTATAAATAATAATATAATTTTTAATATAATATATCATAGTTTAATTAGTTTAAAAAATATTATAATTTTTTAATTATGTTTAATATATATATATATAATATTATATATATTTTGTATGTGGGGTTATATTGATTAATCTTTTAAGTTTATTTTGCATGTCATACAAATTCTTAAAAAAAATTACTTATTTTGAAGATCCAAATTATGTAACCTAATATAATATTAGAAATAAATTTGATTAGGAATCAAACTCAACCAAGTATGAGTATAACTAACCTCTCCCTAACAAAGAGAAGAGACAGAGCACTGAAATGGGGCAGAGAGAAAGTAGGAATAGACAAGACAAAGGAGAGAGTGGGGACAGGTTTGTACGTTGGTTTCAGCGCTTAATGTGCGAGAAAGATGGCATGCGAATGATAAGAAGCAGCGAACTCAACCAAACCAGCATCTTTACTAGGACAAACAAATCAACATTTCTTTACTTGCAAAAGCAAAACAAAAGTGTTAATATCTTATTGTTTCAAAATTCAAATATCCCATTTGCCTTTAATGTGTTTTTTACTTTTTTTTAATGATAAATATATACTTTCAAAATTTGACAATAAATTACAGAGAGTAAAGTATCATTTTGGTTTTTTTAAAATATTACAACAATGGAAGATTTTATTTTGCTACTTAATCCTTAAGGTCATGTTCGGTTGTATGTAAGGAAAATGAAAAAGATGTGATGAAAGAAATCAAAGGAAAGAAAGAAGAAATAAAAATTTTATGAAAAGGAAGTAATTATAAATTAAAAGTGTTTTGATTTATAAAATTATGCGTATATTTATTGTTTGTGTGAGCAAATAATTTTTATGTGACTTTTCTTTGTACTTTTCTTGTTTGTTATGTGAGTTTGGGTGGAAAGAAAAATTGGTGTGACTTATAAATGATTAATATTTTTTCCATTATCTTTTTTTTAATATTGAACAAAAGAAATATTTTTTCATTTTCTTACATTAAAACTTTTTACTTTTCACCTTTTACTTTTAATTTTTCATACAACGAATCAAGGATTAACTTGCCTATCCAAATAAGACTTTAAGAATTAAGGTGAAAAACAAATCTTTGAGGTACTTACTGTCACTATTATAATTTTTTAGGGATAGAATGATATATATTCTTTTTCTTAAGTTTGTCTTTATTATACCTATTATCTCTTTATTTTTTTATATTATTTTTAGTCTCTTGAAAGAATTAGTGTAATATAATTTTTGTCAATAAGGGGCTCATTGTGTTGCAGTGAAAGTAAAACATAAAGGGAGTTTTTGTAGGATTTAAAAATGTAAGGGTGCTAGGTGTAATATGAGTAAACTTCATGGATATATGTAATTTACTAAAACAATAAAGTTTGAGAAATAAAAGGGCTAAATATCTCTATTTTAAACAGGAAAATGCTACTTTCAAAAACTATGAAGACAACATTGTATTTAATTCTTTTATTTATTTTTCATTTTTAGAATTTAATATATTTTAATTTATTTTATAATGCATTTATTATGTATTCATTATATATGATGTTTTTTTCATTAAAAAACACTACTCTTTCCTATTCTATTTATAAGAGTAATTTTAGTGAGGATAACCATAAGGAACATTGTTAATAAGAACCCTGAAGGTTGACGTGACATTGATAGTTTCTTAAAAATAAATATCGGTCCTTTATGTAAGTGTTTATGTTTAACTAATAAAAATTAACATGTTATGATAAAAATAAATAACTAGTAAAAATTAATATTTTATCATACTTTCTACTTAAGTATGATCTGAATTATGTGTTTGGTGAGACATTTTTACGATATTCCATTAACACTGTTTATAATTTTTTAGTTTTATTAATGAAACTTTGTGTCTTAGGCGAACATAGTCTTTTATTTGATTTTTGGGAATATGTCATATCTAGAAGGTTAGAAATGCGAGAATCTTCAGAGACCTATCATTGGATGTGGTTGATGTATTTTATTATGTGCAATTATCAATATGAATGATACCATGCAATGAAGTGGACAATATATTCAAATGTAGAATGAGTTTTAAACCCCAAGTTTTGTGTGTAACCTTTTAATCTTTATTTTGTTTTTGTCATTATTGAATTATATTGTATCTTGATACCTAAACACTTCTTATACTTACAACTGCATATTTTATCGTAATAATATTCTTTGACTTACCAAAAAAATATTTATTCATAATAATTAAATTAAAATTTCAAGTTATAAAAAAAGTTAATTTGAATAAAAAACTATAAAAGTTCATGTTGCTTATAAGAACCTAACATATGGAGAAAACTTATAAAAAAAAAAATGTGTAAGTTGCTTATGATAATGAAGTGTGATACATTTAGAGTGTGTTAAAAACTTTGGTAAGTTTCTTAAGTAGCTAGCATTAGATCTATTGCTCTAAGTCAAAGATAAATTCTTAATAAAATTCAATTCATAATGTCTCTAGCATTAATTATTTGAGATGAATTAGATGAATTGACATACACTCAGGATAAAGGTTTTTACACTAACATTCAATTACAAATCTTCTGCATTTCTGGTAAATTTGTTGATGTGAATCATTACTACTTTAAAAGTGACACAAATAAAAAGTTATGATTGAATGTCAGTGTAAAAATCTTTCACACTGACAGTGTATACCAATTAAACTCTAATTATTTTTAGACTTAAACATCTCTAACGAATTAAATGAAAGATTATAATGAAAATAATTAGAAAAAAAAAGTATTAAATTTTTTTATATATATACCATATTTATTACAATAAACTAAAACAGCCACTTCTTAAATTAAATAATTAGATCTCATAAATAAAAATTATGAATTTTAATATATCATTTAATCATCTTTTAATCAAATCTTCTTGTAATCATATAAATTTTAATGATTTTCACTACCACAATTTAAAAAAATTCAACCGTTAAAAAGAGTGTAATAACAAAAAGAAAATAAAAGCAAGAAAGTCATCTTCATGTACATCCCAAAGAAAAGTCTGAATTTCATTCATGGCTGTGGAACGTTAGAATAGAAATTATGTAAATCTAAGAAATTCTAGGAATTGTAAGTTGTTATAGAGAGTAAATCAATAATCTCTCTCTATCGTATTAAGTTGTTTAACATAAAAGAAGTTAATAAATAAATTAAAATAATAATTTCATAAAATTAATTTTGATATCATATATATTAAAAAAACATTATTAAAGATATTATTAGAAAAATGATGATTATTTCATTGAAAAGTTAAATACAACACTTAACTTTAGACATATATTTTTTTAATTACCACATTCAATATTTAATAATAATAATAATAATAATAATAATAATAATAATAATAATAATAATAATAATAATAATTTAATGAAGTCAACTATTTGCTCAAAGTCAATGTTAGTTAATGATAAAAAGTGAACATGATGCGAAGAGATGGTAAATGGAATAATGATGACATGTACTATATATGTATCATCCAATAATTTAGTGACACGTGTAAAAGTAATGACATGGAGTGACATACATATGTATGGTATCAAACGGGTTTGATAATAGAAATATCTCAAGATGAGTATTATTAACAACATATTTTTTTAATACATTCTCTATTAGTTTAAAAATTAAGTATAATCATTTTGCATTATTCTATTAGGTAAATTTTCAGGTTAAAATGAAATTTGTTATTGTATCTAAGATTTAGGTCAATTTTTTTAATTTTTTATGTTTGTTTATATTTTATATTTTAATTAATTAAATTTTAACAGTATCTTAAATGAATATATTAGATCTAGGATTCAATTATCCAAATAAAAAAATTATAAAATTGATGGATGAACAAAAATTACAAATTTATAAAATGTGACTAAAATAACAGAAAAATATTAAGGAAAATTGTGAATTTAAAAATCAAATGGGAATCAAATTATAATTTCACCTATAATTTGTAACATGTTTCTAAGTTTAAGTCTCTAATTTCAAATAGACAAAAGAACAAGATAGGATATGATAGTGTTATTATGTCTCTAGTTATATCTTGTCTATAGTGTTATTCTTATCCTAAGTGGAGCTTGATTACAAAAAACATGGATAAGAAAAATTTTCATTTTCTCTTCATATCATTATTGGCCTGTTTGAATATAGGGTAGAGGAGTTTTTAACAGTTTCTTTATTGGTATAAGCTCTTCTCAATTTAAGAAGTAACTATTTGGATCAATATTTTTTTAAGCTTTAAAAAAAAAATTTAGTAGAGCTTTCATGACTCAATTGTTAAGTCTCTTGATTCTAGTTTCTCATGAAATTATTGTTATATTTTTTTAGTCTTTGAAATTTGACTTTTTTTTTTGTGTATTTCAAATTTTAAAAAGAATTCTTTAGTCCTAAAATTAAAAATAAATTATTTTGTCCTATAAATTTAAAAAATTAGTTTTAGTCTTCAATGGTTAAAAATGATATATTTTTAGTCATAAAATTTCATTGTCTCTTGAATTAGAAATAATATTTTTAAACCTGTAAATTTGAAAATATTATTTTAATTCCTGAAATTTAAAAAGAATTTTATAGTCCTCAAAGGTTAGAAGTAATATTGTTTAGTTTCTATGCTGAAAAAAAATAAGTACCTTAAATTTAAAATAATATTACTCAATTATTTTTTATAACAATCTTGAATGCAATTTTATCTAGAAGAGCTTATTAAAAAAAAGTGCATTTCGATATAAAATTTTGCTTTTCAAGATTGAATTATGTAAAGATTTATCTTATCTTTTAGAATTTAATATTATCCTTAAGATTTTTTTTTTGGGATGTGATCTCCATTTCATTTCTATTGTGAACAAGCTATGGTTTTGTTTTGAATACTTTTTTATTTTGAAAAAATACATTTTTAGCCTTGAATTATAATTATGGTTTTTATAAATAATGTTAATTGTTAGTGTGTTAATGGAGAGATTCAAACTCACGACTTCTTCCTCTCCATGTCACCAAGTTACACTCCTTGATAGAATTATGTTAATGAGGGTGCTAGTGTTACTAAGGGTTTAATATTACATATCAAAATTGTTACATAGAATTTAATATAATATAACATAAAAAATATTAAATATTTTTTATTTGACAAATTTAAGAAATAGTTTTTTAGTCCTCCAAATTTTAAAATGTTTGTTTGACTAACTTTAGATTAAGGAATTTTTTTTATTTGAGGGACTAAAAACATTTTTAAATTTTAGAAACTAAAAAAATATTTTTAATCACTTTCAAATTTAAGGGACTAAACTTATTTTTAAACTTTAGACACTAAAAATATGATTTTTAACCTTTGAGGACTAAATTATTTTTAATCTTAAGTCAAAAAAATATTTTTAAATGTGAGAAACTAAAAAATTCATTTTTAAATTAGAGGGACTAAACAATTATTTTGAAATTCAAGGGTGTAACAGACTTGAGGGTATTACTATAACTATACCTAAACTTTTTTATCCATAATTTTATTTATTTATTTTTAAAAATGAAACAATTGCATATTTTAAGAAATATAAAACTGAGTGAACATAAATTAATATAGGTAAAAATACAACTTTTCCCTAAATACATGGGTAATGTACACAAAAGAATTACATTTTAGCTAATCTACATCCTCTAATATGGGTAGGCCTAAGCATCGGTTAGTTTTGGGCCAAAAATGACTCATCTAACCAAAATCAATAAGTTGTTGGTCCAAATCTAACCATGATTTTTTTTTGTTAAGGCTGTTAGGTTCAGAACATTCCCATGATGAGAAACTTCTGTGAACACCTTTAATGATTTTAATGATAACAAATGAAATTAAGTTTGATTATCTAATGTCTTTTTTAGAAAAGATGTATACAACATACAAACATGTATTATACAAGAAAAATGATAAGAAAAGTTAATGATTTAAATAAGTTAATATGCACAAATAAGAAGTAGAAGATAGAAAACCTTTTGTTTTACAATCTACGTGGATAGTCATCCGAATCATTTGAAGATGTGCATAAACCATGTAGTACTATAATGACAAAAAGCTTCTATACATAATTTAAGAAGCTTCCACATGGTAAAAAACTTCTAATAATAATATAGAAGATTATTATCTTTATAAATTAACTTTATCAAAATCTATTATATGCATTAATATCGTTGTAGATAGTCATTATCATCGAACAATCTAAAAAGGCAAAATTCGTATCAAGAAAAAGTATTCCAAAGACGATCTTACCTTTTAGAATACAATACGAAAAGCCAACATTCAAATTCTTACAAACAGATCCTTTCCATTTCTTTAAGAAATGGATATTTCTATTCCTTCATTTGTGATGTCGAAACATGACAAAAAAATCGAAGGTTGACATTCGTGCCATTGCCGCTCCATTATGCTTGCACTTAAGAAGTGATGTAGCAAATGAAACACACGTACTCATATAAGCTCCTGCATAACTGATTGTTGCTTGCCTCCCTGTCGAACTGTTGTTGCTCCCCGACCATTGGGCCACACCTCTATGTGTGAAGCAGAGGAAATGAATTTTGTTCCAAGTTTCTCTGCTTCACTGTCTTGTTGTGGGTGGAAAATTTATTATTTTTTTCAAACCAATATAACTAAAAGCAAATTAATCTTTTGAACTCATTTTGATAAAATACACATTCCTTGTTTGATTGAAAAATACATATTGATTCTATTTTTTTTCCAAGAAACATGAATGTAGCTTCAATTCCAATTGCAGAAGGCGTAGACAAATGGGTTAGTAATATTCATGACAATATTGTGCAACATGGCCAATAGTGTGTTACTAACTAACTATATACCACACTTGGAAATGGAGTTTGAATATGAGGTAGTGACCTTATAATGAGTAAGAGAGTTGGGTTTAATGTTCGTCAAGAATATGGAAATAAAAGCAAAAAAATATGGAATTTTGAATTCAAGAAGATTCTCATGCTTCAAAGAGGGTAAACGAGGCATTGACAAATAAGGCAAGTTGATGAAAGAGCCTAAGCAAAAATAAGAACAAGATGTGAAGCCCATATGGTTATTTCACTTGATTGAAAGACAAGGAAATATAAGGTTATTGACTTTGTACCTTAACATAATCACTCTCTTCAGACAAAATATGCTTATATGATTCGTTCTCATCAACATATTTCGGAGTCAGAAGCATCACACATTGTATTGGAAGATGCATTTGGATTAAAACCAAAACATTTTCATGAATATGTATTCAAGTAATCTGGTGGAATAGACAGTTTTGGTTACACAAGACAAGACTACAAGAATTACCTTCAAACTAAAACGAATCAATGTTTAAGGTATGGTGAAATGGGTGCATTGCTGAAGTACTTCAAACAACAAAGTGAAATCCTTCATTCTTTTATTACTTTCAAATGGATGTCGAAGAGCAAACAAATATATTTTGGGCACAGACACAAAGGATAAAATATTATGGGTACTTTAGTGATGTCATCACTTTTGGCACCACATACAAAACAAATAAGGATTATCGAACCTTAGGAGTATTTGTTGGGCTTAATAATGACAAGAAAACATTTATTTTTGGGGCAACATTGTTATATGATGAAACGATCCCTTCTTTTTTATGGTTATTTGAAACTTTCCTCAAAACAATGGGTGGAGAAAAGCCTAAAATAATTCTAACTTAACAAGATGTACCAATGGCAAAGGCTATTTCTTTAGTTATGCCAAAAAATTTCATGGATTATGCACTTGGCATATAAGAGAAAATGCTCTAAGACATGTGAACCACCTTTATAAAAAAGTTCACAATTTTTCTTAGATTTTGAAGCATGCATTGATCTACACAAGGAATGTGAATTTTGGAATGAACTACTAGTTGATCATAATGTTTCTAAGGACTCATGGGTATATGGCATTTTTCGAGTGAATGAAAAGCAGACATGGGCTTATGTTGCATTGCAAGTATGAGATGTACTCAATAAGTGAATTATTTATTCAATTACTAAATTAAGTGTTAACTTTAATTCTAATTTGAAAAACCATTTGGAGTCAAATTTAAATTTGGTAAATTTTTTCGCACACTTTGAAAGAGTTGTAAACAGAAAATGAAATAATGAGTCAAAAGCCAAATATGAGTCAAGACATAAGCTTCCTAGATTGAAAATGAAGAAGGCCTATGCTTGTGCAAGCTAAAAACATTTACAAGAGGTCCAAGAGAAATATGAGGTATTTCAAGGCACTTGCATACAGGAATTGAAAGAAGGTTGTATATTCTTACAAATTATGATAACAGTAAGGAGTAAAAAGTAGTGAGGGATGTGGGGGATAAAAGGTTGCATGTGATTGTCGTAAATTTGAGACTCATGGTATCTTATGCAATCATGCTTTGAAATGCTATATTATGAGAGGATTCCTAATTCCCATATTAGCGAAATCTGACTCAATAGGAATCTTTATTCCAAAGACTTACATTCCTAATTCCCATATTACAACTCTATCTATGGCTTGTCTTTTTATTGGATTGATAGAGCTCGTTTAATCTTTATTCTAAAGACTTACATACTTCATTCATTCTTAATTGAATGTATGAATGCATAGAATCACAACTATTGAATCTATTAATTTGCATCAGTGCAAATTTGATCTATTCAACACCTTTCTATAGCTAACCTAATATTTCAGTTGGTATGAGAGCTTACCTATTATGGTTTCTTTATAGAGACAGAGGAAATATCCTTATAGAAGCAAGGGGAACGAGGGTCATGCCACCAGTAGACTTATATAAACCACCTTTGTTTAAGGGTTCGATTATTGGAAGCAACATATAATTACTTTCTTTGAATCAAGATACATTGGCATGCTTGATGTGGTGGAAAATTGAAACTACCTCCCTATAGATGCTCAAGGTAAACCTTTTTCCCAGAGAGAAGTGGAATGATGATTAGAAGAGTCACTATCACCTAAACTCCAAAGCTTGAAACCTTATGATGTGTGCTATATCTGAAGAATAATACGCAGGTAATTTCAAAGGTGCTAAGAAGATGTGAGATACCCTCACTACTACCTACAAGGATTACCTTGTGGTAAAAAGAAACAAAATCTCTTTTAACTCAACAATATGATTTGTTTAAACTAAAAGAGAACGAGGATATTTGAAATATGTTTAATAAATTTCAGACCCTTTTAAATGAAGTTCGTTCTCTAGAAAGAGTATATGAGCTTTATCATAATATTGATAAAATATTATGTAGTCTTTCTAGATATTAGAATGCCCATGTTACAATGTTGAGAATGATGAAGAATATTAATACCATGCTGTTAGAAGAACTGATGGGCATTTTGAGAATCCATGAGCTAGAGCTTCAACATGATAGGGTTTTGAAGAAAGGAAAGAATATTGCTTTAAATGTTCAAGAGACTAGAAGAAGCACCAAATCAAAGACGTTAAAGACAGAAGAGTCTTCAAAAGACCCTATTAGAAGATTCTGATAAGGGGACAAAAGATGAATTATCATTCATCTTCAAAAGGCGGAAGAAGAAATGAGGTTTTCGTTCCAAAATAATTTCTTAGAGTCAACATCAGGAGTAGAAAGAAAGACAAGAGAAAACCTTTGTCCTATGCTATGATGCAAGAAACTTGACCACTTCAAATCTACACGTCCAAAAGAAGACAAAGGTTAAAAAAAAAAGAGACCAAGAACAAGAAGAATAAGGCTTTCTTCAAGAAGAAGCCCAAGAAAGGACTGATCCACATGAGAATATCCAAACTCATCAACATAAAAAAAAGAAGGATCAAATGAGAAAGCTAATCTCTACTTAATGGTAGATACAGAAACAACTTTATCTGTGGAAGATTTAGATTCAGATGATGAGGTAGACCTTTCTAACCATGAATATGTTGTTTTTACAATAAGTGTTACTCTAACTCTTCTTTTTTCTCTAAAGCCTATAGATGTATAAGGACAAATTTAAAAAATCTAATAAAGGAACATAAAGAATTGGACTTCGTTTCAAATCTCAATCCATTAAATTGGAGGATATTGAGAAAAATTATAAGGTCCTACAATTTAAGGTTATAGACTTCTAGAAGATGTTGGCGTCAGAATATATATATATATATATATATATATATATATATATATATATATATATATATATATGTATTATTTTTTTACATCTTTCTATTTCCTTTGTTTTTCTTTTTCCTATTTTTTCAATCAATTTTAGAGTTGCACAACTAGGTACACTTTCTTTTAATCAATTCCAGAATTGCACAACCAACACACTTTTTTTTTATATATATAATTGGCTAAACTCTTGTTCATTCGAAAGATCATAAACACAAAGTAATATGTAGAATAAAATTAACAAAAACAAATAAACAAAATGAAAACTACATGTGAAAAATAACAGTGAATAGTACACTCAAATAGTCTGGTGAATAAAGAGATGAACAATATGTGTGAGTAGTACCACCCCTTAAAGCTTGCTTTGAATACCAAAAGATATGACTCCAAGGAGAAAAGACACAAAATTGGGAATTCAAGAGTTGAGGTTTGGAATCAATTGGAATTAGGAATTTTGAAAATAAAACAAAAAATTTGGAAAAGGAAGGAAGACGTCACAAAAGGGTTGTTTGATAAACCTAAGGATCACCACAAGAATTGGATAATTCTTGATAAGATCAAAAGATGTAAGAAAGAATCATATCAAAGTTAAAACTCATAATTTAGAAAATGAGCAAATGGCTTCTCTAGTTTCTTGCTAGAAAGTGAAATGTACTATTTCTTTATATTTTCTTAAACAATATTTTTTTCTATATGTGTTCTGTAAACAACGTTTTTGTTAAATTTTAACTTAATTTTTTTATGAGTTTATTGATTTTTTTTTTACTATTTTGGTTATAGATTTAAATTTTTAATGTTTATGAATTACATGGTCCAAATGAGAAGTGCACAAGGATTTGATTGACTAATCCAAAATAAGTTAAAATTTAACATATTTGGGATCACACAATCCAAAAAATTTTTATAGGGACCATCTCATCCGTAGGTTCCTAGAATGTTATCTACGGATCAAATGGTCTGAAATAAGTTAAGATTTAACATATTCTTAATCACACAATTTGGATATGTATATTTCAATTGATACGAATCATTGCATCCATAGGTAAGTGTGTGCTATCTCCGAAGCAAAGGAACTAGAAATAAAAAATATAATACTTTGGATCAGTTGGTCCATAATGCATTAATTTTACAATCCAGACTTACCTGTTCGTAATAAATAAACTTCCAATGTGGATCAATCTGTCAAAAAATGAAATAATAATTATAAATTTATTTATTTCAAATATAATAATTATTTTTTGAGGTTGAACTTGCAATGGAATTTTTAAACAATTTTTTCGAATGAAATTAATATAGAGGATGATGAAGAAGTATATATGGATGGGGATGAAGAAATTGAAAATGTTACTGTTGTAACAATATGATGGTGGACTTTACTAATGCATTCAACACTATGGGAGTATAACTTAAATCAATATTTACCTAAATGATATTGTAATTTTGAAAGTTGTAATCATATTACTTTTCATTGGATGTCTTTTTGAGTTGAGATGAATTATTAAAGTAGGTTAGAGAAGTGACATTTTAACATGCTTTTGTAATTGTCATATTGAGGTCAAGTACTTCTAATTATCAAATACAAAGTAAGACTTTTGTTGTTTTCGAATGTGAGAGAAATGGTTAGTATAGACTATACAAGGAGAAGAAAAAGTTTATTTGTAAAACAACTAGGACTTCAAAGTGTAATTGTTCATTTAGATTAAGAGAAAGACCTCTTAAGAATGAAGATGAGTGGAGACTGGAAGTAGTATGTGGGTTTCATAATCATGATTTGGCCAAAACATTAATTAGTCATACGTATGTTGGATGTTTGATAAGTGAGGAGAAATCATTGTTTGTTGATATGATGAAGAATATGGTGAAATCAAAGAGTATTATTCTCACTTGAAGAACCATAATGAAAAACAATGTGACAACTATAAAAAAAAAATGTTGCAAGGTATGCATTCTAATCAACTGAGTGAAAAATTTGCATAAAGAAATGGGTACATGGCAAAATGAGTACATAACCATATTTGATAGTCATGAACAAGTTGACATTTTGTGACATTGATTGTTGATGATTTGTTTACAGTAAGATGTTACATTATTGTTACCATACTTTTCTCATAGTGCATAGGTGCAGTCACACATTTTAAGACGATGTTTTAAATTATCATTTGCAGACATATTTGGACAAGTGGATGACCATACCTGACATGAGATATGTCATTATGTATCGATGTAATATTGCATTGATTTTTTTTTTATCTCACAAACAATGAATGACATTTTTTTTTCTTAAAGGTGTGTTCCTCCAAATGATACCTCATATCATTGTGTCACCGGTATAGGATACATAAATGATAATCACCTTGTTTAAGTATCATATGTTCTTATGTTGATTGCATGACATCGTTATATGACTTTATGTTTGACATTAACTTTCTGTTAATTTAATTTTTTTGTGTCGGCATACTTAAAATAACATTGTCTAATACTAGATACAAATGTGTTATGGAGGAGATATTGTTATTCCATGGCAGGAAATTGTTGACACCTTATGTTAATCGTATTTAGCAGTTTTCACAATTGTTACCACTTAGATGAGAACTGTGACACCCTTAAATTCATAAACAAGTTAGTATATAATTTATTTACATTTTTATTTGAAGATAGAGGCTTAGTTATTTTTGACATCCAAATTTTTATAAGACTCGATCAAGAGAGAACTTTAGTTCATGAGAAATTGTAGAACAACCATCCTAGCATTAACCTTTGGTTTCAATAAACCAAAGGTGAGCATTAATCCATGTGATTCATAAGACAATAGCACTAGCCATGACTAAAGGTTTTATAAGATTAAGCAAGAACCTTGAGGGTAGGATAATCCATGCAAGTTACAAAACCATAAAGTTAAACTCAACCTATAACATCTTTGAACAAAAAAGAGTTGTTGATTCAAGCTTAATTTCGCTAAGCCATAAGAAATTCACTCAGTGAAATGGGAAATCGCTTAGCGGATTTGATATAGTAAGGCATGATCCACTTTGCAAAAAGAAATTTCGCTAAGCGAAAGATCATTCGCTCAACGAATCCTAGATCGCTCAGTGAAACTTAGGTTACCCAACGAGCATAGTTTGACCCAGAATCTCACTTAGCGAAAGTGTCATGCCTTAGCCATGTGAGACAAAAAATTAGGAATTTTAACACCATCACTTAGCAAAGAAGTATTCTCTCAATGAAAGTGATATGTGAATAGGTTCGCTTAGCGAACAAAATTTCTCTTAGCGAACAAAATTTCGCTCAGCGAATAAGCACAAAATTTTTCTATAAATAAGGGCATTCAAATTTCAAATTGGAGAGGTAAGGAAGAGAGAGAAGTTCCTAGGAGAGAAAGGGAGAAAGGAAACCTTGAGGGATAGAGAAGGAGAGAAAGAGTTCTGACAAAGTAGGGAAGAACTTTAGGAAGGGAAAAGGAAGGAAGCTCTCCAATTGGGAGATTAGAGCTCTTCAACTCTTACTAAGGTAAGGGGAGAGTATGATTTATAAACTGCGTGATTTGTTAGTCTTAATAAACTATGGGTTGTTTATTTGCTTTATTCCGTTATTGTTTCTATGGAATTGTGATGTTAATATTTATAGATTTATGTATTTTTTATACTCTTATGATTATTATTATTACTCTTAAAACTAAGTTTTGTGATGTGATCCTCCCTTGTAAGGGACTTATCACTAGGGTCATGACTAGGAGGATAGAGGAGGACATGACTAGAGTGGATTGAGGAACACTTCACCTCCTCATGTGCATAGTTATTGTGCCATAGTTATCTTGTTTTTACCATTGTATTTAGCCCTTTTTGTTTCCTTAAGAGGAGTGGTCTATTCTTTTTCTTTGGCCTTGTATTTGGCATGTTATTTTCGTAGGATTAAGGGCTAAGAGGTGTGCTTAGTCTTATTGTGGAGTGTATTAGCTAATTTGGCCATTTAGGGGTGTTGGTGGGTTGTTTTATTAACCACACCCCTCTTTTCTAATTAAACCCCAATTAGTTAGCAGATGAAGCATGGAGGAGACAAGGTGGGGCCTTTGTTCCTTCCAAGAGGCACCAAATTTGAACTAATGCCACATGGCATCCTGCATGACACTTAGTTAGATTTAAGATTCATGATTTTAGGAGCATGTGCTCATTAATTCAAATTTGAAACTCCCTCTTTTTTTTCATTTAGTTGCATGACCCAAGCTCACTCCCTTATTACAAATAAACCCCTCATTCTCTTGTATTGGTTACACTTGACCGAATGAAAATTTGAGAGTTTTGCTACATTTCTTTTGAGTGTCCTTCCTTTCTCTAAGTGAGAGCATCCTTGTGCTCTTACCAAGTTCCTTCCCTTGTGGCAAGTACCTCCACTTCTTGGCTTATCTTTAATGTGGCGTCAAATCCCTTTCACTTCCTAACCTCACCATCAAACCTCTTCTTCTTGTGCACCTTTTGGAGAAGATCCGCGGGAGTCCAATCTAACCAAGGGAGGTTTGCATAATTTTGGATTAATATGTTAATTTTTAATGGATTATTGACATCTAACTGTGCTAACTTTTATTTTCTCTAGAGGTCATTTTGGTCCTTTAACTATTACTTCTAATTCTTTAGGTAATACTTTGATTCCTTGTTTATTATTTTCATATAATATTTTTAGTCCTTTTATTAATTCTTGTTATTATCTAAGTTGATTTCCAAATATTATTTTATGATTCTCAGTAATTATCTTTTATCTCATTCAGAAGTTATATTTTGATCTCTTTCCATGAAATTAATTTAGACTAATATTATTTTAGCATATGATATTTTTACCATTTTTTATCTCAAGGTAAATTATATTAAATTTTGGTTTTAGCAATTTTGATTTATGAAATCACTATTCTTAGAATGGTTAATAACTATTTTATTCAAACGGATGTTTTAGAAAGTTTTATTCACAAAAAAAATTCAAGTATGCTCCGTGGTTGCAGTTTAGTCTAATCTTCCACATTAGAAAGATGTCTTTTGGTTTTAAGAATATATTAATACAGCTAATGATAATATTTTACACATGAAAATAGAATTAAAATGGAGAAAATAATTTTATACTATGATAGTTTAATTCTTGAGGATAATTCTTAAATGATTATGTGAATGATGATTGAAGTACTATGTGATTTGTAATTAACAAGTCTAGTAACCTGTGAGACTGTGTGGAGATATTGTAAGGTGAACTTACTAAAGTCCTAGGTTTCCTGATAAAGGTACTAGGTAGATACATAAGTACAGTATTGGGAAGTCATAGTAAAGGCATTGTAAGATGAAAAACATGAATAGTTTTAAATAGATGGATATTTAGAATTATCCTTGTTGGCATTTGGGTTAAGGATATTCATCCAGGTCGGTGAATATTCAGGGTAGTTCATATTGAAGCTTAAATGGGATATTCATAAATTTAACATCGTTTATAATAGTTTTAAATAGATGAATATTCAGAATTATCTTTGTTGGCATATGGATTTAGGATATTCATCAAGGTCGATGAATATTTAGGGATAGTCCATATTGACATTTAGATAGGATATTCATAAATTTAATACTATTGATAATAGTTCTAAATAAATGAATTTTTAGAATTATCTATGTTGACATTTGAACTGAAGGTATTTATCAAGGTTGGTGAATATTTAGGGTAGTCCATATTGACACTTAGATGGGATATTCATGAATTTAAAACTATTGATAATGCTCAGTATCTCATAATTGGTAGAGTATATTTTGCTCCTGGCCTAGGTACTGGCAATCAGCTAAACGATTGTTTTTATTTTGGACAGATTGTCCAACTGACAGTTGGCCAGATTATTATAAAGGGTAGTTGACCCAAACTCTCGCGAAAATATATAGGTACTACCAATCACTTTCTAAAAATAAAATCTTTGATGGTTAAGTTGAGTCATTTGGAATTTCTCATAAATCCATACACAAAGTCAAGCGGAGTTAAATTTAATATCAAAGACTGAGATTAATGTATATGATGAGATCATATGGAAACGAGTCCGAGGATGAATCTTAGGCCCCCATTGATTATATAGTTCATTAAGATTAACATTTATGGTTTATAATTTACTCTCTTAATGTTTAAGTTATTTTAGTTTAGTAATAAGTTCACTGCTCTAAATTAGGATTATAAGAGGATAATTAATGTATTTCTGTTTAAATGAAGTTTGTAAAATACTCTATTTTGATTCGCAATGTTCATTAGAAGATTATGGTTCTTCATGCAAAATTAAAATTTTAAAATCTCTCATGTTGTTTTGGTAAATATTTGGGTTAGAAAATAGAGGTGTTACAATTAGTGGTATTAGAGCAGTTGTTCTTTGGAGCCTGGGGTATGGACTTGACTATTGCTTGTTGTGTGTTCTTCCATTCTCTGTTGACAAACAAAAGTGCAAGATAAGTAGAAAACTATTGTTTACTCTTGCATTCTCTGTTAAAAACATAAACACAAGATAAATATATACTTAGAAAAGGGTACGAAATCAAGAGCAACAGTTGTGGAGATACTCTAGAAGAATGGCTAGATAAGAAGTCAAACTTTTAGAATTTTACTATGATTGGTTGAGATATAGTAGAGTAAGGAGTACAATTCTAGAGAAAGTTTTGGCTAAGGAATGACTTGGTACATAAGAATGTCCCTTGTGACTTGCCTTTCTTTCCTGGGAATTGACTTAGAATGTACCACTTATAAACTATAGTTATTTCTCCAATTAATGTATTATTCTAAGAAAATATTAAGGTGACTCGTTCTTTTCAGGGAAATATGGCAGCTAGACCCAATCATACTCAAGAATTATTGGAAAGAATAACAACAATATGGGAAAACATGACCCAAGAAAGAAATGTTGAACCTGCTGAATACCAAAGATTGGAAATGTTCTGCAAAAACAACCCACCAAAGTTTAAAGGAGGCTTTGATCCGGATGGTGCTCAATCTTGGATGGTCAATATTGAAAAAATATTTGTCATGATGGGACGTTCCAATATAGATAAAATTACATTTGCAACCTTTATTCTCCATGAGGAAGCTGAAAATTGGTGGAAAGCCACTATGCAACAACTACAAGTAGAAGGGAGACCTATTACTTGGGAGATCTTTAAGCAAATGTTTTTGGGGAATTATTTTCTAGAGGATCTTTGAAGGAGGAAGGAGATTGAATTTTTGAACCTCCGTCAAGGAAGTATGTCTATAGGAGAATATGTAGCAAAGTTTGATGAACTGTCAAAATTTTGTCCTTACTTCAATGAAGGAGTTGATGAGCGTTCACACTATTCAAAATTTGAGAGTGGACTCCGATCATATATCAACCAAGAAATTGGATACCTGGAGATTAACTCTTTCTATATTCTCGTGAATCGATGTAGAATTTATGAGGATGATGCAAAATCAAGGAAAACTCAATGGAGGGAAGGAGAACCATAGAGTAATAAAAAGAAGGATAATTTTAATAAAAACAAGCCCTATCATGTCCTTCTCATGTACCCAGAAATGTGTTCAGACAAAAAAGTGTTGTTCCTGCCAATGCTTTTCGTGTTGTCAACCTGATTACATGTTTCCTTTGTTAACCCCATGACCTGCACTATTAACCCCGTGACCTGCTATAATTGTGGAAAGTTGGGCCATTACCGCAGTAAGTGTAAGGAACCCAAGAAGGAGCCAAACAATGAAAATAATAATGGGAGAAAGAACCAAGAAAGAATACCTAAGACTACGGGCCGAGTCTTTACCATGACTGAAGTCGTTCAATCTGATGATCTCCTGCAAGGTAAATGCATCATAAATGGTCACCTTGTTAATTTATTGTATAGTGCTACTTATTCTTTCATATCACATGATTACGTAAAATCTTTAAAGTTACATGTCTCCTTGTTACCTAATGATTTGACTATTTCTACTCCAACCAATATTCCTATTGTAACTTCACTTGCATGTACAAATTATTATATTTGCATTGATGATCAAAACTTCACTGTAAACCTTATTTGTCTACCCTTGTCCATTCAAACATTGTTTTAGGAATAGACTGGTTATCTTCCAATCAAGTCCTCTTAAACTTCCATGATAAAACCTTGACTTTCAAAACAAACCCTGTGGAGTTTCCAACTCAGGAGAATTAAGAGAGATTTCAACCAACCACAAAAAGGCTTTGAAAAGAGCTTAAGTCTATATGATCTTAACTTCTCTAAAAGTAAAGTCAACCCTGAATGTTAGTAAATTTCCTATAGTCTGTGAATATCTTGATGTTTTTTCCTAAAATAGAGGCGTTACAAGAACATGCCAATTTAATTGATGATTGATATGTTTGTTATTGATTTTTAAAATTTAAAAGCACTTTCATTACCATATTTCAATTAATATAACATATTAGCATAATATTATAATCACAAAGTAAAACATAAAGATTACTTGTTACAAGAATAAATTAACATAACATTACAGTCCAATCATGTTTTTACAAACTTAACAAGAAAAGAAAAATTAAATGTCCCCTCCCTCTCCTGCCACTTCTTTAAACATAAACATTACTTTTCCTATCATTCCATGTGTCATTGTTAAAGTTGTATGTGTCTCTTCCCACACAAATATACCTTCAGATACCGTCCAAAGCTTAATACTACTTTATAGGTGGTTAAGAATCCTTGTAGCATTGTTCTACAGGGAAATTATTTAGAAAAAACAAAATAATCAAGCGTGGCTTGTAACATAAAAATATCCAAAAAAAAACAAATATTGTAAAAGTTTAATTATAAATCATACCATGATAGTATGCACTTTAGTACTTGGTCCATCACTGCTTGGTCCTTGGCTACTCAGTACCCATTCCAGCATAATGTTCTCTTTGACGACTACAAATAAGTACTAAAATGACTTGAGGGTCACGTGCCATTGGTGGACACACATATGAATGCAAAATTCGAAAGTACTAACACACCCTAAACCACAAACGCAATCCCATGGAATTTTCATCAAAGCATCTACATAAAATAATTGGTTTGGAAATTGCATCCAATGTTCATCCATTTATTGGGGATGATTGAATAAGTTATGAATATATCAAGGTTCCTAGAATTCCTTGAAGATATTCGTATTGTTGGAAAAACCTTTTAGGCAGATACAATAACATGTATTCACTTGCTCAAATCCACCCAGAGAACATAGAAACAATTTGAAATTCTCAACCAACTCTATGCTTTATGTATGGAGATCACGTGACTCCGTTAAATGTTAGCTCATCCAATTATTTTATGTACTCATCAAGCGATGATGGACAAGAACTGATAGTCCATCGCATCGCATGTGGTGATAGCTCAATGTATTCATCAACTAATGTTCCAACCCCAATTTAAGAGAAATGTTTATAGATTCAAGTCTGCATCAACAAAACAGAAATATAGTTGTTTACAATAAGAAAATATATTAAACAAACCCTAAACTATATATATATATATATATATATATATATATATATATATATATTATGTATTGACCTGAATTAGAGTAAGGTAACAACCAACTTGCTTGGTTTTGGCAAAGCTAGCATCACCAAAATGCTTTTACATATATGCCAACATAGCTACACCTCATAAATAAGCAATAGGCTCATGTAAGTTACAAATAAGTAATAGTCACCAATGATAAAATCTTGTTGGCAAAAATAATACAACCAACAAAGTGCAATGAATATCTTAGGAAAGTCATGTCTCGTCACATCTCGACACTTCTATCCTCATAAAAAACCCTAAACTAGAATAAACATACATGTCCACCTCTTACAAAACTAGTCTCATTATATGCATCTTGTGTTGTAACACCAAACATCTCCACCAACATACGAATTTTTGTGTCAACATTCATGTAGTGATGACAAATACATAACACATCCATGGTAGGAATATATATACAGTAGTGATGAGACATTGGTCAATGTAATTATCATTTCTCCAATAGGAAAATGGAAACTTGATGTTTCCTTGTGCCACCTTTCAATAAACACACAGATTAATCTTTTATAGGCAGTGCCTACATTGCTTGTGGTTAACGAAAGTAAGAGGTAATTCATGACCAAATCCTTAATTTTGTCATGTGGACCAAACATGGTCAACTTGTGTCCATGTCATACATACTTTAATAATACCCAGTCCTAGAATAAGATAAACAATTAAAAATTGTGATGTAGCCATAGCTTCATACCCTTGATCTACTTCCTTAAAGAAGTTGAGGGAGGTGAAATGAATATGGATGAGGAAGGACATGGAGATTTGATGCACCACTCACAATGGAGATAAGCAAGGATGCTTGCCACAAGAGAGAGACCCTTGATGAAAGTTAGAAGGGAGCTCCTTTAAGAGAAGATAAAGCTCAACCAAGTAGAGGAGAATGTACACACAATGCTCTCAAATTTAACCAAATGACCAAAGGTGAATACAAGTGGGAGAGGAGTCTAATTTATAAAGCTCATAGGTGGGTTGGGTAGACTAAATCATGGTTAGATTAACCTAAAGTTAGCTTAACTCTTGTAGAGTCAAAACCAACCATGGTTTATCCTTTTCCATAGTTCTGCCCAACAACCTCTTGAGCATTCCCCTCATGTGGTCTAGATTCAATGGGTGTGCTCTAACAAAAAGAGGTGGAATTAGTAATCATGTTTTGTGTGTGACTAGGGGTGTGGATCTAAAAAGATGGATGATGTAATCCCATTCAGACACCCACTTTAGATATCCTAGTCCACCTCACTCACTCAATATGATGACTAATAACACCCCTAAAAAATACAAGAGGTTGAACCAAATAGTAAGCCATGGCCTAGTGATTAGACCCTTGGAAGGTAGGATTGCATTAAATTGTTTAGTTAGAAAAAAACTAACATGATACTACACAAATGTGCAATGTTAATGTACCTATCCGTCTCACATGGCACATGCAACATGGTTAGCATATGACCTAAGAAGTGAGTTATCCTTCAATCCACTAGGAAAATTAATAAGCATATGTTTTGCATGAAGTTGATCCTTCTATGAGCTCATACAATGTTGTAGATGTATGGATACATGCCTCTTATGTACAGGGACGTACTCATTCTCCAAGTTAGGTACCATGTTCATAAGTAGCATCAAAGTTGTATATTATACCCTGTGTTCTAGGCATATTGTAATAAAAATTAAATATTTATTAGTTTATACAAAACACTAATATGTAGTACTAAAAAAATATTGTTAAAAAGAATTGCATTGCATGAAAAAACAATTATGATAAAAAATATTAGCAGAAAAAAATTTAATACAATTAAAAAAATAAGCACTTCATTATGGACTAGTTGATCCGGAAGCCTTACATTTTTGGCTCCGGATCAGGCCATCCGAATAACATAAAATTCCCTCTTTGAACAAGATGATCCAAAAGGCAAAATAAACCCTTCTATAGATCATGTGATCTGGATAACAACTCAACCCTTTATACGGGTCAATTGTTCAAGACCTAAACCAACAAAACTCTTCGGATCAACTGACCCAAATAAAAAACCACTACGAATCAATTAATCTGGACAACAAATCATCTCCCTCTAAGAATCACTTGATTTAGAACTAAACAAAATAATTCTTCATATCAATTGATCCAAATAACAAATCACTACAAATTAGTTTATTTGTAACTTGCCTCCTTCTCTGGATCAATTGATCCATATTTCTAACTACCCAAAAAAAATTCCAAATTTTATAGAAAAAAATAAAGAAAAACTTACCTAGATGTGAGAATGGGTTAGATAATGTACAAAGAGGTTGGATGAATGGACAAGTTGGACAAATGAAGAGAATGGAGAGAGGAGGTAGGTGGAAGAAGTTCTGAACATAAGAATGAATGTTGTCGTGGGGGTAAAATGAGATGAAAAGATAGTTTTTAGGTTAAATGTGTAGAGGAATAAGTTAGGTATTTTGAAATTTTTAACATTGTACGTGTTAAAAGAAAAAATCTAGAGATTATTTGGGTGAATTATATAGTTTTTAAGCTAAAAACCAATTAAGGCCTGTTTTCTAATTTCGTTGAATTTTCATATTTAATTTTGGTGTAATATGTCTAGATGTCTTTTTATAGTTTCTAGGTATGGTGGCAGATTAGTGGGAAGTAAAGATTGAGTGAGAATTTTACTTCTTTTCTATTTCCAAGAGTTTCTAGGCTTAAACCTTCCTCTTCCTCACTTGCTATCAGAATCTGATCACGAATCACTCAATTACAATTATCCCTATGAAACACAGTGTTGTGACATATATAAGTTGCAAACTAACTCGCCAAGTCAGTTACAAAACAAACTTTATAAACCACCCTTTAGCCACAAAAAAGGGTTATGAATATAGACTACAGTTTTATATCTTTGTAGCCTTTGGTTTGGCCTTAGGTAAATGTATCATAATTTCCTTTCTCATAATGAGTGCACATTTTAAAACTAAGAAAAAGAATGGGTAATAAACTGACCAGTCATATAAAATCTAAAAATAATCTTATATTCTTTGTTCACATTTTCATAGTAACTAAATGTTCTAACCTGAATAAATCTGTGTACATGCAAAGTTAAGGTGAATTGATCTTTCAAATTATTATTGTACAGCAACAAGCATATACACCAATCAAATGGCAATTTCTTCCGAAACAACCCATCCTTGTTTTTCTCTGTTTTTCTACTGAGATGTAACACAGCTGCAGGAACATTACAACACAGCTGCGTTCAATTCATGAAGATGGATTCATCTCATGCAAGACTGTGAATGTAAATTAACTAATCGAAAAAGTCTTTAAAAGAGTGTGTTAGAAAGTATTTTGAACGTTTCTTTAATACAAATCACATTCCTCAAGTTGCATAAGTAGTGGTAGTTGGACTACAAGTTCCAAACTATAATAAAGAACAAAATTCTGAATTGTGTTTTATCTTCCACTAGGTTCAGCAATCCGAGGTACTCTACATCCTACTTGTTCCATACACTTCACTACTCTCATGTGCTTTACATTCAATTGCTCAACCAACTTCTGCTCCTTGCTTTCTGCATCTTTCCTTAACACTGCTAACTGTTCTCTATATTCTGCTTCAATTCTATCCAAAGCAGCATTTTGTTCTTCCCAAAGAGCCTTAATCTTTGCTTCAATTTCCTCCATCTTCTCCCTCCTTCGACTTGCTTTCTCTGCCTCCAACTGCAGCTCCACCCTTCTCAACCGCCATGTCACCTCCTTCCTATGTGCAGCCCAAGCTCGATGCCCTTCTTCCAACTCTTTACAGCATTCTATCAACTTATCAGACACTACCATCTTATCACCATGAGGTGTAGTTTTTACATTCCCGGGTCCTCTCTCGGGTTGCAACCAATGATGAGGGGCGGTGGAGGAGGAGAGGCTTAGGGTCACAGAAGGGGAAGATGGCCTAATTGCTGATGAATTGGTGGTGCTAGAATTTGAAAGCCAAGGAGGAAGCAATGCAGCTGTTAATGATGCAGATGCAGGAACAGGTGCATCAGTGTGGTGAAATGGTCCATTTGATGCAGCAATAAGGTATGATGATTGTGAAGGGTGTTCTTTCACTAGCTTCTCAGCAAAAGTCTCTAGTATATGATCATATTTGGTGTCATCAACTGGGCCAATTGTGTTTTTAATTTCTTGCTTCTCCCTTTGTTGCTTCTCTTTGAACACTTCCCACCACTTGCCTAACCTCTTGGCAGTTCTGCCTGGAACTTCTGCAGCAATTTTCTTCCACTTGTTGCCATGCTTCGCTTGAAGCCGGATAACAAGGCGCTGCTCTTCTTCTGTTAGAGACCCTTTCTTGATGCCAGGCTTTAGGTAGTTCTTCCACCTTTCTAAACATGACTTTGCATCCCTGTTGAGAGGTGTGTTCATGCGCTGAGACACAAGGTTCCATTCCCTTGGACCATACTGTCTCACATAAGCACATAACAATGCATCCTCTTCAGCCTTCCAACGTTGCCTTTCCTTCATTTCCAAGTGCAAATCCCACAGTCCATTTCTTGAAACTTGAACTCCTCATTATGTATCTGCATAATTCATAACAATAGTAAAGACACATGTGGCAATTCCTATCAAAGATTCCAATGTCTCTTCATTAGTTCATTATGTATATGATAATCCATGAAAATAGTAGTTTAGGCCATGCTTAATATGAAGCAATATCATCTAGGAAATGTACATCTACTAATAACATCGACAAGCCTAGTCCACAAAACAGGATTTGCTCTAAAACATAACATTTTAACTGATTTTGGAATTCAGTTAACCAAAAACAGAAATAATATTTAATCCAGCTTTTAATCAACACTTCATCAACATATAGTGTGTATAAGAATTATTTAGTGTTATAATGTGTGTCAATGGAGACCACACCTCATGTTATGTATTATAATATAAAAAAGAATTAGTAATTAATTACAAGTTCAATCAATGATTAATACGAAATCAAATATTTCAATAATAAATATAATATCAAGACATAATTTCACAGCATGCATATAAACATACATAACCCATCAACCAAAGAAAAATAGAGAAAGAGTAATTTTCTACTAGTGAAGAAGTTTAAATTGCTACACAGTTATAAAAACTTGAAGTTTAAATTGCTAGAGTCAACATCTTCCAGAGATTTTTGTTTTTACAAAAGTGAATATATTTTCAGGTCTTTTATATACAGTTTCTCAAATTATTATAATTATATTATATTATATAAGGTGGTACGCCAAAAGCAGTCAAATCACTCAATAAAACAACTTTGAAGCTTTGGTTTTGACTAGACAAAAATAGAATACTTAGGATTCTACTCAGTAGAATTTCAAGGCTAAAAGTTTCCATTGAATTTTCAGGAATTTCAGGACATCAATGAAACAAGACATATAAATTAGAAGCACTGGTACAGTGGTTATAAGGAAATTAAAAATTAGTTAAGTGATCGCATAACATCACACATAATAAGAATCAGTCATACCAACTCTAAAACAAATAAAAAAAATGCGTAAGTCCAGAGTCTCAAAAAAAGCAAAAGGTTCAGTGTTCTCCACAGAGCAAACAACACATGAACCGAAAGGAGAAATGTAGAATAAAAACTAGTTTAATGTCCTACAAATCTTGCTAGTAATTTATAAAAACAATATTAAATTCATTTAATGTTTTACAAATATACAAAAAACATTCCATACTTAAAATAAAAAAGGAATTATGAAGATTTACAAAAAAAGATAGAATTCGGAATTATTCTAATAGAAAAAAAAAACTTGAATCAACAACAAACCCAAGATAACTATAGCTGGAACAAACAATGTGCAACACAACACAGAACTTTCTTCACTGCAAAATTTAGACGATCTAAACCCTTTAAATATATCATAAGGCAAAATAGCAAAGAACACAATAACCACATAACAAAACTTAGAGGAGTTATAAAATTGGCCAAATTGGCACAATGGACGTAAACGGAAGAGAAAAGTTGTGTATTACACGATCTAAACCCCTTAAATATATCATAAGGCAAAATAGCAAAGAACACAATACCAGACAACAAAACTTTAAAAGAGTTATAAAATTCGCCAAATTGGCACAATGGTCGAAAAGGGAAGAGAAAAGTTGTGTATTGAAATATCTACCATTATAAAACTACCCATGTAAGTGTTAACATTTGTTAATAACAAAAACATAGTAAAACTTAAAACTTCACCAAAATTAAACAAGATGACCATACACACACAAAAAAAAAAAAACAAAAGGCATTGTTCCAAACCCACCATCCTAAAACCTCAAACACAAGGAAAACCTCATCCTTGGTTGGTTGCTTGTTGAGAGAACAAAAAAGTGCTGAAAAGGAAGAAGATGATGATGATAATAACATTTGTTCATAACAAAAACTAACCAATGTAAGTGTTAATATTTATTTCCGATGAGTTATAAGATTGGTATACTAACAAAATCCATGTAAAAAAAATCATTTATTTATAACAAAAACATACTAAAACTTAAGACATCACCAAAAAATCATTTCCAATTCCTCTACTAACACCCTAACAACTACCACTTTCCCACCCAAAAAAATCATTTTTTTTATAATAAAAACATCCTAAAGCTTAAGACTTCACCAAAATTAAACAAGCCAAACATACACACTAAAAAAAAGGACATTGTTCTAAACCCACCATCCTAAAACCTTAAACACTAGGATAAAGCTCATCCTTGGTTGATTGATTGGTTGATTGTTGAGATAACAAAAAAAGAAGTGATGAAAATGGAAGAAGAGGATGAAGAAGAAGATGGTGATGATGATGTGGGAAAGAGTTGAAGATGCTCCCTAACTACCCTGCACTAGCAGTGTGGTTGTTGAATGAGGCATGTTCCAAGGGTCCATATTGAAGAGCACAGTTTTGGGGCATTAAAAGAAACGGAAATGGGAAAGGGAGAAGCAACCTTGCCATTATCCTAGAGAGAGAAAATATACCCTGGCCTGGGGTTTGAGTAAAGACAAAGCATGCAACGATAATTTTTAGGTTTAAATATTTTTATTTTCTTTTATGTTTTAGCAATTTTTTTTTTTATTTCTATCCTATAAAATGTGTTTTTTTTATTTTGTCCTTTTTAAAATTTTAGATCACACTCTCTTTTATAAGATATTTTAGATAATACTTTAAATAATAAAAAATATAATATAAATTGTTAAAAATAAAAAAAAATAAAATTGTAAGTATAAAAATGAAAAAAAAGTTATAAAAATGCAAATAGATAAAAGAAAAGCACTAAATAGCAAGAATTATATAAAATGTTTGTTTTGGTAGAATTTTATAAAAATATTTTTATTATTTTATTATTTAAAGTTAAAAAATTGATTTGATTAGTGTTTTTTAAAATAATTTTATTTTATTTTTAATTTAAAAATTTAAAAGAACAACTTTAAAGTAGTTTTATTTCTGAATTATTTGTTTTGAAAATTCAAATTATACATGAAAAAAAATTTTTTTCATGTTTTTTATTAATGACATTATTTTTGTAAATATAAAGAAATTTTTTTATTTTCACATTTCTAAATAATTTTTAAATAATACTTATCAAACAATTTTTTTCTTTTTTTAAAGTAATTATTAAAAACTCTTTTGAAAACATCATTAAAAACTAAAAAAAAAATCAATATAACCATTGTTATAAGTATTTAAGTCTAATTTTTATTAGATATATTTTATTATAAGCTGTTTTAAAAAAGAGTTTAATTGGTATACATTATTAACCACAAATTTAATATAAATGAAATGTTATTATTGAATGTATACTTACTATGAATACTCATTAAACTCTTTCAAAAAATAGATTGGATGGCTAAAAATTCATTTTAAATTTAAAAATATTTTAAAAATTAAACTATTTTACAAAACCGTAAATTTATAACTTATGATTGGTTTTTAATAACGTATTTTTTTATTAGATCTCTTTACATTTTTTATTTTATAAAAATTAATGCTTATTAAATCTAAAGATTAATTATTTTTAAATAAATTTACTAAAAAGATAATTTTGATAGTAATCGATTACACAGTTATATCCACTTTTAAAATAATATAATTTTTTTAACTTTCCAAAAAAAAAACACTCTCCCTATGATATCATACAAAAAATTAACAATTTCATACCAATTGAAAAGATTAATTGTCATAATTTAGTTTTTCTATTATTTATTAAAATAGTATTATTTCTAAAATATACTTCATAAAATTTATATATATAATAAATAATGTATTTATAATTATAATTAATGAAAATTTTTAAGAAGAGAATAACACTAAATAAAAAGCAATTAAATTTATTTATATTTTAAATATTTCACATAAAATAATCTTTTACTTTTATATTTATATATATATATATACAAACTTAGAAAAGATGATTTTAAGAATGTTGACATAATTGAGTCATTTAATGATTAGTGATGATAAAATAAAAATAGAGTAAAGATAGGAGTCTGTGTAAGAGAGAGAGAAGTGGAATTGGACAAGACAGAAGAAGAGACCCCACAGAGTCACAAGGGAGAAAAAAGTGGAAAAAAGCATTAATGATGCGGCGTCGTACGTTGGTTTCAGTGCTTCAATTGCGACAAAGACACAGACACTCTCTCCATTCACTTGTTTCTTTCCCAAATTATTCACTGCCCTTCTCTTCCCTACCACAAATTATTATTATTATACTCTCACCATCTCAAAATCATTATGCTCTTAAAAATTATTTTATACATGTTAAAACACTATTATATATAAACATACAAAGTGAAGTGTTATTGTTAGAAATTAGAAATATTAGTAGAAAAATAATTAATAAATAATATTTCTGTTTTTTGAGATTTGGTTTGATTTTGATTTTAAAATTTATACTCGATAAAAAAAAATGAAATTTGATTTGGAAGTATTATAGTTTTAAATCAAACAAAAGGAATTTTTAGTGGTTTGATGTGGTTGGATGTTTGATTTTAAAAATTTCTATTAATTATTAAATATTATGGTTACTCATAAAGTATAGCTCAGTAAAATTTGTTTAATTCCATAATCTATCCTGCAAAGCCTGCAATTAGAAACTGGACTTTGAAGGGACCTCCCTTCTTCTAATTTGTTTTAATAATTGTATAAATTAAGTATGAAATAATAAAATATAATAATAAAAATATTATATTTTAGAAGTTTATTAATTTTTATTTATTTATTTTTTAAAATAAATAAGTTAACAAGAAAGGATTCAAATAATTTTATAGATATAATTTTATAAATTATTCTTTTTTAAAATATAAGTAAACGTAAGTTTGTAAACTTAATTATTATAAATAATTGTTGACTTACACTATTTAAACTTTAGAAAAAAGTAAATTTGCAATTGGGTGTATTTTAAAAAGAATTTAATTGGTATACATTGTCAGTGTAAAGATTTTACACTGACAGTCAATCACAACCCTTCATTTAGGGTAGATTTGTTGACTTTACTCGTTACTACTTTAAAAGTCACATAAATGAAAGGTTGTGATTGACTGTCAGTGTAAAAATCCTTTACACCGACAATGTATACCAATTAAACTCTTTTGAAAAATTTATAGTAATAACTTGTTAATTTATTTTTTCTAAAAAAAAATTATGTAAACTAACAAATTCCTATATTTTAATATTTAAAAGACTTGTACTTGTTATACGAGTATTTCTTATTTGTAGACTTTTGACAATCACAATAAAAATCCATATATAAATCCAGATTTTAAAATTAGGAAAGCAAAATTATAAATTTTGAAGAGAAATAAAATCTCTATTTTAAATAAATTAATTAAAATTATATTTAAATAAAAAATAATATAATAAATATATAAATTAAATTATTTTGACACCCCAAAATTTTATATCAAGTTCTGCCATGACATACCATGTTAATAGTTGTCAATTTGTGAAGTTTACATCCTTCTTGCATAATATGTTGCTTAAACACAAGACATGCAAAAATTTAAAACTTTTTTAATCAAATTCTTTATATAATTAAAGTACTTTTTACCATTTTAAATTAGAAAAATTTTAAAAATAATCTAAATGATCTAATATATTTTTTCTTTTAATAATTTCAACATTTGTAAATTAATATTTAATAAAATTTTCTAAAAGTTAAATGTATATTATTTTTTTAAATAATATAGTGCCTCGGAACTAAAAGAATCGAACTAAAGATCTTGTATTTTAAATGGATTAAAAAAATTGAGTTTGTATATTTTGCAGTTAAACAGATAGTTTGCAACTCTAAACTCATTGCTAAGTTGTATTATCAAGTGTCAAATTTCAACTATAACAATTTGCAAATAAACAACCATCCAAGTGTCAACTATACCAATTTGCTTAATGGATTTGTTAGTCAGTGTTTTACATTGAGCGATCTATTAATTTTGTATGTCATTTTGCATAAGGTGTGTTGTTTTAGGAGCAAAAGATAGTTGTATATGTGTATTATAAGCTTTACAATACTACATGTGTTTTAAGATTTTTTCTCTTTTTTTTCTTCTAATAGAAGTTCTCATATCTACGATCTTATGATATTTTGATGTGTCCCACAGTGACCCCACTATTTAAATTTTATTTACAATTTATTTTTTGACAAAATATTAAATTTATTTTAAAAGGTAAAATTAAGTAATTATATTAAATTAATATAAAATTATATTTAAAATAAAATGCAAGTTAATAAAGTGAGTATGCATATTTAGAAAATAAGATATATAATAAAGGAAATGAGCATGTGCATTTAACAGTAGATTTTTCTAATATCAAATTTTGGTTTAAGAGCTTTACTTGCCTATGATTTATTTGTGCAAATCCCATTTTTAGAATTAAGTATTGATTATGTTTTTTTTAATCAGTTGATTCAGAATGTATATTTTTATATATTTTAGATCAACTGATCCAAAAATATAATAAAATGCACAGTTAATAAAATGAGCATGCACATTTAGAAAGTAAGATGTATAATAAAAGAAATGAGCATGTGCATTTAACATTAGATTTTTCTAATATCAAATTTAGGTTTAAGAGCTCTACTTGCCTGTGATTTATTTGTGCAAACCCCATTTTTGGAATTAAGTATTGGTTATGCTTTTTTTATCAGTTGATTCATGTATATTTTTATATATTTTAGATCAATTGATCCAAAAATATAATTAATATTTAGTTGTAAATCAATTAATCTGAAACATATATTATTTACCAAAAAAGTCTGGAACATATATCTTAATAACATAAATTTGAAATTTAATTATGGTTCAACTATCCAGAAGTTTCACAAAAAATAAAATTAGGATGAATTGATTAGGAATAATAAATGAAGCAGGAAAAAAGGTATTCCTATTGTGTGTCATAGAAGAGAGATTATAAGTGGTGGTTAAGATATTCTGATGCTACAAAGGGAAGTTTTAAGGGGTTGTATGATGGGAATGACTAGAGCTGTTAAAACGGACCCAAACTCGTGGGTTGGCCCAATCCATCAAGGGTCCGGCCTAGACCGGTAGTAGTGTCAAAACGGGTCCGGTCTGGTAGGCCAGCCCGACCCACCACGGGTTCGGGCGGGGCTGAAAAAATTATGATTTCACGAAACGGATTATCTTTTGTGACCCGACCCACCCAACCCACAAGTTTGGTGGGTTCGGGCCGGGCCGGGCTGGCCCACAACCCACCATGTTTATTTAAAAATTTTAATTTTAATAACACACCCTCTTTAAACTTTTATTTTTATATGTTGAAGTTGAATTGTTGATGAATGATGATATTGATCCATTTAGTCTATGTTTAGAATTAATCTTTTAATTATATTATATGCAAAAATGATTTGAATGTTGTTGATTTATATTATTTATAATTTGTATGTTGTTTAATATTATGTATATGTTAGATATTCTTTTTAAATTTTAAACTTATTTATGTGTTTATAATTTGCATATTTGCACTTAATTGCATATTTATAATTTATATTTTTTTAAAAAAATCTCACTTAAAAAAATTAGAAACTATTTTTTTTTCAAATCTGGTGGGTCAGCCTACCTAACCCACCAGTCCGTGGTGGACCGAGCCGGGTTGTCTAACTAGTTATCTTTAGTTTGATGGGTTGGGTCAGCCCACCTCATCTAACCCACAACCCGTGGTGGGTCAGCCTGTGTGGGCCGGGCTGGCCCGTTTTGACACCTCTATAAACTGGGTTCAAAAATAAAAATGTAAACTTATTGTATTGCATATAAGGGTTGACCTACTTGTAACCCGGCTCACCCGGGTTGAACTCGTGCTGAGTTGGGTTGACCCACCAACCACCCAAATCTCATTTTCATTATTATATGAATTTGATTTTTTTATTTTATTTTTAAATTTTAAATTATTATGTTACTTATTTGCCCTATATTCCATTACAATATATGTTTTAGTTTATTGGTATCATTTAATTTAATATTTTATATTTCAAAACTAATATTTAACATGTTGTAGATATAGATTTTTAGCAGAGAATATCATTTAAGTATTTTTTTTTTATTTTTAAACTTATTAAATTTAAAATTAATGCTATCATAAAATATTAAAATTTTAATATTTTTAAAAATAGTTAAAAAAATTTCCTAAAATGTATTTTTTTTTTAATTTTCAGGGGTTGATGGGCTGGTCCGTTTAACCCACAAACCTATAGTGGGCTGGACCGGGTTCACTTTTTTACATAAAAGAATAATGAGGCAGGTTGAGCAACTTATTTATTAGGTGGGTTAAGGTGAATCGGGCTTAACAGGTCGAACTGACCCATTTTGATAGCTGTAGGAGTGACCATATTAAGTAGAGGAGAGGTAATAGGTAAAAAAGAACGAAAATGTAGCTAAAAGAACAAGAACATAGGTAAAAGGTTTAAAATCTAAGATTAAAAAGATAATAATAATACTTTAAAATTTTAAAAAATAGTTAACCTATTTAGTGTAAATATTAATTGTTGAGTGTTAAAAGAAGATTTCCATGTGTTGATATTGGACCGACACAACCCACAACCTCATAAGACACTATTTTTACATAAACATCAGGTTATCTAACCTTCAACAAACATGCTCAAGTTTTATCTTTATCCTGCGAAATAGTAACAAAACACATGAATAAAATTTTAATTAAACTAAAAGGATTGAATAAATACATTGTTTATTTTTTGGACTTTTCAAATTATTTACTTTCGGATTCTTGGTGCTATTTATTATTTTTTCAAAATATTTTTATAAAAAAATGCAAGTTATATATATATAATAAGAAATGACAGCTATAAAACTATATTTGACCGTTCAAATTCAAATAATATATATATATATATATATATATATATATATATATATATATAATAATGAAATGAAATGCTTTGAAAGTGATAATTATTAAGATAAAAGGCTTATGAATGACACATAAAATGATTAGGATTTAAAAAAATAATTAGCTTCACTCATTAATCAGGAACAATCGTGATTCAAACTTCTGTTGATGAAAACAGATACATCAACGGGAAAGATAAAGTTATCCGGAGGGGAGTGGACATCATCTCAATTCTCAAATCTTTTACTAAAATTTGTTGTTATCAACATCTTTCTATTGTTTTCTATATCTTGTTGTTTCAACTTTCAACAAGAGAAAGAGTTCAAAAAATTCAGCTCAAAGTAAAAAATAAAATGAGAATTTATAGCTCACATCTACGAGAACACATCGACCATTGAGCACGAGAGTACTCGTGTGGTCCACTGGACCACCATGCACGAGCAATCGAGTAAAGGAGAGAATTGAGAATAAAAAACGAAGGAAGAAAATTGAAGCGAGAAAGTGAAACAAAGAGACGAGAGTAGTCTTACTAAAGTTAGTCACATTGTGGGTTGCAGGCAAGCCCGGCCCGACCTTAACCACAAACAAATCGCAGGTTAGGTGGGTTAGGTTGCAAAAGACAACTCGTTTCTTTAAATAATAATTTTTTAACCCGGCTCAATCCAAATCCATGGTGGATTGGGTTGGCCCATTAGGTCGGCCCTATTTTGGCACCTTTAGTTGGTGTCACTTAGGGGTTTTAGTATTTTGATGTACCAAAGACTGAACACTTGCCTCCTCTGAGTTCCTTGTGTATTTTCTGAGTTTTCAGCCATCCTAAGGGTCAAAGTCTCCCTGAGGGCCAAAGTCTCCTTGTTGGCAAGGTCTTAGTTAAAGATCGAAGTTTTCCTGAAGTTTTCCTTGTTGGCAAGGTCTTAGTTAAAGATAGAAGTTCTTCTTGTTAGGTCATTCTCTATACAATAATAAAAACATGTGAATGAATCAAAGTAGCCTTATATTAAACTAAATGTGGATGGTGCTTCGTTATGTCACAACGTTATATGAATTGGAGGAGTATTCAGAAATAGCCAAGGGCAATGGCTTTTCAAATTTGCAACATACAAGGGCTCTAACAATGAGTTATTGGTAGAATTGGAGGCTTTACAAGTGGGACTAGAGCATGCTTGAGATTAGGATGCCATGGAACCCAACTATTATCATTGTCTACTACTCATTCATAGAGTGGTATAGTAGACATTAGGACATTACTTGACTGTGATTAGGTGTTGAAGATTGACAATATATGCAGGATGCAAACCTGATTGCTAACTAACTCGTAGGGATGGGTACTACGACCATAGTTGTGAAAATTGGTTCGAATCAGCCGATGAAATCGGGACCACATCATATAACTGGGTCAGTTTCCTCAACAAATTAGACATGCAGTTGGCCCGATTATAATTGGTTGGTTCAAGCAAAAATCAGTGACCCGGGCTAGGTTGATTTTTTTAAAAAAAAAATAGATGATGCCATTTTTTACTTTTTTTTATTTTCTTTTTATTTTTTATGCAACTTGTAAATACAGGAAGTGAGAATTGCAATGTTACATTTTTATATTTATATTTTTTATTTTTTTATATATAGATTGGATTAAACTTGGCTAACCGGTCCAACAACTAACCCATTGATCCACTACCTTGATCAGGTTAGTGACCGAGCCGGTTTTCACAACATTGATTAAGACGATTGATAGTAATTTTTAGTTTATAATCCCCATGTTGGGGTGAGAGATGGTTTTTTGTCTAACTTAGCCAATTTGGTTTAGTCCCTTTTGTTTATTTTCCAAGCACTAAAAAAGAGTAATTTTTAATTTAAAAAAATAAAAATAAATAACTAAAGGATTAAAAGGATATTATAATCTTATCCAAATATATAATTATTTTAAGAACTATATAAGTGATGGTTGTGATTATGAATAATAATGAGGCAAGATCCTACAAGTATGCCGTTATGAATCATACTCAATAAAATTAGAATAATAAATAAAATATTAAAAAGAAAGGTAATTTAATCTTATCCAGATCTATAATTATTTAATACAAAATACATAAGTATTATAGTGAATAGAAATGACAAAGGGCTAAAGTGCCAATAGATATGTCCTTCTTTGTCCCCATTCCATCTAAATTTGAGAGCGAATAATGAGTTTGACTTCTTTTTGACATTGGAATTTTCCGGTAAGAGATAGAAAAACTTATGGGTCATGTGGGTCCTACCAAACTAGTTTATCCCACATGACCAGTGAATATTTCTCTCTTTTACTAAAAACTTTCAGATATTGGAAAAGATATTTTCTAGTAGTATATCTCACCTACCAACACTACCTCATCTCCACTATTCTTTACTAAAAATGAATATTGCTAAAAAGTAATATATTTCTAGATATTTTGTTTAAATTTGAATTTAATTTTTGTTTTAGATCACAATAGACCATAAAAATGTATTGATTTAAAGTCTTTAACATAAAATAACTCGTTACAACAAAAAAGATTAAGTCTAATAAAAGACTAAAAGGTACATTAGTTTTATCCTAATATGTAATCTAAAAAATGTATAAGGTGTGAATAAGCATAGCAATGGATAACACAAAGACAACTATATTGTTTTAAATCCAAATTTAAAATTATTTAATACAAAAATGTATAAATAATGATTCTTTTCGAATCCCCATTCCTATTTGAAAGCGAATATATTTATCTATATCTTAATCTTTCTCTATTAAAAATGACTATAATTGGAGAAAAAATATGTAATTTACTCTTAGAGTTTTTTTTTTTTGAAAAAATATTCTTAGACTTATTATTTCTATAATCGATGAATCAACACATAATAATATGTTTAGGAATATCATGGTTGAGTTTGTCCTACTTGTGCTACGATTTTGTCCCAAAGCAATTTGAAATTGAAAAAAAGATGACTTTAAGATAATTGTTAAATTAATTGTGACTACTTTCGTACTTAGTGCTTTATTTTTTTTTTTATTGATTCTATTAAAAATTCTCATGTAAAAACACATTTTTTAAATTAAAAAAATTCATTTTTATTGGTGATTTGAATCAAATTAATTATGCAAAATAATTATTTTAAAAAATAAATATTATTTTTACAAAATAAAATTAGTAAATTTAACCAAATGAGTTTAATTGGTATATACTGTCAATGTAAAAGACTTTGTTACAATAACAATCAATCATAACTTTTCATTTATCTGGGTTTTAAAGTACTTATCGGTAAAGTCAACAAACTTATCATGAAGGGTTGTGATTTAACGTCAATGTAAGAATCTTTATACTGACAATGTATATCAATTAAACTCTAACCAAATACTCATGTAATATTTTCTATAAACTAATATAACTTTATAAAAAAATATTTTGGTGATACACAAAATGTGTCCATCGAAACTAAACATACACCAAGTTCAGAAATTTGACTCCCGCATCAAAAGCTATTTTACAGAAACATTATTTTTGAAAGACAAATACTTTAGTTATTTTAAAAAGTTTGTCACACAAGATGTTCCAAACCAGTGATGTTAAGTTGTTAATACCCCACGTTAGTATGTTACAATGCCTTTAAAAGTCTAAAAAAGTATGCCTCTTAAATCACTTATGTATGATTTTTTTGTGCAAAGCCCTTTTTCTTAGACTACAACTAAGGTCATACAGTTATTTTAACACGATCAACAACTCTGCTATTTTTACATTGTTTTTTCTTCAAACACCTCATTTGCCCATCATATCCACCACGTTACAGCAAACCAAATTACTTGGCCTGCCATACAAATTAGTCTCCGAAACTACATTAAAGGCAATTTCATTTAGCATCTATAATTTCTATTTGCACCACCAGAACAAAAAACATCTAAAATATTCCTATTATTCATATAAGATGATTTAGAACACATAAAAACGTAAACGCCGGATCAATTGATCCAAAATTGAGTATTTATTATGTTTTTTGGATTAGTTGATCCGAATTTATGTTTTTATGTGTTTTGGATCTGCTGATCCGAAAATATAATCAATATTCAATTATGGATCAATTGATCCAGAACAAATATTAGAATAAATTCTAGATCATATGATCTTAATAATATAAAGTTGAAATTTAATTATGGATGAAATGATTCAGAAGTCTCATAAAAAATGAAATTAGGATTAATTGATGGAGAATAACAAACAAAGCAAAAAAATATAAATTTGATGCATTCCTTTTGTGTGCCATAGAGGTAGACTATAAATTATGGTTGAAGCCCGCTAAGGATTTATAGAAGTTGTATGTTAGAGTGACCACGTCAGAGAGAAAAAAAAGGAATAGAAAAGAAAAACAAAGAGATTCAACTAAAATATAGATAAAAAAGTTTAGAATCTTAGATAAAAGGATAATAAGAATGTTTTAAAATTTTTTAAAAATGGCCACTTATTAATGTTGTGCGGGCACACCGCCGAACCACATAAGACACTATTTTTACAAAAACATAACATGATATCTGCTTATGTAACTTTCAACAAACATGCTCAGGTTTTACATTTAACATAGCCTGTGGAATAATAACAAAACATACAAATAAAATTTTAATTAAATTAAAAAGATTCAATAAATACATTATTATCTTGGATTTAGCTACTAATTATTTTTTGGACTTCTCCAGTTATTTACTTTCGGATTCTATGTGCCTACTTGTTATTTCTTTAAGTTTATTTTTATTATAGAACACCTAACGTGTCATTTTTTTTAAGTTTTTTATTTTTATTTTTAAATATATAAAAAATAGTAGTAAAAATATGTTTGATTATAATTTTAAAAATATTTATGTCAAATTTTTTTAAAAAAAATAACTAAAAACAAAAAAATGTTGTTTTCAGTATTTTCGAAAGTTAATACTATGTGAAACTTAATAACAATATTTTAATTATATAAAAAAATATAAATGTGTTTTAAACTATATATATAAATAATTTATAATATTTTTTTAAAATTGATTAAATTTTACAATATCATTTTTTGAAAATAGAAAATATCAAGTAAAAATAAACATATTTTTAAATATTAAAAATTTGAAAATGAAAATAATTTCAAAAAATAAAAATAAAAAATAAAAACAAACAACATTTTTTCAAACCAAACATCATCTAAGTGGTCTTGTTTCCTCATTCATATAGATCTCAAAGTTTATTTTTGGACTATTCCACTTATTTACTTAAGTGTTTATCAATGATAGATAGGGAAATATAAGAAAGACTCAAAATTCCACTATAGAAACATATCTTTACGGGTTATGACACTAGTATCGCAAATATTTCTTCACAAATTGTGTATGACGGTTGCACAAAATCCGCCGCATAAAGACACTATTGTGCTGCCATGGCGATTGTTTAACAACATCGATTTACTTTGGAGTTCTAAGTATTGCTTATTGGTTTTTAAGCTTACTTCCATAACAACACACCTAACTGGTCATGTTTCCTTTATCAATATAGCTCTCAAGACAAAGGCAACTTTGGGCTAGTTGTCAATGAAAGCATGGAAGGGAAAATTCACACCGAATAGGGTTTACCTCACCACCACCGTTGAAGGAATTCACTCAAGCATGTCGTTCATGCACGCCGTCGTTGGAATTGTTGCAAGCTTCACGCGCCGTTGTTCACTTGTGTCACGTCCTTCCTTTTCTTCTTCAAGGTTAGCTTCTTCCCACAACTAGAGAGCGGCAACATCTAATCAAAATATATAAGAGCCAAGTTGATAATTTGAAAATGAGGGAGAGCGTAGGCGAGTGGAAAGATGGAAGAGAGTTAGGTGTAGAGTTGAGAAATCTTCAACGTCAAAGATGGGTAGATTTCCCGATTCACGGCAGGGGGAGGTTTAGTCATCTCAAAATCGAGGTAACCACCTTTTATTTCACCGACTTTCTGAAAAATTTTAGGGCTAGGGAGATGTAAGAGGTATTCAAGATGTATGGAGATATAAGAGAAGTGGTGATTCCAAATAAGAAGGATAAAAGAGGTTTTCGATTCAAATTCACTCGTTTTGCGGAGGTAAGGGATGTAAGACTGCTGACGCTAAAACTTGATAATGTTTTCGTAGGGGAAATGAAGCTTTGGGTAAATTATCCATGGTTCGGAAAAATAGTGGGAGATTCGGGTCAGCAACGGTCTCTTGGAAGAAATTTGAAGGACGAAAGGAGTGGTAAAATATTTAAAGATCAGGATGCTAGGGAGGTTAAACTAGACGGTGTGAAGAAGTAGTCATATGCAAATGTGCTTAAATCCTCGTCAGGAAGATTTATCAACAAAGATGTTAACTGGGAGAGGTTAGATAATGTGCAATCTTTTAATTTTTCTTACAAATCTAATGCGAAAGTGGTATCCAAGATTTCTAAGGCTTATATTAGGAAAGTTAATATGAAAGAACTTCGTATACAACTCAGCTTAAGCTTCACCAAGAGGGTATCTTTGGAATTAGAGCAACTTCCATGGATATGAATTTGATCCTGCTGATCAATTGTAAGGTAGATTGGGTGCAAGAGTGGTTCTTGGAGCTACACAATGCAACCCCTCTTTTATGGATTTAGAAAGAAGAACATGGTTAAAATGTTTTGGTATTTCTTCCCACGTTTGGGATGAAGAATTTTTTCATAAGATTAGTTTGTTCTATGATGAATTCTTATATGTGGATGAACCTTTTTCCAGAAAAGAAACTAAAGAAGAAATTTGGTCTTCCAAAGGGGGTAAAAGCCCTAGCCCATATGGTATTAAGGAATTCTATCAGTTTGGGCAACTTCCTAAAGCAGTTACTACTTCTTTCACTGTGTTGACCTTGAAGGTGGTTAGTCCTAAGATTTGTCTTAATATAGGCCTATCTCTCTTATTTCGAGTGTCCACAAGATTATTTCTAAAATCTTAGTAGGGAGAGTCAAGAGAATGCTTAATGGGGTTATATCTAAGGGGCAAACAACTTTTCTTCTGAGTAGATCAATTCTGGATGGGTTTAGTCACTAATGAGGTCATTGACTAGGTGCTAGAATTCAAAAATCGTGTTTTATGTTTAAAGTAGATTTTGAGAAAGCCTGTGATTCAGTCAATTGGCACTTTCTTGATTATATGTATGGTAGGTTAGGTTTTGGTATGAGATGGAAGATACAAATTGCTTCCTTAATAAGAAATAGTTTCATCTCTATTCTGGTTAATGGCATTCTAACTGCTAAATTTCAATCACAAAGGAGCATTAAATAAGGAGATCCGTTTTCTCCCTTTTTATTTTTGCTAGTGGTAGAGGTTTTGGCAGGGTTGTTTAGGAATGTTGTGCTAAATAGAGGCTATAAGGAGATCATGGTAGGAGAATTGGCTAAATTCTCTCTGTTGCAATACACAAATGACGAAATTATCATAGGGGAGGCAGATCTTCATACTGTATGGATGGTGAAGGTAATTTTAAAGGGCTTTGAGTTGGTGTCGGGTTTGAAAGTAAATTTTCATAAGAGTGACTTCTTTGGCTTAAATGTTGATCACATTTCTCTCATGCAGGAAGGTGTTTGTTAAACTGTGTTGTCAGTTCACATTCGTTTAAATTTCTAGGCATTCCAATAAGTGTTAATCCTAGGGTTGTGTCTACGTTGAAGCTAGTGGTCGAAAACTTTAAATCGAGGCTAGCTCTATGGAAGGATAAAAACATGTCCTTTGGTGGTAGATTAGTTATGTTGAATGCATTTCTCATGAGTATCTCTTTGTACTTTTTTTAGTTTTATAAGGCCTTTAAGAAAGTCATCAATTGTTTAACCAGATTGTAAAGGAACTTTTTGTGTGGGGGGAGGGGAGGATGGCTGTAACAAAATTGTGTGGGTCAGTTGGGAAAGAGTCTGTATGGGTAAAAAGGAGGGAGGTTTGGGGGTCAAATGCCTTTCGAAGTTCAACATTAGTTTGTTGGCCAAATGGAGATGGATGTTCTTAAATGACCATGAAGCTATTTGGTGTAACCTTTTGAGGAGTAGATATGGAACCTCTCATTTCATCCTTGGTTCATTTCCAAGATCGTTCAAGTGTTCTTTATGGTGGGTGGAAGGATGTGTGGTCAATAGATGACAACTGTATGCCATGTCTTGGTTGGTTTTCAAATAATTTGCGGTGAAAAATTGGTAATGTGTTGGATACTTTTTTTTTGGAAACAAAATTGGTTAGGTGGTGGCACATTGGCATAAATGTCCTCTAGATTATTCTCTTTAGTTGTGAATAAGGATATTTTTATGCATAGTTTTATGGAGGTCCGGTCTGGTGTTTTCTGTTGGAATGGGGTATGAAGGCGTAACCTTTTTGCTTGGAAGGAAGAGGTACTTCAGGAGTTGGTTGAGTTATTACAAGGTGTGTAGGTAGATCATCAAATCAGAGACCATTGGGCTTGGATATTAATAGAAGATAACTTGTTTTCTGTATCAGCTGCATATACTACCTTATGTGAAGGTTTTAATCAGCAGAGATCTAAGGATTCTAATTTATTCAAGTAGTTGTGGAAAGACAAACTTCCTTATAAGGTTATTGCATTCTCTTGGAGATTATTACTCAATAGGCTTCCGACTATTGATAACCTACTCAGGAGAGGTCTGGGTCGTTTTGGAGATCAAAGCTTATGTCCGTTGTGCAGAGAGCATCCGGAGAGTTCCAACCATCTTTTTTTATCCTGTAAAATATCTCAGTTTGTTTGGTGCAGGGTGTTGAGGTGGTTAGGGGTACGTACTCCACTACCAAATGAGTTACATATTCTGTTTCATATAGCTGGTTCTTGGATAGTAGGTAAATATAGGAAGAAAATAGATACTTATTTTGACATGTGGTATGTTGGGCTATTTGGATATCTAGAAACTCCATAGTTTTTAATGATAAAATATTGGAATCTCTTGATATTCTAGCCTTTATACAGGTGACTTCCTGGAAGTGGTTATTATATAGATTTGGTTTTTATAAAGGGTGTGTATTTTCTGCTTGGTGCTATAATCCTCTCCAATGTTTGTTAATGATGTAAGGTGTAGCTTGTTTTCTTTGATGGTGTACGTAATTTCTAGGTATTGTATAGGGAAGATTAGAAGTTGAGGTGAAAAATTATTTACAATGTAGGAGTATTTTGTTGCTGTTATGCTATTGTTTGGAGCAAAGATTCAGTTTTTGTACAGTTATGCAAACTTTGACTCAATAAATGAATATACGTTTGTGCTTGTCAAAAAAAAAAAACAAGCTCTCTGCAAAATTACAGTCCTACTATATGCATAACACATGACTCTTTTCAATACTATTGTATAATTTCTAGTTCATTGACAATCTTTGTGGTAAAGAATATAGAATTGAGACTAATTGAATTTTAGTCAACTATAATGATAATCTCTAGTTCATAAACAACATATTGTTTATTGGGAATAAAGAGGCATAAAATTTACACTTATCTTAAGAAAGTCATCAGCAAAATCTAGGGAAATGAGAGATGTATAAAAATAACATGTCCCAGATTAATGCTCTTTGATGCCAAACAACTAAGAGTTGAATCCTTTATTATCATTTGCAGCAACCTATATATTGAAAATATTTTTTTATAAGTCAAATATTAGTTGTTAATATGTTAGTTTTTGTTAGTGGAGTGATTCAAACTCACAATCTCTCCTTCCCTCATCTCTTAACTTTACCACCAGACCAACCTTATATCTCCACATATTGAAAATATTAAACAATATTCAACCTACTACAAGCCACACAACTAAAATCTATAATAATAAATAATAAAGATCATACACCTAAAATATTTTGAATTCAATAGCTATTTTTCTTAGCAAATTCAATAGCTATTTACTTAAGTGTAATGCTCAAATTTATGAATAGATTCTCCTTATAGAAATGTTGTGAGAGTACCTACAAAAAAAATTAAAAAATGTTATATTGTATGGATCACTCGGAATAACCGATGAACCATGTTGATCAACCAAGACAATACAAGATTTTGATATAATCTCGGCCAAAATGTGATTTAGCGATATTGTTGTTATATTTCACTAATCTCGAGTCTATTCTTGATTAACGAAAAAATCTAATTAAAATAGTTCAAGTTCAACTATATACCTATAATAAAGATAATTAGCAAGATTTGATTTTCTATTATTATTGATTACTTTTCATTAGCTTTATCACATTATTAGCGCTTTGAGACAACCCTTTTTGACTTGCAAGTACCCTTACTCCCAACTTAGAGAATTGCACTAAACTATTTCGAAACTCATTATACAAGACGTGAGGAAGGTACAACAACTACATAAGACATTTATACTTTAGCGTTAGTGTAAGTACAAATGTCATTACTTTCCATTGTTATGAGCACGAGATCCAACTTAAAAGATCAACTATGTTGTGATTGTAAGAGAGGTATTGACTTCTAACTTTTTCCTAGTCAATTTGCTTAAATTAAATTCTCTCTTTAATATTTCCAAGAACCAATTTACTTAGCAAATTCATGAGATTAACAACTGCCTTCTCTGGCCAATTGCATTTGGTCCTTGATTTTAAAATGCATTTGCCAAATTAGGAAACAAAATTAGGAGCAACAATGCTATTTCATATTAAGTTTTGAAACATCACCAGATTATTAATATACTAAGAAAATGAGTTGATATAACAAAATTATTATGCGAACCAAAACTTTTGATAATCTTAATAAAAAATTGTCATGAAAGTGTATTAGGAATCTCATATTAGGTAATTCGGACTAACTCAGTAGTAGCCTGACCTTTTTCAATTTTGATGCTTCACTAATCTATCAATATTTAGTTTTATACCTTAATCCAACCTCCTACGGTAACCCAACTTTCAAAGAAAATACCAATTATTAAGACTTAACCATGAGAGGAAAGCTCACCCAAAAGATAATCTTGATAAAAAATATTCATGGCAGCGAGTTAGGAGTTCCCCGTTTGGTAATTACTCGTGGTAGCCTTACCATTTTCAATTTGGATAGCTTCACTAACTCATCTATCCGTATTCGTTTTTACACCTTAATCCAATGTCTTACTGTGATCCAACTTTCAATGAAAATACCAATTGTAAAAATTTAAGCACAAGAGAAGAGCTTACCAAAAGATAGTCTATTAGTTGGAGAGTATCAAGGCCTAAACACCACATTAATGTGAAACTCCTAACACCGTCACGTCATGACATGATTGTTTTTTTTTCCTTTTGTTAATTATACACAATGTGTGAAAAGAGGGGAACGAATACATACCACAAAATCAGATTCAAAACACTACCATCTGCATTTTTCTCAAAGGAGCCTTGCTAAAAAAAATTGTCACCGAAAACATAATTTTAAAACCAAAAATATGCGATATGAGTCAAATGCGATATGAACACAAAATAACAATAACCCAAATGAAAAACCCATTAAGAAGAAAAATCAAATATTCACAACATATGTTTCTCTTCCTGAAACTTACTGCATAATAAAACACAACAGAAAAGTGAAGCTTTGAATAAAAGGACAGAGAAGACGAAACTTTTATGCAAGGTGAAAAAAGAGAGGAAGAGAGTAAGAGGGGAGCAAAACCTAAGGTGGCATTTAGTTTTAAAAAAAAAGTTGTTTTTATTTTTATTTTTATTTTTATTTTTATTTTTAGAAAACAGTTTTTTTTTAATTTTTAATATTCTGAAAACTTTGTTTGTTTTTTTATTTGATATTTTTTTTAAAAAAATAATATTATTAAATTAATCAATTTTAGTAAAAATATTCATATATAATTTAAAATATATTTATATATAGTTATTTGTTATAATTACAATATTATTATTATTTTTTTACATAGTTTTAATTGTCGAAAACAATGAAAATAAATTTTTTTTCTATTTTCAGTTTTTTTTAAATATGTTTCCAAAGAAAATACTTTCTAAATTATAACCAAACATATTTTTATTACTATTTTATATAAAAATAAAAATAGAAAACAATCAAAACCAACAACACCTAAAAAACACAAATAATTTATTGTTTGCTTGAAGCTTTTCGATCTCGGCCAAAATTTAGACATTGATACTCTACTCCATTGTCATGTGTTGAACAATTTTAGTTAAATGTTCATTTAAAAAATTATTATTATTTGTTTAAAAACTTAAAGTCGCAATGTAAAAGCAACTCAAATACTTAAACTAAATCTCAACATGGATACATGGATATTATTAAAAAATAATGTTAGATTTAATATTTAATCTTGATATCATAAAAAAATTATTTAAATAGAAAAAAGTATTATTTTAGTTAATTTATTATTATATTACTCATATTTTATTTTATTAGAATCTCATTCATATATATATATATATATATATATATATAAAATATGAGAATGATGTTTCTCATATGTTATATTTAAAGGGTAAACTATGTTTTTGATATATGAACTTTTTTAAATTTATTATTTTGGTATATAAACTTTTTGTTGACTAGTCAATGTATACAAACATTTTTTTATGCAACAATTTAGTTCTTCCATTTATTTTAGTCGTTAACTAGTGACATGTCACTGTAATTGTTATTATTTTATAAGTCAAATATGTTTTTGGCATATGAACTTTTTTAAATTTATGGCTTTGATACATAAACTTTTTGTTAACTAGTCAAGGTATACAAATATTTTTAGTTTAAAAATATTTGAGAAAAAAAATATTTCGTAATAATCTTAAGAAAATATGTTTTCAAAAAATATTATGAAAGAAAAATTTGAAAAATATTATGAAATAAAAATTTAAATTGAGAAATGTAATTTCATTTGTTGTTTAAAAAATATTGTAAAACAGATGTGAAAGGACAGAGGGGGCAACAAGTAGGAGGGGAGAATGGATATTAAGCAATGAAAAGGGGAGCGGACTTTACATGGGTGGAGGTAGGGGAATAGATGAGAATGAGCCAGTGGAGTAGGTAAAGGAAGTGAGGTAGGGATGGCAACGGGGTGGGTGCGGGTTTGGCTCTCCCCGTCCCGTCTCAGAAAGTGTGGGGTGGGTTCAGGTATAAAGAAGACGAATATGAAATTTTAATCTCATTTCCATTCTTGTCGGATATTTTCGGGTTCAGGTATACTCGTAAGTACCTGTTATATCATTTTTATAATTTAAATTTACTTATTTATTATTAAATAAATTATATATATTGAGTTATTAACTATATTTTAGTTTAAAAAATATATAAAGAATAATTAATAACAAGAAATTATAAATTAAAGTTTAAGAATTAAATTATAAATTTATTACATAATTATTAAAATTATAACAAAATGAGTACGAGTTCAAGTACGTGATAGATAGTCAAATACCTATACTCGTACGCAATTCATCACGTCGAGTAATACTTGTACCTATACACATACTTAATCAAAACATGTAATATCCATAAAAATTAAGATGGATTCAGGCCGGCACCCACAAGGGTAAGTGTTTTTGCCTTCTCTAAGTGGGGAATGCCGAAATGTGAGGAAGACAATTTACGCATTTTAAAGAGAAATGCAGAAGAGAGCTGAGAGAGCCAAAGAGAATTGTAGATGGAAGCAAGTAAAAATAGAATAGCAGTTTTTGGCGGAAAAATATTTTACGAAAGAGTGACACTTATCCTGTAGCACATTCTTTTAATAACGGTAAATAGCTTGCGTGATTCTATGAATACAACGCCAAAAAAATGTGAATAATGTTAAAGGAAATTATTCAATCATGTATTTTTCAACAAGTGATAAACATTTATTCTAAATATTTTGTATTTAAATTTACAATAAAATTAAAATAAAAGTATTTAATAAAACTAATTTCTAAAAAATTATATATCTAAGAAATTATAATTTAACCAAATATGATATTTTTTTCAGGAACATATTAACACAACAAAACGTACTATATATATTTTAAGGAATCATGCGATTTTTTGAAATCAACTTTTTCGATAATCATGGTTGTTGAGTATAAAAAGAATGTCTTACCTACCAAACACTCCTTAGTTTCTCAAATTAAAAGTTGTTCTTATTAGTCTCTCAAATTTAAAAAATAATTTTTGTTTTCATGTTAGTACTTAGTATATGTCAAATAGGGAATAGTGATCCATTGAACCTGACGCAGGTAGCCAACGAAAACATCCAATATTCAACCATGCACAATTCGGACCACAATCCTCTACTCCTTTAGTTGCCTGAAAGTTAGAAGTGTCAAGTTGAAGACCTTTCAATTTCAAGTGGCTTGGATCTCTCACCCTTAATATGCTGCCTTGGTAGGGAGCATTCTTGGGTCTCAACTGCAGGGACAATTTATAGTAAGCTTGGGCAGGTGCAAATTTGTTGGGTCAATATATAAGAGAACATGACACCACCTTCAACCCAAAACCTTTAAGGCTCTGATAGCAGTTGTTGTGTCAAGCTCAAGAGATTAAACACCAGGGAGATGTACTATATATAAGAGAACATGACACCACCTTCAACCCAAAACCTTAAGGCATTAGGTTATGTGTCTTTCTCACTTATATATTACTCAACTTCCCAATTTCTAAGCAATGTGTGACTTCAACTCACACTTACACTCCTACAAAATTAACTCCATAACTTTCAATGAGAGGGTTTTTAGAAATATCTTCAAAAGGAAAAGACACCTTGAGGCAAGAATTAAGGGTGTTCATCTCTAGCTGGATGTGTCCTCTTTAACTGATCTCATCATCTTAGAAAGGAAATTACAAGCTCTCTGTAACAGAGTCTTGCACCAAGAAGAGGTACTGTGTTAGCAAAAATCTAGGGAAAGATGGCTCAAATTTGGGAAAAAGAATACAAAATTCTTCCATACTCAGACAATCATTAGGAGAAGGAGAAATCAAATCTCAGGACTGTTTGTTGCTGGCAATTGGTGTAATGATGTTGATACCCTCAAGAAGGAGGCCTTGCCTTTCTTTAAGAATCTCTTTCAAGGTGCAACTCGTAGCCACCCTGAATGCTTTAAGGTCAACACTATCCCTCAAATTGACCAAGGTTGTTATAATTCACTTACTCACTGTTTCTATGGAGGAGGTAAAACATATAATTTTCTTAATGAGTTCTTATTAAGCCCTGGGGTGGATGGTTTCCAACCAACCTTCTTCAGAACCTATTGGAATATAGTTGCTAATGACGTCTTGGACATGATACAATCTGCATTTACTACTGGATTGATTTACGCTTCTTTAGCTGAAACTCTAATTGTGCCCATTCCTAAGGTGGAGCCCCAAGAATCTTTCAAGGACTTTAGGCCGAAAAGTTTATGTAATTTCCTTTCTAAAGCAATATCCAAAGTGTTAGTTCACAGGCTCTGGCCCATCTTGATACTTTTATTGGCCTTCTCCAAAGCAGCTTCATTCCGAAAAGAGGCACTTTAGAGCCTTAGTTACGCAAGAGGTTATCCACCAACTTCACACAAAGAAGGAAGGAGATTATCAACTCTAGGCTGGTAGGTTGGAAAATGAAGCTCCTCAATAGAACAAGCAGTGTCACCTCGGCACGATCTGTTCTAGTTGTTATTCCTATCTATACCATGTAGAATATTTGGCTTCCTGAAGGCATATGTCATAAAATTGATACCTCTATTCACCATTTCGTTTGGGGAAATAATCATTCTCATTGGGTGAATTGGGATATTGTCATTCAGCCTAAAGCTAGGGGGGTTTGAACCTTCGACCAACTAAACTTATTAATATTTCTCTCCTCGGTAAACACGTGGGGGATATTATGCATGAAAAGGAGAAGCTTTGGGTTCAAAATGATAGAGACAAGTACTTAAAGGGTGCTTCTATCTTACACACATCCTTAACTAAGGGAGCTTCATACACTTGGAAGTCCATCATAAGGGCGAAGGAGTCACTTTAGTCGGGTTTCCAAATTCGTATTGGCAGTGGAGACATCTCTGTGTGGTATGATAAATGGCTTGATGAGAATTACCTCTATGAATTAGTTCCTTATGGAATATTCCGGACACCAATCTTTGCCTTAAAGACATCTACCATGATGGGGTGTGGCAGTTTGAGAGGTTGGCTACTCCTATCCCTCAATCTGTCCAATTATTCCTCAAAAAGTCAGATCCTGAATGACAATTGTGCTGACATAGTTACGTAGAGGCACACTACTGATGGAAGTTTCTCATCGAAATTTACATATGAATGGTTGCTCACTAGTTTATATACTTTTTCCCTATAGTTTGACCATTGGACTTGGTTGTGGAAACAACACCTACTGGAGAATATTATTAATTTCTTTTGGCTTGCTTTTTATGGGAGCATTTCAACTAACAATTTTCGTGTTTCCAGGCACTCTTGTATAGATGCTTCCTATTCCAAATGTAGTGATGAAGAGGAAACTATCCTTCATTTACTCAAGGATTGCATCAAATCTCGACAGGTTTGGCGGGCTATGTAACTGGATGTTGATCTGAACTTCTACTGAGCCGATTACAAGCATTGGATGAAGACCAACTTGGACAATTCTAAAGGGGCACTCTTTACTGCAATATGTTGGACAATTTGGAAGAACCGCAATGCAGCCAATATTCCAAGCCAAAAATTGGGAGGTTCAAAAAATTCTACGTTGTAGCTATAACCTCCATATTGAGATAACGTCTACTCTATCTACTACTAAGATGCTTAAGCTGTGTCGGTATGTTGGTTGGTCCCCACCTTCCCTCTAAAATACAAATGGAAGCTCCCAAGGAAATTCGGGCAGATCTGGCTTCAGTGGATTAGTGAGGACATTTACAAGTGTTTGTCTCATAGGTTTTGCAGGCTCATGTGGGACCTTAACAAGTCTCCAAGCTGAACTTTTTGCCATCTATTACGGGATGAAAACTTTTTGGGACAAGAGCCTAAGGTTTGTTATATATTAATCAAATCCCCTTTTGGATTTGGAGCTAATTAATAAGGATACTCTTAAGGTACATCCAAAAAAATCTGGGAGTTGAAGAATTTGGATTAGTCTCTGTCATTTTGTCACACCCTCTGTGAAGGAAATTTTTGTGTTAACTGGTTAAGCAAATATGGAGCAAACCAAGAAGACAATCTCCTGATTTGGAATGACTACCCTTCTCCTCTGATCCCTCTGATTAGTGCTGATATTATGGAATCACCCAACCGCGTCCCTAGTCCCCTTTTCTTTTTGCTCTTGTCTTATTTTTAGATGTATAAAAAAAAAATGCTATTTCAATCCATTTTATTGTTATCTATAAAAGTTAGCCCAAAAAAGAAAGAATAAAGATTTATTAACGTTAATGATTTTTTTAAGAGGTTAAATTCTATGCACGGTTGTTGGAAAAAATTTTATACAGTCATTTAATTACAATTATTCATATATGGTAAGCTTATTGTTGACTTGACTTTACCAATTAATAATTTAAAAGTCATATAAACAAATAATTGTTATTAAACGTCAGTGTAAAACTTTTTTATACGGTTTATTAAAAAAATTAAACTCTTCTTTTAATCATGTTTATATTTTAAATATTATATTTATAAATCTTTTATATATAAAACATTGCAAATATATAAATATTTTCTAAAATTTTATTGAAATATTTTTAAAATTGTATAATAAATATCATTAATATGAAAAACTATTATACCTTAATGAATTTAGATATTTACATTTAAATTTAAAAATTTACCAACGATTATTTTAATTTAAAAATTTTACTAACAAAGTATTTAAAACTTAGTCTCCTGAAATACATGACGCTTTACTATCTTTCATTAAATACCATTATGTAGGTAAGTTAAAGTTTTCTTTTTGCAGTGAGGTAAGTTAAAGTTGATTATGTCCAATCAAACCCTATATATATTATAAAAATATTATACTACAGCAAGCAATTTGATTATTAATTAGAAATATGAAAGATTTGATACTATATTTAATCACAATTTTATTTTATTTTAATTAATTTATTGACTTTATCAATTAATATATTATATATATAAAGAGTTGTGGTTGAACATTAATGTAAAACTTTGTTATGTATGTTTATTAAATTTTATTAGTTATATATAATTACCTCGTTATATTTTATTAAATATTATATAATAAAAAATTAATACAATAATACATTTTAAAATTATATATTAGATTTATTTTGCTGAAATATAAGACTCTTAAATTCTTTTTTTAAGATAATATTGCTTAGATAATAACTTACTAGATTTATTTAAAATATATTATCAAAATTGAAGTTGTTGATTATCTAATATGACAAGGATTCACATGTCTAAGAATTGTATGAATTATCCATTGATACTGAAGAAATTTTCTTTATATGATGAACATTTTTTTCTTGGCATCAATATGGCATGATTGGTAACATACATATTCAATTTTATCCAGATTTTTACCTAACCCTTAATATATAAAAGAAGAGAGAGATTACAAGATATTTTTTTGGGTGAAGGAGAGATTATAAGAAATAAATACAAGAATTACAAATAAATAAAAATCAAATTAAAAAATATAATAACTAAAACCTTAAAAAGACAAAGGAATAATAAATAATAATATTAAAAAAATAGAAGAAAAGAGAAAGTACAGAGCAAATTGCTCTTCGATGATTGTCTGACTCATCCCCTGCTTTAATTTACAACTTGATCCTACAAATAGCGGTTGGAACTCAATAATTTGATCTTGCAAAACAGCACTGCCACTGCTTTAACATGCTTGATTTAGAACTTTTCCTTCTTGGTGAAGGAAGATGATCACCTATAAAAAGAGAAGAGTGAACAAAGGAAAGGGATGTTTTCCTAAGGAAGAATACGAAAAAATTGAGGAAAAAAAAGGTAATTGAGAAGACATAGCAAGTGCAGAAATTATAAGAGAGAAGAAAATCAACATTAACACTTCACATAATACAAGTGCTTCTTTATCCCTTTCTTCATTCATAGTGTTTTGTTTCTTCTCTTTCCTATAAATATACTGGAAATGAATGTATTGCAATAAAAGGAAAGAATGTAAATAATTGACCAAGTTGATTTGTGTAATATCCCAAAATTTAAAATACAAATATTTGAATAATAATTTAGTTAAAAGAAGAAAGAATAAGTTGTTAAAAAAAACTAATTAAAAGATTAAACTGTAAGAAATTTTGAATAACAAGATTAAAGATAAATTTATTTAAGACAATATTTATTTTAAAATAGAAATAAGATAAAATAATTAAAAATTTGATACCATTTTGAATTTAATCGGTAAAAACTAATCTTTTACAAAAGATAAAAAATATAGAAAGGGGAAAATCAACCCTAAACTAATATATATAGGGTTAACTAGTTCTCTGAGAATATCATATTCGTTGATTCATCTAGGGTTAAGAAAGAGGGACATAGGAGTAGAAGGATTAAAGTGGTGGGATCTCGCTACAAGAGGTGAGTAAAATTTCTATTTTTAACCCTCCATGGTATGATTTTAAAAATGATTCTTAATGCGTCTAATGTTTGCAAATTACTTTGATAATTATTTTGAGATACCTCCATTTGGAATGGGGTTGAATTTTGAGATACATCCATCTGGGATGGATGTATGAGATACCTCCATTTCATATGAGGAATAGGTTTTGGATACCTCCATCTAGGATGGAGAAAAGATTTTGGATACCTACATAATAGCGTGGGGAAGACAATGAGACGCCATTATATGGAATATAAGCTCATAGACCTTTTTGAAGAATCTACTGAAAACCTGGTTCTGGGAACCGTAAAGTGTGAGTGAGTTATCATGAGTATCACGATAATTTGTGGATTATGTGTTTGCATCGAAAACTATTGTTATTGTATTTATAATTATTACTGCAGGTACATAGTTGTTTTTTCTAGATTCCACGCCAGCTGAGAACAACATTATTTGCGAATCCCTTTTAAAAACTTGTTTTATTTACTGAGATTATTATCTCATTAAAAGTGTTGTTTTCAGAGCTCCATGGAGAAGTTTTGGAAATTGAAAAGGCTTGAAGACCTATTTTTTTTATTAATCAAGTAGTATTTGTTTGTAACAATTTTAGAATATGATGATTTAAGGATTATATTTTAATATTAGGTAAGAATTTATGTATTTAAATACACAATCTATTATTTCTTTAAATTCTTCACTATTTTTATTATGGGTTATTGCTATAACGACGGACGTTACATTATGGTATAGAGCGATTCAATCCTAATTAAGCTATGGAAGTGAGTTTGTCTTTTTTAAATAGAAAAAAAAAATCAATTTTGAGTTTTTAGGATTACTTGTTGGAACCGGGAGTGTGACATGCTAATCTCTTAGATATTGGGAGTTATCAACCTAATATCTAAGGGGTGGTATGTATACTAATCTTTTGGATATTGGACTTGATCAACCTAATATCTAGGGATTTGTTTGCATATTCATGGAACTAAAAAATGGCTAGCAAAAGGGAGAGTTGTTGCTAGAGCGATAATATCTCAAAATCCTTGGTGTGTGGAACTATTTGAGTTTTTAGTCAGTGTCTACTGTTTGTGATAGTTAAGATTTTGTTGAAGTGAAATGACAGTTTTAGTTGCTATAAAATATTTTCGTTATGATTGTGTAAATATTTTGAATTGCTATGTGAATTATATGACTTGTGATTGACTCTTTTTAGATTTCTACATTAATATTTTAGTTGTTATCTAAAAAGAAAATTATAGTTTTAATTTAACCATAGAATTTGGAGCATCTTACTAACACCTTTTTATGCTACAATCTATTCCTTTAACGACTTTCTAATGTAAATGTTTTTAACTCAAATAAAAGTTTTTATCAAAACTTATTTTTATTCTATCTTAAGAATGAATGATATGATTTAAGCGATTTGTAAACATTTTTTAAGAACCAAACATGTGTTGTTCAAGAGAATATGCAAACAATATATTAATAACTTATATTTATATGAAATACAAATAAGGGATTGTACTTTCCATGAGTGTGTATAGTTGTGTACCTCATTTAATTTTTAAGTATTGCCTACAAGTGTATTATTTGTTAAAATTGAATTGTTTTTGCTTAAGTTGTCTTCCTTAACCTATAGCTTGACTTGTGGGTATTTGTTTAAACCAATTATTATTAGTTATACTATGTCTAAGAAATTGGACAAGATGAATCGAAGTAGAGTTGTGCAATAGCTTATTAGATGAGTAGATAAAACTATTTTTACTTTTACATTAGGTTGTTAATTTCAAGGACGAAATTCTTAAAAGGGAGGAGAAATATAACATCCCAAAATTTAAAATACAAATATTTGAATAATCATTCAGTTCAGAGAAGATAGAATAAGTTGTTAAAAAAACTAATTAAAAGATTAAACTGTCAGAAATTTTGAATAACAAGATTAAAGATAAATTGATTTAAGATAATATTTATTTTAAAATAGAAATAAGATAAAATAATTAAAAATTTGATACCATTTTGAATTTAATCTGTAAAAACTAATATTTTATAAAAGATAAAAAATATATAAAGAGGAAAATCAACCCTAAACTAATATATATAGGGTTAACTAGTTCCCTAATCATAGATTCGTTGATTCTTTTAGGTTGAGAAAAAATGGACATAGGAGTAGAAGGATTAAAGGGATCTCACTTCAAGAGGTGAGTAAAACATCTGTTTTTAACCCTTTGTGGTATGGTTTTAAAAATGGTTGTTAATGCATTTAATGTTTGCAAATTACTTTAACAATTGTTTTGAGATACCTCCATATGGAATGAGGTTGAATTTTGAGATACATGATGTATGAGATACCTCCATTTCATATGGGAATAGGTTGTGGATACCTCCATCTAGGATGGAGAAGAGATTCTGGATACCTCCATAATAGCATGCGGAAGGCAATAGAATGCTATTGTATGGAATATGAGCTCATAGACCTTTTTGAAGAATCTACTAAAAACCTGGTTCTCGGGACCATAAAGTGTGAGTGAGTGATCATGAGTATCACAATAATTTGTGTATTATGTGTTTGTATTGAAAACTATTTTTATCGTATTTATAATTATTGCTAGAAATTGTTTGGATAAATCTCTATTTATATATAAATAAAGATACTTTTTATTACTGCGGATACCATGGTTGTTTTTTCGGATTTCGCACCAGCTGAAAACAACATTTTTTGTGAACCTCTTTTAAAAACTTCTTTTATTCACTGAGATTATTATCTCATTAAAAGTGTTGTTTTTAGAGCTCCATTGAGAAACTTTGGAAATTAAAGAGGCTTGAAGACCTATTTTTTTATTAATCAAGTAGTATTTGTTTGTAGCAATTTTAGAATAAATATCTTTGTAATTATTTTTGTTTTCTAGATGTCTAGATTTAAAGATTATATTTTAATATTATGTAAGAATTTATGTATTTAAATATACAATTTATTATTTTTTTAAACTCTTTATTATTTTTATTATGAATTATTGCTGTAACGACCGCCGTTACAATTTGTCCAACGAGAAAAAAACAACCACGCCCAAAAAGAGAAAGATGAGAGAATAATATCATAGCTGGAACAATTTTCGGCACAACAATACATGGAAAAGTCCTTCTTCCGCCTCACTTTTATCTTTTTTTTTTTTCCTCTGCGTCACCTTTTCCGTTCCTTCTTTCTCACTCGCCCATTCTTTTTTCTCGTTTGTAATCGACAATGATGCAGTAAATTTTTTTCAGAACTGTTGTGGCTGTAACTTTCCTTTGTGCATGTCATTACCTCTTTTTTGTACTTTACCATATATAGCTCTAGAAATTTCTTTTCTCCATGATTGGACTTATTAGTGAATTGGGTTCCTATTAGGCTCGTCATGCTATTTGCACCCCCATTTGGCCCGATGACTATGTTAGGCTTAGTTAATTTTATTTATATTTTTGCTGGTTAAATTGTGTGTTTTGGGCCTTATTAGGTTTTTCCTAGTGATGTAAGTCCTATATAGGACCTTTGTTTTTCCCTAATGGCAATATGAAAAATATATGCAATTTCCTTTCAGTTTTATTCTTCCTTATGTAGACCTAACTCTAGATAGTTGTGTTGTGTGTGCCCCTTGAGGTTAATCTAAATTGGTGCTATCAATTGGTGTTTTAATTCTTCTTATGCCTCCATCCAAAACTGACAAGGAGCTTTTAGAAACTCTTTGTTCACTCACTAAGAAACTTGCTCAGTTGCAAGCCAAATTGGATGTGTACTAAAAGGATCAGGAGTCCTACAATTTGCAACTCCAACAATTGATTGATATCCGCCAAGATGCTTTATAGGCTACCATTGCCAACATTCAGGATCAACTCCACGCTCGGGTACCCCCATTTAACTGTAACCCTAACCTTATTCTAGGCCCACCACATTTCTCCCCACAATATATAATTGCCCTTATCTCATCCCCACACTTTGCAACATCGAGCATGTTGCAGCAAACAAACCTTGAATTATTATCTTATCACCCTAATCCCACACAAACCCGTTTGCAACATCTCCATGAATGCCCATGCCACTATATCCTCTATCACCATCTCCAAATCCTCATCACACTCCCCCAAAATTATAGATAAGCCTTTTTTATAGTAGTGAGCCATTGGATTGGTTATTTTAGGCAAAACACTATTTCACTTTCTACCACGTCCCTATGGATCAATGTATTTCCTTGGTTGGTATTTATATGCATGGTGATGTTTTGAGTTAGTACAAATGGATGGCTCAAACCCATCAGTTAACTGAATGACACTCATTCTCTAGGGGTCTTGAAACACGAGTTGGGCCTTCAGCTTTCACCAACCATCAGGTTGAGCTCTTCAAACTTATGCAAAGAAGGATTGTTATGAATACCAAACGACCTTTGAGAGGCTTTATAATGATTTTGTTGGGATGACTTCAGAATCTATTCTGAATTGCTTTTTGTTAGGTCTACACTTAGATATCAAACATGAACTTGTTCTCATGAACTCATATTCCAATACCCAAGACATTGGCATGGCTAAATTGGTAGATGAAAAGTTACTAGATGACCATCGATGCCCAACTTGCCAAACAACTACTCGTTACTACCCTAGACCTCAACCCAACCCCAAATTTACAACCTAATTGATGCATTCCTCCCTAGCATAAGTCTGAACTAGGACCAATAAAGGAGGAGCATAACTTGGATGGAGCTTCAAGGAGCTTAGTTTAGGACATGTTCCCTTATTTGTGTTGATTTGACCTATTTTAGACGTGTATGAGCACCCTTGTGTCATTACGATTCTAGAGGTATAGTTAGTTTTCTTATAGGTTCTTTTTTCCTTTAGGAGGTATAATTAGTCTCTTTGTGGAGTGTGCTAGTTAGTGGGCTTGTATGGGTTGGTTTTTGACGTGTGAATCTAGTGTTTAACCCCTATTTCCTATTCACACCCTTCTAAACAACACATGAAGCAAGTAGGAGACATGTGAGCCCCTTTGTCCCCTTTAGTTGGATGCCACATAGCTTTCTCTCTTCTACATGGCATTGTTTGTTGCTTATTATTTAAAATTGAATTTTGGAGGTGTCATGTCATCTCCCTCCAAAATTCAAATTCAAATTAAGAAGAAACATATATCCTTAAATCTAGGGCCATGTTTGGATCTTTAGTTGGATTAACTTAGTGTTAATTGAACACATGCTAAATTAACACTAAATTAAGCCAACTAACCCCTTGATTAATGATCCATTCTACGCTCTATATATTGAGCATCCTTCATTCATATAGATTTTAACACTCATTTTATGGATGAAAATTATCTTCTCTACATTTGAGAGTCCTTTCTTATTAAAGAGAGTGTTCATGTTCTCTTCTTAAGTGAGAGTCCTTCATGCTATTATCAAGGTTCCTTCCCTTGTTAGCTTCACCATGGGTTATTTCTTTCATTGAAGAAGTGGCGCCTACCTCACTACCATATCATAGTCTTCCACCTCTATTTCTTCAACCTTAAGGACCTCTAAGAGATGATCCTAAGCGGCAACCTCTTCATAAAAAAAATTTGCAGATTTTTTTTACACTCCAGCAACAGTTTATTGGAGAGTATAAAAATTTGAAAAATTTGCAAATTTGTTTACTCTTCGGCAATAGTTGGTTGGAGAGAAAAAATGGGGGTATATTAGTATTTTACTTAGAAGTAGGTGCTAATTCAAATAAAGGGATGTGACAATTGAAATTCCCGAGTTCATATTTCGAGGAAATTATTTTTAACACCTAACATATTTCTTTTTTCATCTACCATGTCATTGAAATTCATAAAATATTTTTGTTTTTACAACTCTATGGACCAGCTAGTCTATATTGCAAAAAAATAATTTTGTGGCGGCACAACCTCTTGACGACATCTTAAACACTACTTATAATGTTCCTTCTACAACAATAGTTATGTCCGAATCAATATTTTTTCTTTACGTTGTTTGTTATTCCAAATCTATGTTAGACTTTCGAATCATTTGATTCAAAATTAACTATCAACTTTTGTTATTCGAATCATATGATCTAAAAATTCTTTTTACATATGTTTTAGATCAATTGATTTAGAATGAATATTGCTTATGTTTTCTAGATCAGTTGATCCAGGATACCTACAAACATAAATTTAGGATCAACTAAATCAAAATACATAATTAATGTTAAGTTCTAGATCAATTGATTTGGAATTTATCCGTTTATATATTCCAAATCAACTGATATAGAAATAAGGGTATTTTAAGAGTTTTCATTTTTGGAGGTGCAAATAACAATTATATAGGTGCTAAAAGAATTTTTTTTTAATATTTCATTTATGTTTACCTATTTAAGGCATGGTCCAACAAAGTTTGTGTTTTAAATGGATTAGATAAGTTCTCTTTGTCAAATAAATGGGCTGTTTTTAGAGTTAGTATTGACCTGCAAAGTTTGTCAAACTTAATAGATCGGTTTGTGGGCCCAAAAACATTTTCTTTAACCAAGAATTAAAAAGAAGTTCTTACATTTTTAAACTAATTAAAATTTATTATATCATATTAAAAATTTTGTCATAATTTATAATAATCTAAAACATTAAGTGCTTGTTTGACAATATTTTTATAAAATTGTTTTTAGTATTTTAGTATTGGTTACTGTTTTCTTAAAATAATTTTCGAAAACAGTTTTTCTTTTTTAGTTTTTAAAAACTAAAAACAGGAACAACTGTAAGTAGTTTTACTTTTCAATTTTCTATTTTTGTTTTGAAAATTTGAAATATAGTAAGAATATGCTGTTTTTTGCTTTTAATTAATGAAGTTTCAATAAATATGAACAAATTTTTTTATTTCACATCTTCAAAACAGTTTTTGAATAACATTTGCCAAACAAGTCTTTTCTTTTCTCTTCTAGAAAATAGTTTTTGAAAAACTATTTTTGGAAACTTTTTTCAAAAACTATAAAACAAAACAGAACCCTAAATATTTCCAATACTAAAAATCTAAAATATATCTATTCATAACAAACAAGTTAAAACATTAAGACAAACTAATGATAAACTTGTTCCTTTAAAAAGATTACATACCAAGCTTGTGAGTCAACAAACATAATCCATGAAATTTGTAGGCTTTGTAGCTTGGATTCAATTTGTTCTTATAATTATCAAAATGGGTCTAACGTATTGGGTTGACATGTGAGCCTATAAATGGGTCAAATTAGACTCCGAAATAGGAGACCAAAATAGAAGCGAATTTGTTTTGATCCATTTGACCTAACTATGTATATGTATTTAGGCTTGGTCATCCCTAAAAATATAAATATATAAATTTTAAAAATATATATAATATATCATTAAAAATATATATTAAATAAAAATATATATAATATGTATTTTGGTGTTGTTTTAGACTATTTAAAGGTATTCTTTGAACTAATTTAAGATTATATTTTGATGTTATATTAGACTTATTTAGGGTGTTATTTTGTATTGTTTGACCTTTTGTTTTGTACTGATTTAAACTTGTACTATGGTGTTGTTTTAAACTAATATTAAATTATTATTTATGTATTATGTTTAATTGTAATAAATAGGGAGTTATATGAATTCTTTATTTTTGAAATTTAGAATAATTTTGAGTAATTATACAAGATTTTATGTATGAATATAAAAAAAATCATTTTTTTATAAAAATTTGGATTTTAATTTTTTAAAAAATATCCTTTTATTTTCCTTGTGAACCCAATACAAAGTTACATTGAACTTAAAAAATAATAATTCAAATAAAATACGAGTAAGGGTCAACTCAAAAAGAGAAACACATGTTAAGAAATATCAATCCCTTAGATTGTTGTAAATAATTAAATATCTTATATTAGTAATGAACCTTCTGATCAAAGGTACTGGAAAAAAAAAATATTGAATGGACGATATTTAGGATTTGGATCAAGTGAAAAAAAAAAATAGATTTAAAAGTTTTTACTAAATACAAAAACATTATTTCTTTTGAAAAATATTACGATAAACTTTTTACATGAATATTTTAATAGACTTTTGACATTTCCAATTTAATATCAGTTATTTATACTTTTGATATTATATTTTTTGAATTTTTATTATTTAAAAGTAAAACTAAAAATATTATATTTGGAAAAATTTAAAATTGTGTTTAATTATTTTTTATATTTTTTAAAATATTTTTAAATTTTAAAATAATTTAAGTAAAAAAATAAAAGTTACATATGAGTAATTTTTAATGTTTTATAAGAATATAATTTTTACATTCAATTAGCATGGAAATAAAAGTTAGAAAAATAAATTTAAAACATTCTAACAATAAAATATGTTAAAACTTAAAAACTTTTATTTTATCTTTTTAATAACATAATAAAATGAGTTTAATTAATATACACTGTAAGTGTATTATAATTGTTTATTATCATAATTGATTGTTTAAATAATGTATATAAATTAAACTTTAATAAAATTACATTTATAATCAATAGTGTCAACAAAAACATTGACCATGCAAAATGTGTCATTCACGTGTTTAAGACTAGTTAGTTAGTTTTTATGTAAAATAAAAAAGGGGTAAAACGACATCACTTCAGCTTAGGGATTTTTAACTTTGCATAGTTCCAATTTTCCAACTTCTAGGGTTCTCCACTGCACTTCTACGCTACTCCTTCGTTGCTCGCGCCACTCTCCGGCGACTCGTGTCACTCTCCGGCGAATCTCAACTACTGCAAGCTCCGCATTAGGTACATATGCTCTTCTGTTCCTTTTGAAATGCAAGTTGAAGCTATGTTCAGTGTATATATTGATTAAATTGGTGTGTGTTTTTTTTCTCGAAGAACAGTTTTGTTAGTGGTGTAGTTTTAGTGTAAGTTTAAGGGTATGTTTGGGTAAACATTTCTAAAAACACTTCTAGAAAAAAAAAAAATACAAAGAAAAAAGTCCAAAAAACTTCTCCGTAAGCCATTTTAAAAGATGTGAACTTTTTTAAAAAATGTGAGACTTTGCTAGGAAAAAATCTTATATTATTTTAAAAAATGGAAAAGTTGTTTTGACTTTTTTTTTTTGGTGATTTTTTCTCACAGAAGCGTTTGGAGAAAATCACCCAAACATGTCCTAATTTGCATAACTGCATGAATTGGCTTTGACTAATTTGTAATTTAGGATTTTCGTTTGAAGTTACCAGAAGAAATTGGAATGGAATAATATCAATTCATTAGTCACATAAGAAAGGGTTCTTTATTAAACAAAAGTATCTTGATCTGTTTAGTATTGGTTGTGGGTTTGTGCCAAGATAGTGTAGAAATTTGTGTGCATTAATGAATTAGGAGTTGCCCCTGTCATGTATACTAGCATCCTTAGCAGAAAACGGGATTACTAACAACCCCCCCTCATCCTCTTTATTTCATACAAAGACCATTCTTTTTTCTCATAATAATCCTTTTAAGAGATGATTCTTCCATTATTTTTCCTTCTTTAGCTGAGATTCTAGAAGGTAAGTTATTCTTGTTCTTCCTTGAACCCAATCTTCTTCCTATTAGGGTTTCATACATCACCATGGGAGAGCCAACCTAGATGATTCTTAGTTCTCAATTTTTATGGCTTTGAGGAATTAAGTAAGGGAAAGTGCATCAGGGGAGGCATAGAAATTTGAGGCCTGGGAAAGTGGTTTGGATTATGTAGTCTTGTTTGAGTCCATGACTGCTTGAATTGTTTGAATTCAAATCTGCATTGTGGAGGTTGTAACTTGAAATTTTTCACAGGTATTGTTTTAATTTGAATATTCCTAGTGAGCTTAAGTGTGTTCTTAGACTAGTATAAGCAATACAAATGAAAATTAGATTACATGATGTTATGTTATGAATTTTTATTAAATTTTCTTAACTCAAATTAAATTTGTTTTCAAAGTTATCATGATAGCATCCTATGTTGTTATGAATTTGTCCTTTTAACCATTCAAAGAATCAAGTCCTGGCTTCTAAACCCCTTTGGTCTTGCTCCATTTCAATATTTCTACAAATTATAGTGCTTTTCCATTAATATGTTCAAACCATCTATTGCTTTGAGTCAAGCACATATAAGGTTAGTTTTCCAAATTACCTGTGACCTGCAAAATTAAAGAGTTAGGCTCCCTATACCTTTATTCTTGAATATATTGCCTTTTTATGTTATAATTGAAAAGTAATATTTAGGTTTGCTGAATTTATACACTATTTTTTTTCTTGTGTTGCTGTAGCTTGTGAGACCAGCATATAATGAGTTAAATATTTTCTTTTTGCAATGTTATAGTTTTGGGTGTCTTCTTTTGAACACAATTGGTTACACATTTTTTAGAGATCTCTATAATATTTTATGAATATTTTGGTGAGGTATGCCAAGGCTGTCTAGTTGCAGGACAATTTTATGTGTAAGTGTTATTTGCACTAATTTTAATTATTTAATATTTGGTGAGGCATCCTGAAACTGTCTCTTTGCCAACAATAAAATAAATACCTTAAGAATTAGATTCAACATATAGTTTCAACTATATCTATAGAAACTTCATTACTCTCCGCTTTCATATGCATACATAATACAATTCTAGTTTAATTTTGATTATATGATATGATATTGTTCTAACCTTGATCTGAATATTTGTATTTTGTAAACATGCATTTTGTCCCGAGCTAGAGGTTTAGATTAGATTAAGTTCTGCATTAATTGCATATTGTTTTGGGTTGTAATTTTGGAGTTCTATATTTGTAAATATGCATTTTGTCTCAAGCTAGAGCCTTCAATGAATTTTAATTATTTGACTTTATTGGATTTTTATTCGGGATGGATTGCTTAACTTAGTAATGTTTGAAATTGAGTTAGCAATTTGATTTAATTAGCAATGTGAATTTAAACTATGACATTATTTGAATATAATAATGTAGGCATAGAGAAATAAAATAACAAATTTGGCCTAAAAATAGTATAAAAATAAATCTGTCAAAGGGAATGCAGTTAACAATATGCTGAGCGCGACCAATAAAACCAACTTATCGCATCTATCAAACTGTCCAGGCCTTGATTGTTTTTGGCCCATTTAAGACAAAACAAACCTGTTCGAACATTATTCCATACCAACTAATATGGAATCAGAAAAATAGTTTACGTATAATGTGATATGAAATAATAGTTTACGGATCATGTATTTTAGACTATATGGTTAGGAAGTATCCTGAATTTTTGTGGTACTTTTCGTATCACTTTATTCGAAATTCAATTTTAAATTTATTTTTGCAGGGTTAAGCTGTAATAGGAAAGGGTTTTTCAATTTTATTCGAAATTCAATTTTATTCGAAATTCTATAGTACTTTATCTTATGTATATAAAGTCAATCATCATCTAAACTAATGTATTGTTACGTAACATATAACAATTGTGAAAATTGTTGAATGCGACTATCGTAATGCATCAACCATTTGTGTGTAATCAAATAAGAACATGTTTTTCACAAAATATCTGTATCTGACATTGGACAGTGATTCTTTAAGAAGACCTACAAACAAACATAATAAAATAATTTAAATTAATTATGTATAGAATAGTGTATGTTTAGGGTTGAGTAATGTAAAAACACATGCATTATACCTGAACAAAGTGATTTCCATTCACATGAACTATGCAAATGACTCGATGACTTGACATATCAGTGGGAGGACTCCTGCTTAAAGGAAAAAATGTCATGCATTGTTTTAGAGATAAAGAAATTAAGACAACATTATAGTGAGAGGTAATGACATATCCCATGTCAGGTAAAGTCATTTATTTTTCAAAACTTGCCTACAAAAAAATAATAATTATATACTATTAACAAATTCTTACGTGAAAAAAAAAACATAACTTTAACTGATGATAGTATATATTCATATCATGTGTCAATCATCAGCAAGTAATGAATTATGTAAATGTTGAGATTGTTTGTCACTACCAAATATAGTTATGTATTTAGAGTGCTATGTTGCCATTTCTCTGTTGATGAACAATAAACAAAAAATCTTCATACAAACCCATCAGACTAGCAATTATACGATAACCACAATGACTGTGAGCCACAACATTTATTATGCTCTTGACATAATGATGACAAAGTCATTTCCAAAAGCTACTCCTCTAACCCACTTTAATAAATAATCTCGTCTTAAAAAGACTTAGTTCAACGAATATTTAATGATTAAATAAAATTAAAGCAACACAAATATTGATTTGAGTTGTACCTTTGTGTTCTGAATGCATTCGTAAAATCAATCGCATTCTGAAGAATAGGTTGTCCTTGATCAATGCATAGTTGTTGACTATCATTCAAATTTAAATCTTTGTCTTCAATGTTTACTTCGATGAAATTATTTCTAAAAAAATCCATAAAACCTGCAACAATAATTTAAAATTGAATTCAACTTAAAATATTTAAAATTTATGTACAAAATTTAATGAAAATTTAATTTCAATTTATGTACAAAATAATATTTCATTAAAATTTATGTACAAAATTTAATGAGAATAAAATTTAATTTAAAATAATTTTAACAATAAATAATTCTGTTCATTCAAAAAACTATATTAACCAAAAAATTTTGAACATAAAAATTATTTTGAATATTTAATAACAATCATGGTGGTAGTGGTAAGTTAGAATACAATATTGTTTATCAAGTAAAAAACATTTTGTCAATATGAATTAATTTTATATAATTTATATTATTAATGCAATATTAAAATACAATTTATATGAATTAGTTTTATATAATTTATATTATTAATATAAGTTAAAATACAATTTTAAAATATAGATAATGTAAGTTACAATACAATATTTTTTATTAGATAGAAAACTTTTTATAAATACAAATTAGTTTTATATAATTTATATTATTACTGCAATATTAAAATACCATTTATATAAATAAATTTTATATAACTTATATTATTGATTTAAGTTATAATACAATTTTAACATACATATTGTATTATTAACGTCACATTACTAGTTAATGTAAATTACAATACACTATTTTTATCACATAAATTTTTTTATAAATATGAATAATTTTATATAATTTATATTATTACTACAATATTAAAATACAATTCATATGAATTAATTTTATTTAACTTATATTATTAATGTAACTTATAATACAATTTTAAAATACATATATTGTATTATTAATGCCACATATACACAGATACCATAAGTTATGGTACAATATTTTTTATCAAGTAATTTTTTTTTATATATGAATTAACTTTATGTAATTTATAATATTAACTAAATTTTTAGGAATATATATATATATATATATATATATATATATATATATATTATCTTCATTTGTATTTATACGTTCATAACAAAACTGATATTTATATAATTTATATTATCAACTAAATTTTAAGAAAGGTATATATATAATTCTTTTTGACAAGAAAAACCACATAAATCATTAACACAACAAAAATGTTAGTCGTTTAAAATTATATTTTTACTATAGTTAATTTTATTATGAAAAAATAAACTTACTTGAGGAAGAGATGTTGAACAAAACCCGGAAAAGTACTCACGATTATGTAAAGAAGAATAAAGGAACAACCAACCATGAACAAATGTAACATATAAATGTTTGCTTTTATAAACATAAACTAAGGGTATATTTATAATTTCCAAAATTACTAATATATGATATTTGAAATTTAGGCAATAAATTATTTTCAATAATTCAATAAATTAAATAAATTTAATATACTTTACAAGATAATAATTAATTTTAATAATTGTATATATTCAATAATTCAATATAATTTATTATATATTCAATAATTCAATATAATGTATTATATAATTTTATAAATTAAATAAATTTAATATACTTTAACAGATAATCATTAATTTTAATAATTTTAATAACTATATATATATATATTCAATAATAAATTTATTATAAAAAATTATTAAATAACTTCAATTATTTAATACATTTTTTAAATATTTATTAAATAACTTCAATTATTTAATAACATATTTATAAAATTTTCATAAAAATTTATATTTTAAAAATAAATTCAATTATATAAATTTAATATTGAATAATTTATTTAACAAACAATTTTAAAATTTCAAATTATAAAATCAATTAAAACATGCAACTAGTTAAAAAATTATAAAACCTAAGATGCAAATTTTAACATGCATGCAACTTTTAACCCTAATATTACATGGAACCAATGAAAGACATTATTTTTTTTTTGTACCTTACATGCAACGAATAGTAACACATGAATGTTTTTTTCTATACCTTGCATGCAACTAGAGCCGTCAAAATGAGTTCAAATCCGTGGGCCAACCCGACCTATTACGAATACGGGTCAGACCAAAAAAATTAGAAAAACAAGTTGTAATGGCTATAAATAAACCCAGCTCATACGGGTTCAACCCGGGTGGGCCGAGCCAACCCGTATTCAATCCACTAAATATTTATTATTTTAATATTTTATTATTTTACTAAATATTTATTATTCAACCCATTAAATATTTATGATTTAAACTATTATATTACATAATCAAATAGAAAATATTTTTCTTAATTTTAAATAAAGAATTAATTAAATAATTAGTTTTAAAATTTTAAATAATCTCAATTTTTAAAATATTTTTTTATTTTTTGGTAGGTTGCCCTATATAACCCACCAACCCGTGATGGGCCGAGCCGGACTAACATATTGAGTAAAAGAGTTTAAATGAGCCGGGTTAGATTGCATCGTTTTTCTGGTGGGTCAAGGTGGGCTGACCCTTATGGGCTGGGCCAGTCTATTTTGATAGCTATACATGCAACCAATAGACATACATGAAACTTTGCATTCCATTTTAATTCGTACATACTAACTCCCATGTAACCACCCAAATTAACCAATGGAATGCAGTCAGGCACACCCCATCACCTCCAATGACCACATCCTATGCAACCAATGAGATTCAAGTCAAAATCTCCCATGTATCCAATAGAGGCGTGGGCCATGCTAAAAATATTTTTTCTTCTTCGACGGTGTATTGCTGGAGAAAAAAAAATTTACAAATTTTTTTCATCGACAGTGCAACACAGAAGAAGAAAAAATAAAGAATAAAATGATATTTTTTCCACCAGAAAGTGAAAAATGAAAAATAAGCAAGCATTAAATAAAATATACTTTTGACAGCTATATATGTAATACCATGTCCATATTTTTTATATGAATATCAACCTCTAAACTATGAAACACTCACTTTATTATCGTGGTTTACATTTCAAGCATATCTTGATAGTTTATCAGGCTAGGTCAAATATATAAGAAAGAAATATCACATTAATTAAATATGTTCGTCACTTGAGATAAAATTAAACCACAAAAAACAATATTGAGGTTTTTCATTTTGTTTTAGTTTTTAGATAAAATCAAGTGTTACTCATAATACTTATAAACAAAAAAGTGTTACTCATAAAAAATAAAGGTAGAGAATCAAGTGTTACTTTCGGATAATTCATTATCTAAGAAGATAGAGATAGTCAAAGTACTTTTTAGGTCACAATAGAAATTTTGGAAAGTGATTCTGTCTCGACAACAAGCGGTACGATTTCACTAGAGGCCAACCATTATAGTCTATTTCTAAATTTTGTCTACATTCATTTCTTAAATTTGATTAATTAAATTATTTTTATGATATTTTAAATGAATATATTAGGTTCATGTTCAAATAAACTAAAATAAAAAAAAGCATAATTAAGAATAAATCAAAATTATAATTTTTTAAAATAAAGAAACTAAATATCTCTAAAGAAGATTAAACTTGTGGATTGAATAATATAGAAGATCAAAATTGTATTTAAGTCTTTAGTATTTTAATTTCAAGTCTTCTATTTTGATCTCTACAAAATAATTTCTTTTAGTTATTGCTATGAAATATATAAGCATGTTTGAATATAAGTTAAAAGTTCTATTAGAAGTTTCTCTACTTCCGTAAACTCTATTTTACTTAAAATTAGTGTTTGGATACATAATCTTTAATAATTTTTTACTTCTTTAAAAGTTTTCAGTGGAGCTTATGAAAATCTTAATTTTTAAAGGTTTTTCAATTTTCCGGTCTGAGGTGGTTTTGAGTTTTTGGTTTTTATTCAAATCACTTGATATCACTTGTCACCATTAACTACTACTTTTGATTGGCGGTTACTGACTGCCAACTCCAATCAACGGTCAATGACCACCATCTTCGGTCAGCGATCACCAACCATCACATCACCGACCATCACATCACCGACCATCACATCTGATCGGCGATCACCGACCGTCACGTTCGACTGGTGATCACAACCGCTATCTTCGATTGTCATCACTAACTGCCACCTCCTACTGAAAGTCACTGAACGTCACTTCCAACCTCTATCTCGACACCAACCATCGATCTAATGTTTTCGGTTTCTAAAAGAAAAAGATTGTAACTTTTTTTAAAAGTGCTTTTTATATTAGAGTTTTAGAAAAACTTTTTTTATAAACTCTACTACATAACCTTTTTATATATATATATATATATATATATATATATATATATATATATATGTTTAAATTCTACCATAATCATACGTGTAAAACTAACTCCATTATACTTATTTTTTAGTTATATTTAATATTTAGAAAGAAAAGTTATACTGTGCATTCTACATAGCTAAAAAGTTGATTGCTTTCAAAAAAGATATATCAGATGTAAACCACAAGAGAACAAAAATGTAGTCATGTTCCGTGAGGAATTTCTTCCCCGCTTGAAAACCATGACCATATCTAAAAATTAAATGGAGATTTACCTTAACCGAAACCAACAAATTTCAATCATTGATGAGAGATGAGAAAATTTTAATTATTAATGTTTATTTTAATATTAATATTTATCTTTTCACTCTTATATAAAATATATTATTTTTATACGATATGATTTATATATATATATATATATATTTAACTTTTTTATTAAATATGTAAATAAAGTTTAATTAGTATATATTAATAGTGTAAAAAAGATATTATATTATATTAAATTATATTTTTTATTTATATAATTTTTAAAATATTAATTAATAAAATTAACAAACTTATCATAAATTAAGGATGGTGATTGAATTATATATATATATATATATACATACGGAATGCAAGAAAAAGAAACTTTAGGTTCTTTACGACTACTGTATGGGTGTATGCAATGGACTCAGCATTTATTCATATTCATATATATATATATATGATTCGAGATTGAAGATTGAAGATGCAGCATTGTTTCGTGGAATAATTTTTGTCTTGCTTTTCAACATAAGTGAATGCAGAAAAGTAGTTAACAAGTTATTACTCTTTACTCTTCACACGTATAAAAGCAAATTACTATATTTTTTTCTAAATATTATTTTATGAGTAGTATTTTTTTTTTTGTTTTGGTACGTTAAAATTTTAAAACTTTTATTATGATCTTTTATTGTTTTTGATTTTTTAAGTTTTGTTTTAGTTTAAAATTTTTATTTTTTTTGTTTTGTGTTAACTACAGTAATGGCTAAAAAACATGACTATCAATAATTTAACCTATCACACTTGACAATAACCACCATATACTTCTCATTGCCACAAGACGTGAAAAGAGGTGAAGTCTCAACAAGATTAGGTGGGAGTGTCAAACTTGCATAAACATTTTTTAAAAGATTAAAGTGAAACTTAAATATGATTTTTAGCTATTAATTTGTTAGTATGGTATTTAAAATTAAATAAATTAGGATATGAATGTTGAAATTGGAGAGATTATTTAGGTTATATTTCATCAAACTAATTTAAAATTTCTGAATTTGCAAAGTTAATAACCTAGCTTAAAAGCCTTCAACTTATAAGTTAGCTAGTTTAATCGAAAGTTTTTAACAAATTAATTGATAAGTTAGCTAAATATGAAATTAAATAAAAGGATATATTAACTATTTAATTAAAAACTAAAAATATATTAAATAATTAAATAGATGGAGATAAAAAAAATAACATCTCAAATAAAATCAACCATTAAAATAAATTTATGTGTCAAACAAATTTATGTTGATTGTCTTAACTCATAAGTTAAACTGAAATAAATTTATAACTCGTCCAATTTCCGGTAGTTAGTAATGATGATTAAATAGTGAATCTCAAAATTTTATATATATATATATATATATATATATATATATATATTAAGATGATACTATTCTTTTCTACAAAAAGATGATACTATGATAATTTATGTTAAAAGGGAATATATTTAAAAGAGGTCATGATGATTCAAATTTCTTGAATTTATGGGAATCTAATCAATAATCAATCATGTAATATGAGGCACATGATTAGACTGAGTAGGTAAATATACCCTCATTTAATAAAATCAGTGTGTTAAAATTTTATATTTTATATCCTTAATTTTATGTATTTAAACTTTTTTCATATTTTTAGGTAAAAATAAATAATTATACCTTCTATTTTAATGTTTTTATTTTTTATTTTTTGTTTGAATCCATTAATTTTTATATATTTATTATTATGCTATTTATATCTAATTTAGAAATATATTTTTATATTTTTCAATATATATAATAGTTATTATTAAATTTAGTGTTCCTAAAAATTAATTGTTCCCACTAATTTCGAGTCCTATATCCACCACAATAAATCTGTACGTATCTACTTGATTAATGGAAAAATCAACGTATAATTAGAATTTATATAGTAGCATTATTATACCTCGCATGGTCGTTAGATTATAGATTATATTGTGCTTATATTAGTTTTGGATTTCTTTATTAATTTATTATTATAGATTTTCTTTTTGCTGAGAGAATTGATTATTATAGATTTATAGTCGTAATAGTTAAAGTTTAATTTTATTAATTAATTATAAATTTAAAGTATTTTTTTATATTTTAATATGTATAATTAACGTCCTGTTATGTTGGGTCCTTTTGTTTCTTTATAAGATGATGAGAAAAAATATGGACTTTGTTGGTAATTAAATATTTTTTTTTTTAAAGGGAGAGAAACCTTTTCTAGAACGGTTGTAAAATCTTGATAAAATGGTAGTAATTTATAATGTTTCTTTTTTTTTTATTTTGAATTTATGATAAAAAAAAGAGTCTATAAAGGCTAGTTCGCGTATAACACGATAGGTTTTGGAACAAATTGGATAGGAGATAACCTACACTTAGACATAACTTTCATAGGAAGAATAAGTAATTATATTTCTTCTATATACAGAATAAATACTATACCATTAGAAGAAGTCATTAGCTCTATTGGTACACAATTTTTGTCTGCCCAGGCTTTTACTCGAAGAAATGAGGGTCATTTATGGCAAACTCATTTACAAAGGGATGAATGTAATCCCATCACAAATCCAAACTCTGCTATTTTACACAATAGGTCTAGAGGCCTTAGTCTAAGCTTCACAGACTATAAAAACACTACATTAATAGATTTAGAACAAGACAGAAGGGATAGTACATCCGCTATTCCTGACAATGATCATATTGCCATGATGAATATCATAGACAATAATGATGAAGAAGATGATGACATGACTGAAGAAGAATGGAACCATCATCAAGCAAACATAGTCATGCTTAGGCAAGGTACTTTAGAAATTATGTCTAGACAAGATTCACTAGAACATAGCCTCATTAAGAATCCAAATTGGGAACCTTGAGATAATTTCCCCCTAAAACACAACGAAGTCATAGAACTTCAAGAAAACAAAGAAAATGATGAAATTGATGACATAGTCAATACATTTTTACAAAAATTAAAAATGGAACAACAAATTGAAGATAAAGAATTTTCTTATCAATTTACAGAAAAACTACAAGAAGATGATGAATTATCTATAACTTCTGAAAATACAAAAGTAGGATTAATAAATGAACATGAAGAATCCTCTGCCACAAATTATAGGTTAGATCAAGCTGGAACACAAAATTACAGTCCAGGATTTCTTCCCAGGGAAACTGTACAAAATATAGTCCTTAGTGATAATAAATACACCTCGCATGGTAAAAGACTACCAGTAGAACCAAATTTTCAAATTCCAAATTTACTTTTAAACATAGGAGGAATAGATCCCCAACTCCTCCCAACATACATAGAACAATGGATTGCTGCTGTAATCCGTGATTATGGCATACACCATGAAAAAGATGTGCAGTCTTCTCAAGAAATGATCGCTAAAAGAGAAACCTACTTAGGCGATATCGCTAGATCTGGATGAGAATCTTTTAAGAAACATTTCCCTAATGATCTGAATACTTTGGTCATAGAACCTGGTCCAAACATTTACAATTTTTGTTCTCTTGTTCAAAGATTGTTCACTTCACAATCTGCCAACGATGACAATACAATTAGACAACAAATTTATCTAGGACATCTAGAAAGATTGTCTATAGAATACTTTGGTAAAATAAAAGAATATTGTCAAGACTATCTATTATATGCGTCTATAGCCGGTTGCTTTCATGACGTGAATATAAGAGATAAAATGTTCCTAAAATTACCAGGAAAATTAGGACAAAAAATTAGAGAGAATTGGAAAAATGATGAGGTTACTCCCATGCTGAATAACCTCTCTATACGTATACAACATATTATGAAAATAATGGAAGACACATGTACTCACATAGCTTTACAAAAACAGCTTAAGCATTCAGATACTGGGATCTGTAAACAAATATACACCCCTCAACAATATTCTCAAAATAGGTTTAAAACCAGAAGAAATATATCTAGAAATAAACCTAGAAATATTAATACACAAAAATACTTAGGACCAAAGAATCCTAGGAAAAATTATACAATACGAGCATCTAATGCTAGAAAGCCTACATTAAATCCTAATAGACATGTTAGAAAATTCAGGGATAATAAAACTTACAAACAAATTTTAAAATGTTTTGCTTGTAATCAACCAGGACATTTTTCTAGAGATTGTCCAAATATCTCAAATCTTTACACAAAAGAAGCAAACTTAATAAAATCTTGTCATATTTCTTCCAATAGATGAAGATGTATCAACTGATTCAGAAATTTTATCTGTCTTTAGTATAACAGAATACACAGATGAACTAAACCCAGAAAAAATTCATAAAACTTATGATTTAATAAATGAATTTACAAATAATGAATATAGTCATTTATATTCTAACAATGAAAATGATTTTCCAATGGGAGAAAAATATAATGAAATGGGTCAAATATTAGATGAATTAGGATACTGCCTAATGAATACCCTAGAAATAAAAACCTGTTCACACAAAATACAATTTTATACAGGAACAAAATCAATTCCGTGTACATACTGTGATAGATATTTCATATATCAAAAAGGGCTCATTGTCCTCTCTGTTATAAAAATTTTTGTAGAAAAACATTTTGAATACAAAAACACAAGATATACCCCTTTTTGAAAATAATGAAAATATAAATAAATCAAGTAAAGATTTAACTGACACTAGAGTTTCAGTATTAGAAACCTACATAAATTATCTAGAATAAAAAATAACTCTTTTAGAAAAATTAATAAAAGAGAAAACTAAAATAGATATTCCTGAATCTAGTAACACCACGAACAAAATAACATGATGGGAACAATGGAATGTATCCCATTAGTTTGTAATAAACAACAGCTAATAACTTTAAAGGTATTAGTTAAATTAACCTTCCCAAAGATAAATAATAAACCATCTACAGAAAAAACAATACAAGCTTTAATAGACACAAGATGTTCAGAAACAATTATATGTAAAACTGTAACCCCAAACCAAAACATAGTCAAGAGTAAACACATTCAAAAAACTAGAACAATGTCTGGAGAAATCATGATAAATGATGAAGAAGTGAATAATGTTGTTCTTCAATTTAGTACAAATTGTGAAATTTTCGGCTATAAAACTTTTATAAAAATAATGAGGGTAGAAAACTTAGTTCCCTCTAAACAAAGTATGATAATTGGCCTAGATTTTATCTTAGGTCAAAACAGATCAATTACAATAAATAAAGATTATGTCATGATAAGTGATAAAACACAAATGACACCCATAGTTAGTGGTGATTCAGTAAAACATGAAATTAATACTAAAGACTGTAGTTGTAAAAATCCAACAAATACTAACACATGAAAATGCACAACAGAATTTTTATACACAAAAGAAGAAATAAATGAAAATCAATCTTTAGATAATAATATTTTAGACAATACCATTACAACATTCTCTTCAATAAAAATTTCAAAATCAATAAAATTTGAAAATATTCAACAAATCCTAGACAGATTAAACCAAGCAAACATAATAGGAGAAGATCCTACAAAATTATGGGCTAGAGATCCTATAATATGTAAATTAGACATAATTAATCCAGATTTAATTATAAAAACAAAAGACATTCAATTTAATAACTGGGAACAGGAAGAATGTCAAAACCATATACAAAATTTATTAAAATTAAAAGTAATAACACCTAGTGTTAGCCCTCACAGAAGTCCTATAGTTAACAAATCTTCAGAACAAAAAAGAGGTAAATCTAGGATGGTTTACAATTACAAAAGATTAAATGACAACACAATGTAAGATGGATATACAATTCCATCTAAAGATGTACTTATTAATCGAATACAAGACTCTAAATGGTTTTCAAAATTTGATTTAAAAAGTGGATTTCATCAAGTAAAAATGGATCCAGATTCTATAAAATGGACAGCCTTTTCCTGTTCAGAAGGATTATTCGAATGGAATGTTATGCCATTCGGTTTAAAAAATGCTCCAGCTGTATTTCAACGTAAAATGGATAACATTTCAAAGATGTAAAATCATTTACTTGTGTTTATATTGATGATAAAAACACTTAGAGCCTTTTTAGGTTTATTAAATTACGCTAGAAGTTATATTCCTAATTTGGGAAAATATACATCTCTCTTATATAATAAAACTTCATTAAAAGGAGAAAGAAAATTTAACTCCGAAGATATAAAATTGGTTCAAAAATTAAAACAAATGGTAAAAAATTTACCAACACTATAACTACCATTAGATTCAGACTATTTAGTAATTGAATGTGATGGTTGTGAACTTGGATGAGGAGCAATTCTCAAACGAAAGAAGAACAAACATTCATTAAAAACAGAAGAACAAATATGTAGGTATGCTTCTGAAAAATACAAAACTAAACCAAAGATTTATAAAACAAGTAATGAATATGAAGTCAATTCCATAATACATTCCATGGATGCATTTAAACTATTTTTAATAAATAAAAAAGAAATAACTATTAGGACAGACTGCGAAGCCATAGTCTCCTATGGAAGAAATCAACTTAATAATGATAAAAAACCTCATAAAAGATGGTTATTGCTAAAGGATTATATAAATTTTGCTGGAAAAAATATTCATTTTGAACACATAAAAGGGTCTGACAATACTTTTGCTGATATATTATGCAGGTATATCAAGTAAGCTCCGGATACTCTACAAAGATCAGTCTTGATCACATATACAAATCCGTATGGAAAATACAAAGAAGAGCCTTATTGGCCCCAAACAAGTAAGATCACCCTTTTGGGTTGATTATATGATATGATATTGTTCTATACATAATTAATTTAAATTATTTTATTATGTTTGTTTGTAGGTCTTCTTAAAGAATCACTGTCCAATGTCAGATACAGATATTTTGTGAAAAACATGTTCTTATTTGATTACACACAAATGGTTGATGCATTACGATAGTCGCATTCAACAATTTTCACAATTGTTATATGTTACGTAACAATACATTAGTTTAGATGATGATTGACTTTATATACATAAGATAAAGTACTATAGAATTTCGAATAAAATTGAATTTCGAATAAAATTGAAAAACCCTTTCCTATTACAGCTTAACCCTGCAAAAATAAATATAAAATTGAATTTCGAATAAAGTGATACGAAAAAGTACCACAAAAATTCAGGATACTTCCTAACCATATAGTCTAAAATACATGATCCGTAAACTATTATTTCATATCACATTATACGTAAACTATTTTTCTGATTCCATATTAGTTGGTATGGAATAATGTTCGAACAGGTTTGTTTTGTCTTAAATGGGCCAAAAACAATCAAGGCCTGGACAGTTTGATAGATGCGATAAGTTGGTTTTATTGGTCGCACTCAGCATATTGTTAACTGCATTCCCTTTGACAGATTTATTTTTATACTATTTTTAGGCCAAATTTGTTATTTTATTTCTCTATGCCTACATTATTATATTCAAATAATGTCATAGTTTAAATTCACATTGCTAATTAAATCAAATTGCTAACTCAATTTCAAACATTACTAAGTTAAGCAATCCATCCCGAATAAAAATCCAATAAAGTCAAATAATTAAAATTCATTGAAGGCTCTAGCTTGAGACAAAATGCATATTTACAAATATAGAACTCCAAAATTACAACCCAAAACAATATGCAATTAATGCAGAACTTAATCTAATCTAAACCTCTAGCTCGGGACAAAATGCATGTTTACAAAATACAAATATTCAGATCAAGGTTAGAACAATATCATATCATATAATCAAAATTAAACTAGAATTGTATTATGTATGCATATGAAAGCGGAGAGTAATGAAGTTTCTATAGATATAGTTGAAACTATATGTTGAATCTAATTCTTAAGGTATTTATTTTATTGTTGGCAAAGAGACAGTTTCAGGATGCCTCACCAAATATTAAATAATTAAAATTAGTGCAAATAACACTTACACATAAAATTGTCCTGCAACTAGACAGCCTTGGCATACCTCACCAAAATATTCATAAAATATTATAGAGATCTCTAAAAAATGTGTAACCAATTGTGTTCAAAAGAAGACACCCAAAACTATAACATTGCAAAAAGAAAATATTTAACTCATTATATGCTGGTCTCACAAGCTACAGCAACACAAGAAAAAAAATAGTGTATAAATTCAGCAAACCTAAATTTCTCTCCCTTCTCTCGAAACTTTCCTCTTGTATACATCTCTTCTCTGCAATAAAATTTGAAGTTTTTCTTCACCCCTCCCCTCTTCTCCCCTCTATGAGTATATCGTCCTTTATGTTTATGTAATTTAAATATGGAGTAGTCGCTTCTCTAAGGTATCTTCGGATGCCTAAAATGATAAATATTTAAAGATGCGATAATTATTTACAGGCTTATCATATGTCTGTATATTTACCTTCTTTCTCATCTTCTTCTGAAAACCTGGGTTTTACTCTTGATTTTTCGAAAACCTGGGATTTGTAAGCCTTGTCGAGTTGAGAAACTCATAAGGTGTGCCGTTGATAATTGGTATTGCGCAGACTACCGCCGTATAAATCCAGCTCTCTTTTGTTTTTCTCTTTCTTTTTCCTTGTGCCCTTGATAACTCGTATTGCGCGGACTACCGCCATATAAATCCTGCTCTGGTACCAGGAAAAAGAAAGAGAATAACAAAAGAGAGCTGGATTTATACGGCGGTAGTCCGTGCAATACCAGTTATCAAGGGCACAAGGAAAAAGAAAGAGAAAAACAAAAGAGAGCTGGATTTATACGGCGGTAGTCTGCGCAATACCAGTTATCAACGACACACCTTATGAGTTTCTCAACCCGACAAGGCTTATAAATCCCAGGTTTTCGAAAAAATCAAGGGTAAAACCCAGGTTTTCAGAAGAAGATGAGAAAGAAGGTAAATATATAGACATATGATAAGCCTTTAAATGATTATCGCATCTTTAAATATTTATCATTTTAGGCATCCGAAGATACCTTAGAGAAGCGACTACTCCATATTTAAATTACATAAACATAAAGGATGATATACTCACAGAGGGGAGAAGAGGGGAGGGGTGAAGAAAAACTTCAAATTTTATTGCAGAGAAGAGGTGTATACAAGAGGAAAGTTTCGAGAGAAGGGAGAGAGTTGAGAGAGAGAGGGAGGGTGTATTCTGAGACCTGCTCCGAATAAGAGACTTATGGTCTATTTATATACAAAGTGTAGGACCAGGAACCGGCTGTATAGGTCACCTGATGACTGGCAAATTGTTGTGTCGGTTTTTACCCTTCAGTCAATTACCATAAGGTAAATATACTGTGTCACAGGTAAAAATTTTATTTCAACCGAGTGATGGATGCAATAAAATCTTGGAACTCTTCATCCATTTGTTCAGGAAGAGATTGATCGTCTCCTCCTTCAGATGGGATAGAGGATGCTCCTAATGCTCCTGGTGTTTGGTGGCCATAGCAGTCAGCTTCTTCGTATATCTCTTTGAAGATTCTTTCTCTTTCAAAATGCCGGACTAGGGTAAGATTGACTTCAGCAGGGAAATGATGAAATTTTGATCCCATGCTCTTTTTCCAATAGAGCTTAGTGTCAAGTGTTTCTTTTAGTAAGATCAAAGTGTCTTAATCATGTTTGGAAAAATTCCAGTTTGATCCTTCTGTGTGTGCCTTCCAAAGATTATATTGGTAGGTCTTATTTTTATTAAGAGAGAGACCTTTTAAGTCATCACGCTTCGTTTTTCGAAAGGAATGAAATTCAGGATTTATTTCTATATATAATTTAACAACATGGGTAGGGACACTGTCTTGAAGAGTAATACTTCTAGGGGAGGTGGTGATTTGTAAAGCTACTTTTTGCATGTGTTCAGCTTGAACTTCGTTGATGACTGAATTAGTTGGAGAAGATAAGGAATGAAATCTATCTGTGGGAGGGATTATTATAGAGTGTAAACATCCTACTTCAAGGAATGACATAGGAGTAATGAGAAAATCTCTGTGTAAGTGTTGTTCGAAATTTTCTAAGTCTATGTGGGCTTTTTTGATTAAATATTTTATTTGACATGTACAGTCTTTGGTTACTGATTTACAGTAGTCAGAAGAGATGACACAAACAGTTTTGTGATTAAAATAAGCTTGGATTTTAACAAATAAGCCATTGAATTTCATGGCTTCTAAGTGTACTTCAAAAAGGAATTCTTGTAGGAGGTTAAATTTGGATAAAAGAATATTTGGGTTAAGGCTGGGCGGGATGCTAGTGGCACCATCATATGTCTGAGTTTGGATTCTGGGTTCCATTTGTAGGGCAGTTTTGACTTTTCTTCGTCAATTGTTTGAAGTCTTACTGCCATTTGAGCTTCTTCCTTAGACTAAAATCCTTTGTAGGTAGACCAAAATTGTTCTTGTTTAGTTTCAGAGAGGTCTTTGAATGAGGTGTAAACCCTTTTGTTAGGCCCATCTATTAGGGAAAAATGTGTAAAACCTTTTCCTGAAGGAGAGGCGGGAGATGTTAAAACAACTCCTTGATTGTTTTGTCCACAAAAGTTGTATAAGGCGCAAATGATGCTTTGTTTTACTTTTGTGACTTGAGATTCATTCTCTGATGTGTATTTTGGAATGTTCCATATCAAGACATTAAGCTTGATATTTGTGGTGTCTCTTCCAGGGTACTGGTAGACATTTGTAAGTATAGGCAATTCTTGTTTGCCATATTTTGTGTATTGATCAACCCGAAAGGGTGATCTTACTTGTTTGGGGCCAATAAGGCTCTTCTTTGTATTTTCCATACGGATTTGTATATGTGATCAAGACTGATCTTTGTAGAGTATCCAGAGCTTACTTGATATACCTGCATAATATATCAGCAAAAGTATTGTCAGACCCTTTTATGTGTTCAAAATGAATATTTTTCCCAGCAAAATTTATATAATCCTTTAGCAATAACCATCTTTTATGAGGTTTTTTATCATTATTAAGTTGATTTCTTCCATAGGAGATTATGGCTTCGCAGTCTGTCCTAATAGTTATTTCTTTTTTATTTATTAAAAATAGTTTAAATGCATCCATGGAATGTATTATGGAATTGACTTCATAGTCAGTACTTGTTTTATAAATCTTTGGTTTAGTTTTGTATTTTCCAGAAGCATACCTACATATTTGTTCTTCTGTTTTTAATGAATGTTTGTTCTTCTTTCGTTTGAGAATTGCTCCCCATCCAAGTTCACAACCATCACATTCAATTACTAAATAGTCTGAATCTAATGGTAGTTGTAGTGTTGGTAAATTTTTTACCATTTGTTTTAATTTTTGAACCAATTTTATATCTTCGGAGTTAAATTTTCTTTCTCCTTTTAATGAAGTTTTATTATATAAGAGAGATGTATATTTTCCCAAATTAGGAATAAAACTTTTAGCGTAATTTAATAAACCTAAAAAGGCTCTAAGTGTTTTAACATCTTCCATTTTATCTGGAAATTCTTGTATTTTGTTAGAAATGTGTGGTTGGAGTTTTATGGTTCCGTTACCAATTTCTGTTCCTATAAATTTGATAAAACTTTTACAAATTTCCATTTTTGATTTAGAAACTATTAATCCATAGTGTTCCAATTTGTATAAAATTTGTTTTAAATGAAGAAAATGTTCATCTTTTGTTTTTGAAAAGATAAGTATATCATCAATATAAACACAAGTAAATGATTTTACATCTTTGAAAATATTATCCATTTTACGTTGAAATACAGCTGGAGTATTTTTTAAATCGAATGGCATAACATTCCATTCGAATAATCCTTCTGAACAGGAAAAGGCTGTCCATTTTATAGAATCTGGATCCATTTTTACTTGATGAAATCCACTTTTTAAATCAAATTTTAAAAATCATTTAGAGTCTTGTATTCGATTAATAAGTACATCTTTAGATGGAATTGTATATCCATCTTCTATTGTGTTGTCATTTAATCTTTTGTAATTGTAAACCATCCTAGATTTACCTCTTTTTTGTTCTGAAGATTTGTTAACTATAAAAGCAGGACTTCTGTGAGGGCTACCACTAGGTGTTATTACTTTTAATTTTAATAAATTTTGTATATGGTTTTGACATTCTTCCTGTTCCCAGTTATTAAATTGAATGTCTTTTGTTTTTATAATTAAATCTGGATTAATTATGTCTAATTTACATGTTATAGGATCTCTATCCCAGAATTTTGTAGGATCTTCTCCTATTATGTTTGCTTGGTTTAACCTGTCTAGGATTTGTTGAATATTTTCAAATTTTATTGATTTTGAAATTTGTATTGAAGAGAATGCTGTAATGGTATTGTCTAAAATATTATCTAAAGATTGATTTTAATTTATTTCTTCTTCTGTGTATAAAAATTTATTTGTGCATTTGCATGTGTTAATATTTGTTGGATTTTTACAACTACAGTCTTTAGGATTAATTTCGTGTTTTACTGAATCACCACTAACTATGGGTGTCATTTGTGTTTTATCACTTATCATGACATAATCTTTATTTATTGTAATTGATCTGTTTTGTCCTAAGATAAAATCTAGGCCAATTATCATACTTTGTTTAGAGGGAACTAAGTTTTCTATATTCATTGTTTTTATAAAAGTTTTATAGCCGAAAATTTCATAATTTGTACTGAATTGAAGAACAACATTATTCACTTCTTCATCATTTATCATGATTTCTCCATACATTGTTCTAGTGTTTTGAATGTGTTTACTCTTGGCTATGTTTTGGTTTGGGGTTACAGTTTTACATATAACTGTTTCTGAACATCCTGTGTCTATTAAAGCTTGTATTGTTTTTTCTGTAGATGGTTTATTATTTATCTTTGGGAAGGTTAATTTAACTAATACCTTTAAAGTTATTAGCTGTTGTTTATTACAAACTAATGGGATACATTCCATTGTTCCCATCATGTTATTTTGTTTGTGTGTGTTACTAGATTCAGGAATATCTATTTTAGTTTTCCCTTTTATTAATTTTTCTAAAAGAATTATTTTTTCTTCTAGATAATCTATGCGGGTTTCTAATACTGAAACTCTAGTGTCAGTTAAATCTTTACTTTATTTATTTATATTTTCTTTCTTTTCAAAAGGGGGTATATCTTGTGTTTTTGTATTCAAATGTTTTTCTACAAAAATTATAACAGAGAGGACAATGAGCCCTTTTTGATATATGAAAATATCTATCACAGTATGTACACGGAATTGATTTTGTTCCTGTATAAAATTGTATTTTGTGTGAACAGGTTTTTATTTCTAGGGTATTCATTAGGCAGTATCCTAATTCATCTAATATTTGACCCATTTCATTATATTCTTCTCCCATTGGGAAATCATTTTCATTGTTAGAATATAAATGACTATATTCATTATTTGTAAATTCATTTATTAAATCATAAGTTTTATGAATTTTTTCTGGGTTTAGTTCATCTGTGTATTCTGTTATACTAAAGACAGATAAAATTTCTGAATCAGTTGATACATCTTCATCTATTGGAAGAAATATGACAAGATTTTATTAAGTTTGCTTCTTTTGTGTAAAGATTTGAGATATTTGGACAATCTCTAGAAAAATGTCCTGGTTGATTACAAGCAAAACATTTTAAAATTTGTTTGTAAGTTTTATTATCCCTGAATTTTCTAACATGTCTATTAGGATTTAATGTAGGCTTTCTAGCATTAGATGCTCGTATTGTATAATTTTTCCTAGGATTCTTTGGTCCTAAGTATTTTTGTGTATTAATATTTCTAGGTTTATTTCTAGATATATTTCTTCTGGTTTTAAACCTATTTTGAGAATATTGTTGAGGGGTGTATATTTGTTTACAGATCCCAGTATCTGAATGCTTAAGCTGTTTTTGTAAAGCTATGTGAGTACATGTGTCTTCCATTATTTTCATAATATGTTGTATACGTATAGAGAGGTTATTCAGCATGGGAGTAACCTCATCATTTTTCCAATTCTCTCTAATTTTTTGTCCTAATTTTCCTGGTAATTTTAGGAACATTTTATCTTTTATATTCACGTCATGAAAGCAACCGGCTATAGACGCATATAATAGATAGTCTTGACAATATTCTTTTATTTTACCAAAGTATTCTATAGACAATCTTTCTAGATGTCCTAGATAAATTTGTTGTCTAATTGTATTGTCATCGTTGGCAGATTGTGAAGTGAACAATCTTTGAACAAGAGAACAAAAATTGTAAATGTTTGGACCAGGTTCTATGACCAAAGTATTCAGATCATTAGGGAAATGTTTCTTAAAAGATTCTCATCCAGATCTAGCGATATCGCCTAAGTAGGTTTCTCTTTTAGCGATCATTTCTTGAGAAGACTGCACATCTTTTTCATGGTGTATGCCATAATCACGGATTACAGCAGCAATCCATTGTTCTATGTATGTTGGGAGGAGTTGGGGATCTATTCCTCCTATGTTTAAAAGTAAATTTGGAATTTGAAAATTTGGTTCTACTGGTAGTCTTTTACCATGCGAGGTGTATTTATTATCACTAAGGACTATATTTTGTACAGTTTCCCTGGGAAGAAATCCTGGACTGTAATTTTGTGTTCCAGCTGGATCTAACCTATAATTTGTGGCAGAGGATTCTTCATGTTCATTTATTAATCCTACTTTTGTATTTTCAGAAGTTATAGATAATTCATCATCTTCTTGTAGTTTTTCTGTAAATTGATAAGAAAATTCTTTATCTTCAATTTGTTGTTCCATTTTTAATTTTTGTAAAAATGTATTGACTATGTCATCAATTTCATCATTTTCTTTGTTTTCTTGAAGTTCTATGACTTCGTTGTGTTCTAGGGGGAAATTATCCTAAGGTTCCCAATTTGGATTATTAATGAGGCTATGTTCTAGTGAATCTTGTCTAGACATAATTTCTAAAGTATGTTGCCGAAGCATGACTATGTTTGCTTGATGATGGTTCCATTCTTCGTCATTCATGTCATCATCTTCTTCATCATCATTGTCTATGATATTCATCATGGCAATATGATCATCAATTTCATCATTTTCTTTGTTTTCTTGAAGTTCTATGACTTCGTTGTGTTCTAGGGGGAAATTATCCCAAGATTCCCAATTTGGATTATTAATGAGGCTATGTTCTAGTGAATCTTGTCTAGACATAATTTCTAAAGTACCTTGCCTAAGCATGACTATGTTCATACCATAGTAGGACAAAACAATACAATAATAGCCTTGTTAGAAGAGGTTTCTAGAAAATTATCAAATCTTATAGATTTAAACAAAAACAAAAACAACAATATATCAGATGATATAAATGATTTAGTTAATAAAGTTTCTAGATTATCCTTAGGAACAACTACACAAACTAAAACAGTTTATAAAAATACTCACAAATTTGTTAAAGTAATTGCAATAACAAACAAAGCTGAATCTAGTAACAGAAATCAGGCTACACAGGACAATAATACCTCCAACAAAGATAAAAATATTAGTTAAATAATGAATTTAAGACCTACTGATAGTTCACAAACACAACTTCAAGATCTTTCTATGGATAGCATACCCAATAGGAATCAAACAACAGAGAGGTTTCCTGGAATTTCTTGAAGATTAAGAGAACATAATACTAGAAGACAAGATCTCATCCAACATCCAGGAATCTTAGATAGATTTCTACACAGAAGAAGATCTACTAATATTAGAAGATTAGAAGACTTAATAGACATACAACAAAATGTTGAAATAGGTTCAAATTCTAGAATAGATTCTTTGAATCCTAGACGATTATACAACATAGGTTGATAAAATTTAAATCCTAAGGTTAAAGATTGAGGCTTTTTGTATTAACTGTTGAGTGCACTTATAAAATTTGAAAGTTTATACAGAACCTGTGTTATTTGTTCTCCACTATATAATTAAGTTGAAATAATAATTGATGATTATTTAATTATATCTCATTTTCTACTATTAGTCATTTTACATTCATAAACAAAAAATTATGTAAAGAATTTGATTAATATTATTATTGGATAATAATAAGATAATGACATGATGTCTATCAACATCATTACTATGATGATGACTATTGGAGAGAGATTCTTGTGTGTTGTTAGTAGCCTTCTTTTTTGTAAATTTCTTTTTTCAGCTTAACATTTGGATGACGATTAATTAATTATACTTTTTTTAATCAAATAATAATTAATTAATATTCAAATAATAGATAGGTGTTTCATATCTTTTGTGTATTATATGTTTTTCAATTAATAATAAAATTGAATATTAGTAAAAAAATCTTCTCTCATTAAAAAGTTAACTTTTTTTAGTAAAAAAATATAAATCTTACGATCTCCAAACTAAACTCATATAATATACTGAATCAATAAAAATTTAACACCTATTAAAATTTTAAAATATTGTTTTCTTTTCAATATTATCCCTTTTGACTTTCACACCATTAACTCACAATTTGTTCGAGAGGTACGTGCCATCTTACTCATGCAAGTTTGGAGTTTTCTTTTTATGTATAAAAAACATTTTACCAAAATGATCTACCTATGTTATTTACCTAAATAATCTTTTTTATTATTTATGTTAAGAAATTAATTTATGGAGCAACTAATTTTTTATAGGGTATTTTTTTCAGATTTGTTTTCTTAGTAATTTTTAAAATTTATTTTTTATTTATATATATTATTTTATTTCATGAATTTTAAAATTAAATTTTTTTACTTAATTTCTATTTTATTTTATTATGTGTTTTATTTTATGTTGTGTATATTTTTTCATTGTTTTAATTTTTTAAAATATTTTGTAATTTATTTTTTACTTTATGTTTTCAAGTTAAATTTTTAAACGCTTTTTACCAAAATAATTTAAAAATAATTTGAAATATTAAATTTAAAAATATTAAATTAACAAATAAATTACAAACATTTCACAAAATTAAAATAACAAAAAAGATACACAACAAAAAAAATAAAACACATAAAAAAAACAAAATGAAATACAAAGTATTTCAAACAAAAAAGGTACACATTATAAAAACATTTTAAGTTAATTTATATTTTATTTTGTTTTTTTATATGTTTTAATTTTATGTTGTGTATCTTTTCCATTATTTTAAATTTTTTTAAATGCTTTGTAATTTATTTTTCAGTTTAAAGTTTTTAAATTAATATTTTTAAACCTAATATTTAAAATAATTTTTAACTTATTTTAGTAAAATGTGTTTAAAAAATTTAACTTAAAAAATATAAAATAAAAAATAAATTAAAAAGTACTTAAAAAATTAAAATAATGAAAAAAAGATACACAACATAAAAATAAAACACACAATAAAATAAATAAAATATAAATTAACATAAAAAATTTTAATTTTGAAATTCAAGATTTAAAATAATATGCATAAATAAAAAATAAATTTAAAAAATTCAAAAAATTGACTAAATCTTTTTCAAATTATTTTTTATGTACCTATTTTTTTTCTAAAGTATGATTTAAAAATTTTAAAGTTAATTTGTATTTAATTTTATTTTTTTATGTATTTTATTTTTATATTGTGTATCTTTACCGTTATTTTAAATTTTTTAAATGCTTCATAATTTATTTATTAGTTTAAAGTTTTTAAATTAAGATTTTTAAACCTAATTTTTCAAATTATTTATAAATTATTTTGGTAAAAAGTGTTTAAAAAATTTAAATTAAAAAATATAAAATTAAAAATAAATTACAAAGCGTTTATAAAAATTAAAACAACGAAAAAAGATACACAATGTAAAAGTAAAATACATAATAAAATAAATATAAATTAACTTAAAAATTTTTAATTTTAAAATTTATGATTTAAAACAATATAGATAAATAAAAAATAAATTTAAAAAAATTTAAAACATTGACTATAAAACCAAATCTGAAAAAAAAAATTCTATAAAAAATTGATTGTTCAACAACCAATTTCTTATAGACTTCTTATATAAAATAAATCACGTTGAGAAATTGGTTTCCTAACAACCAATTTCTCAATATTAATAGTAAAAGAGGTTATTTAGGTAAATAATGTGAGGGTGAATCATTTTTATAATTTTTTTTCTTTTTTGTATATATAAAAAAACCAAGTTGGGATGTTTTTTCACCTTTTTCTTCTATCTCTTCAATGTTTCTTTTCATAATCATTCATATAAAAAAACACACCTTGTCAAAGAGTAATTTAGGAGGGTAAATGGATATGTCTGATCTGTTAAAATAAATTAACTTTTGACTTTTTAATTTAACACCTACGTTTTTTAATCTCACACCTACTTTCTTTTAAATTTTTTTAAAATACCTATTCTACCCCTCTAGCTCTTACCTACCTTTATATCCACTTTTTTCCCTTTCCCACCTACTACTCCCGCGGCAGCTTCTCTCACCTTCTCTCTTTCCTCTTTATTTTTTCCACATTCTCTTCTGAGCCTCCCTCCTCCCAACCCACCACCAACCTTCCCACCCTAAGCACCACAACCTTGTCACCGATAGCCACCACGCTTGTCCATAAACGCGCCTCCTAGCCACCGCCACCCCTTGAGTTGTTGGTTTGACCACCTTAAACTCGACCCCTTCCTCACAGTTTGACCCAAAAGTTGTAAGGTGGGCACGTATTCTATCTTCTTTGGTGAGATATCGCTGGAGAAGTACAAAAATTTCAATTTTTTTACTTCTTCGGCGGTATCTCGCCAGAAAAGTAAAAAAATTTTAACTTTTGTTACTTTTCTGGTGAGATACCACCAGAGAAGATTCTGCTAGTTGTGCTGTCTAGATTATTTTAGGTTCTCTGGTTTTAACTTTTACATTTTTTATTTTATATGTATTTATTCACATTTAGGTTTTATAATTAGTTTACGTTTATGTTTTATTTTATATGTTTACATTTTTTTTTATTTTATTCACGTTTTATTATTAGTTTAGGTTTTTTGTATATTTTTTATATCATTTTAAAATTAGGTTTACATTTAGGTTTTATTTTATAATTTTTTATATAATTTTATTCATGTTTTATCATTAGTTTAGCTTTAGGTTTTATTTTATATGTTTACGTTTTTAGTCATGTTTATGTTTTTAATTTTATAAAATTTTATTTTATGCTTTTTGAAATTGTTTATTGATATATATATATATATTTTTTTTTTATTTTAATTTTTTTTAATTTATTTATTCACGCATATAATTTATTTGGTCATGTTTTAGTCACCTATATATTTTATTGTTTTTTCTAATTTATTTATTCACGCATATAACATATTTCATATTTCTTACTCAATTTCTATTGACTTTTTATAAGAATTTATAACAGTAGAAATTGTTAAGTTTAAAGTTTTATTCACTTTTAATAAGTAAAATAAAAAGTTAATCAAGTTTTATCCAATTTTAAAATTCAAACCTAAAGTTTTAAATTTGAATTATTAAAAATTAGCAATTTATAGAAATATGTTATAACAAATATTTAAAATTGAAACATGACATTTTAAATTCAACTCTTAAAAATTAATAAAAATAATTATAAATTAGCAATTCATAGTTATATGTTGTAACAATTATTGAAAATTGAAACATCAAATTTTAAATTTTAACTCTTAAAAATTAATGAAAATTATGTTATAAATATTTAAAGTTGAAATTTTAAATTTTAAATTTTAAATTTGAATCTTAGAAATTTAAAATTCATAGTTATATGTTGTAACAAACATTGAAAATTGAAACATAGAAAATTTGAATTTCAACTCTTAGAAATTAATAAAAATTATGTTATAATAAATAATTAAAGTTGAAATTTTAAATTTGAACTATTAAAAATTAGCAATTTATAGAAAATGTTGTAACAAATATTTAAAATTGAAACATGAAATTTTAAATTTCAACTCTTAAAAATTAATGAAAATTGTGTTATAATAAATATTTAAAGTTGAAATTTTAAATTCTAAATTTGAATTCTTAGAAATTAGCAATGCATAGTTATATGTTCTGAAAAACATTGAAAATTGAAACATAGAAATTTTAAATTTTAACTCTTAAAAATTAATGAAAATTATGTTATAATAAATATTTAAATTTTAAATTTAAGATTTGAATGCTTAGAAATTAACAATTCATAGTTATATGTTGTAACAATTATTGAAAATTGAAATATCAAATTTTAAATTTCAACAATTAGAAATTAATGGGAATTATGTTATAATAAATATTTAAAGTTAAAATTTTAAATGTAAAATTTGAACTCTTAGAAATTATCAATTCATAGAAATATGTTATAATAAATATTGAAAATTGAAACATGACATTTAAAATTTGAACGTACGGTTTAAACTTGAAATTTCTTAATGCTTAAAATTTAAAATATGTGTGCTGTTATTTTGATTGGTTTTTCAATTGAAAATATATTTAATGTTGATTTTTCTTTAGTTAATTGTTTAATATGTTTTTTAACAAAAAAAAATTATTTTATTAAATTTTTTATGTTTTTTATAATGTTTTCATAGATATGCCTAGGACATAGGAAACTATTTACAATTTTCATGTGAATAATGAATGTGTATGATCGACTGCGCATGTAGAAGGCGCATACCGACACAAAATGAAAATGATGCAGTTGAAGACCAACCTATTGTGCACCAAGATCCCTTTAGAATGGGCTATCTAAGAGGACCAGAAGATACTACTCTTTTAGTATCATATGTTGATCATGTAGCAAATCACATATGAAATGATGAAGTTAGTATACGATATTTTAATTTATTAAATTTTTATTATATTAATTTATTTAATTACATGTATAGTATACTTAGTTGGTTAAATATTTGGTTTGTGTAGTTTATAGTATATATAGTATATTCATGTATTTAATTTATTAAATCTTTATTATAGTAATTTAATTTTTTATTTATTTATGTGTAGTATATTCAGATAATAATTTAATTAATTTTGTTGTTTGTGCGCTTCATTACATGTAGTCTATTCATATAGTGATTAAATTTATTAAATTTTTTTTAGTAGGGTAGTTTAATTAATTTTTAGTGTACTTAATATAATATTTTGAACATAGTTATTTAATTACTTAATTATGTGTTTAGTATAATAAATAATTGAATATGTTTTTGTAGGTCTGTGCTGATCTCAAATGCATAGCACATGGACGGAAATTGCGCATGATTGGAGAGCCTCATGTTGGAATCGTATAATATGTTAGTCACTCTGTGCTATTACCGTTAGTTAGGTGCACTTATGAGACAATGGATTCAACCCTTATTTGTGCATTTGTTGAAAGATGGCATAAGGAAACATCTAGTTTCCATCTACCTATAGGGGAGATGATCATCACACTAGACGATGATGTGTCATGCTTGTTGCATCTACTAGTGATGGGTGTGTTTTTCAACTACGGTTACCTGAACATGGAAATAACAAGTCCCATTTTGATGGACTTGTTGGGCGTATAACTGGACGAAGCGTTTGACGAGGTTACCACTTGTAGATGCGGGTCTTTACGTCTCTCTTGTCTAAGAGAGGTCTATCAACAAAGATGGTAACACACAATTGGGAGCAGGCTGCTTGAGCATATATGTTGCACCTTGTTGGGTGTACCATATTTGTAGACAAGAGCAACACATCTGTTTGTGTAACGTATCTGACGTTGTTTAGTAACCTTCAAGACACATCTACAATTTCTTGGGGTACAGCTGCATTGACACATTTGTATCATCATCTTGATTAGGCAAGTTTTAACGACACCAGACAATGTGCATGTTACGCGACTTTGATTCAGGTTAGTACTTTGTATAACATGCTATATTTTTACACAATTTGTCATGCATTACATATAACTGATATAAGTATGTTAATGTCTTATGTAGGCTTGTGTCTACGAATATTTTCCAATGATTGGGACAAGATCAACAACCACTGGATTCGATCAGGAAAATTCTCGAGCATTGTGTTGGAATGTTGCTAAACATAGACCATCGATCCTTGAATACAGGCAATAGATGGACCAGCTAACATTTGAGTATGTTATATGGTCATTGTATGATGAACAGAGAAATACATTTGAATTCCAATTTATTAGCATGTTCTCTGGCTGGATTCGGGTGGGTGAATATACACAATTATATCTCCCTGAATGGGTTTTTCGACAATTTAAGATGGTCCAAAACTAAGTTGCATCCACACTGGATGAAGTGCTAGATTGTCAACTCTTCTTCAGTATGCAAATTATCATAAGGAAAACTAAGTTGCATCCACACTAGATGAAGTGTAGCAATAGGAATACCGTCAACCACATATGTGGCTAGTTCACATGCACATGGAATACCATGTGTAGTCCTCACTACACATCTACACTTTGTGTTGTTTGTACCAACAAGTTCGACCCGTTGATATTCTAATGAAATAAGGTTCATTGCATACATTGAGACAATGCCATGCAGATTTTTATACATGGTTAGATTAAATGCATGTCCGACAAAATTAATGCTTTTCTCAAAAGATGCTTTAATTTCGTATGTTGCAATTGCAACATATTATTCATCGCATCCCAACAATTACAAAGGTCACCTATGCTGGTTTGTATCAATCTTTTGAAAGTTGAATGTGAGGACTCAACCCTGTTAACAATAAGTACATGTCAATTATAAATAATTAAACAACGACTTTGAAAGTTGAATGCGATGACTCATACCCGTTAGTAGTTGTGTTCCCTAAGTGCATGAACTGAATAGTCTAAGCTTTAACAAATCTTTCCTTGTGAGGGGTTAACCAAGTGTCTTTCACATAATCAACGAATAGAGGTCAAGATTGACAAATACATTCAAAGTTACACAACTATCCTTCAAATCATGAAGTAATATTTTTTCCTCATCTACCAAACGACCGACATATGGATGACCAACTAATGTTTCTGCTAAGGGATGGTTGTGAAACCCATATACTACCTCCAGTTTCCACCCATGTTGATTCTTTAGAGGTTATCCTCGTAATCTGAATGGACAATCACATTTTGTAGTCGCCATTATTTTACGAACGTAGTCGTCATAGTTTTTGTATGGTTTGTACCTGTCACTTTGCTCACACCCTAAATCCACAAATATTTTATCACCGATTGTACTTGACCTTAATATTATGATGACAAAGCCATTTTCAAACGCTATCCCTCTGACCCACTTTAATAAATCGTCTCGCATTAAAAAAACCTAGTTCAATGAATACTAGTTTTGAAATATTTGATTTAATGATTAAATAAAATCAAAGTAACACAAATATTGATTTGATTTTTACCTATGTGTTATTGAATGCATTCGTAAAATCAATTACATTTTGAAGAATTTGTCATCCTTGATCAATGTATAGTTGTTGACCATCATTCAAATTTAAATTGTTGTTTTCCATATTTAGTTCGTTGGAATTATTTCTAAAAAAATCCATAAAAATCTGCAAAAATAATTTAAAATTAAATTGAACTTCAAAAATTTAAAATTTATATACAAAATTTAATGAAAATCTAATTTCAAATTATGTACAAAATAACATTTAATGGAAATTTATGTTCAAAATTTACTGAGAATAAAATTTAATTTAAAATAATTTTTAACAACAAATAATTCCATTTACAATACAATATTTTTTATCAAGTAATTTTTTTTATAAATATTAATTTTATATAATTTATATTATTATTGCAATATTAAAATAAATTTATATTCAATAATTTGATATAACTTATATCATTAGTGTAAATTATAATACAATTTTAAAATAAATATATTCTATTATTAACGCCACATTAAAAGATAATGGAAATTACAATACAGTATTTTTATCAAGTAATTTTTTTATAAATATAAATTAATTTTATATAATTAGTATTATTACTGTAATATTAAAATACAATTTATATGAATTAACTTGATATAACTATTAATAATGTAACTTATAATAAAATTTTAAAATATATATACTGTATTATTAATATCACCTATACAAATACTTTAAGTTATGAAAGTATATATATTATGTAATTTTATGTAAATTATACATATATTTTAAAATTCATATATTTGTAACTTATAATACAATTTTAAAAAATGATATTTATATAATTTATATTACCAACTAAATCTTTACAAAGGTATATATATAATTATTTTTTTACAGCAAAATCCACATCTAAATCGTTAACACAAGATAAATGTTAATCGTCGAAAATTAAATTTTTACTATGGTTAACTTTATTATGAAAAAATAAACTACTTACTTGAGGAAGAGATGCTGAACAAATCCCTGAGAAGTACGTACGATTATATAGAGAAGAATAAAGCAAGAAGGAGACAAAGAACAACTAACCATAAATAAATGTAACATACAAATGTTAGTTTTTATAAACATAAACTAAGGGTATATTTGTAATTTCCAAAAATTACTAATAAACGATATTTGAAATTTAGGCAATGAATTATTTTCAATAATTCAATAAATTTAATATACTTTAAAACATAATATTTAATTTTAATAATTTTATAGATTCAATAATACAATATAATTTATTATATATTCAATAATTCAATATAATGTATTATATAATTTTATATATTAAATAAATTTAATATAATTTAATAGATAATAATTAATTTTAATAATTTTAATAACTATATATATTCAACAATAAATTTATTATAAAAATTTATTAAAAAATTCAATTATTTAATAAACTTTTAAAATATTTATAAAATAACTTCAATTATGTAATAAAATATTTATAAAATTTAGATAAAAATTTATATTTTAAAAATAAATTCAATTATATAAATTTAATATTGAATAATTTATTTAACAAATAAGTTGAAAATTTAAAATTATAAAAGCAATTCAAACATGCAACTAGTTAAAAAATTATAAAACCTAAGTTACAAATTTTAACATGCATACAACTTTTAATCCTAATATTACATTAAATAAGAAACCCTATTTTTTTACTAAACCCTTATATGTAATGTAACATATCACCACCTCACATGCAACCAATACTATTGAAGTCAAATCCTCCCATGCATCTAATAAACTCACCCACCACCTCCCATGCATAACCACCTCTTATACATCCAGTAGAATTGCTCAGACCACCTCCCATTCACCCAATGCATGTCATGAACACCTCTTCATTCACCCAATACATGCCACATAATAATAATAATAATAATAATAATAATAATAATAATAATAATAATAATAATAATAATAATAATAATAATAATAATAATAATAAGACGCAACAACATTTATGCCCTGCATGTATATATTATCATCTATGGCAACAACATCCATATATATATATATATATATATATATATTATCATACAATACTTCTCCGGTGTCGAAGAAGTAAAATTTATAATTTTTTTTATTTCTTCGACAGTGCACTGCCGAAATTTTTTTACTTCTCTAGCAATGCACTGCCGAAAAGTAAAATAATTTACAAATATTTTTATTCTCCAGCAGTGCACCGCTGGAGAAGTAAAAAATTTTGTAATTTTTTTTACTTTCCGGCAGTGCACCATCGGAGAGTAAAAAATAAAGGACATAATAGTATTTTTCCTGCCAGTAGGTGGAAAATGAAAAATGAGTAGGTGTTAACTAAAAAACTCTAACTTTTTTTAAGCATTTGTATCTAACCCGCAAAGTTTGTAGGCTTAACAGATTGGTTCGCGAGCCCACACATACACATATATTTTTAAAAATAATTAAAATAAATATATAATCTTTTTTAAACTAACTAAATTATAATATGTCATACTAAAAAGTATATCATTATTTATAATAATCAACATTAAATATTTTCAATATTAAAAGTGTAAAATATAACAATTTACAACAAAAAAGTCATAACATTAACACAAATTAATAGTCTAAATGACAAATTTGTCCCTTTGAATGGGTTACTGGTTAAGTCTGTGAGCCTACAGACTTAGCTAATAAAATTCACAAGTTTTACAGATTAGACTCAAATTTTCCATACAGTTTTTTTTTTTTTTAAAAAGGTCCAACATCTGTATAGACTTAGAAGCCGGCAAATTGGTTCGCACACCCAATCCGTATATCCAACCTTACTTATAACATAGAAAGGTTTCCCTATACATAAGCCCAAGAATAATGTCTTAGACACATCAAATATGAAACTGCCATTTCATTAAAATAAATATAATAAATAATAAAATAAATCTATTAATTTAAAAATAAGAACGTTTTGACGTATAACGAGAGTAAAGGATAGATTTGAGAAAACATAAATTTAAAAAAAGTTAAAATCTATTAATATTTTTATTTAATTGATATGAGATGTATTTAAAAATCTAGAGGATAGGAAGATATTTAAATTTGCTTCAGAGAGTCAAACATTTTTTTTAGGAATTTTTTAAACAATATTGTTATCACTAATTTAGATTTTGCTTGGATTTAATTACTCTATTTTAATTGGTTTGGAATTACTTTAGGTAGTTTATAAGTATTTACATTTTATGTATTTATACTTTACATATTATTTAGCTATTAAGTCTCTAAAACTACCAAGTGTGTGTTAGCTTACACGGTACTTTCAGCTTAATTAGTTATTTTAAATTCGAGTCCTCTTACATTAAATATTCGAATTTTGTTGTCTACAAATGATTTTACAAAATTTAAATAGGATTGTTTCCTATATTTAGAAAAAAAATATTGTTTTTAAAAATATTTTATATATTAAATTTCAAATGGATTCCATAGGGTAATTAAATCCTTTGGAAATTACAGATTAACTCATAAAATAAAATAAACTTGTTTGCTTTTAAAATGTGGACTTTTTATTGTTGATAGGATTTTTTATTATTCAATTTTATTATTTAATACAAAAAATATATGGTAGACAAAGATAACCCTAAACCCATATTATCAATTAATAATTCTGATTATCAATTAATTATTATTTTTTATTAAAAAACTGTAATTGTCATCCCAGATTAGGGCAATAAGACGACATACACAAAAATGAGAGAATCACAACTAAATAATAAAACAAAAATGTCTAAGTATTTAAAGTGAGATACAAAAATAATTAACACATGAAATTTTAAATTGATTTCATTTTTGTTTCTTTATTTAATTTTAAATGTTTGTTATTCTTTTTATTTTGTTTTAAATGTTAGTTTTTTTGTTATTGTTTTATTAGTTGTCATCCTCTTATTAGATGTGCCTAAGACCATCTTTAGTGGTAGTTCTTCAATTGGGTTTAGATGGCAAAAAAAAAAAAAAAAAACTTTAATAGAAGTATTATTTACTTTGATCGAATCCATATATGAGTTTGAGTATTATTACTTGATTCTTTGGACTATATATGGGTTTGAGTGCTATCGTATTCTTGTTATTTGTTGTTGTTGTTATTATTATTATATATTTTAAAATTAAAATATAATTAATAACTTAATATATAATTTATTTAATAATAAATAAGTAAATATAAATTATAAAAATAATATAACAATTATTCGTTGATACAGCTGAATCCAAAATATTCAACGAAAATGAAATTAAAATTTCATATTATTTTTTTATACTTGATTATGAACTCGTCTTGCGCTTTTAGAAAACAAAGATATAAAAGGTCAAACTCACACTTTACTTTACAGCTCGTTGCCATCCCTTGTGTTCTTCTAAAAAACTTGTATTAGGAAAGCTTTGGGAGTTCTCCGTCTGTAAGAATGGTTTATATATCTTGAAAAGTTTAAAAATCTTGTAATCTTGAAAAGTTTAAAAAGTGAAAATCTTGAAAAGTTTAATAACTATAACAGAAAATTAAATTAATCATATATGTTATTGACATGTAATCTTGTATCTTAATCAGAAGCATTTGATACGGAGTTGCATTGAATATTTGAAAAAAAAAAGTTATTTATCCATAATAGTTTTATCAAATTCAAACAAGATTATCTTCGAGAAATACTTTAAATATGTATATTTAAGAAAAATGTCTTTTCATCCTAATAGGAGATTTTTTTATGAAAATGTTGTGAGAATATTTTTTCTTTGTTTGAAGAGACGCGTCTCCACCACTAGTTGGTAACGTAGCAAATCATCCACTAATTAAGGACTATATTTTGAATTTACATATCTATAACATTGCTAAGAAAATAAAATCTTGAAACAAAAAGGATCTTGGATAAGAGGAACTTTGAATTCAAAAATTGGTATGAGCAATCAAGTAAAATCGATTTAGCGTAAAAAGAAAAAAAATTCTAGGGTTTGAATTCATTTCTTTAGAGAAAGGGTACATTGAATTCACCTTAAATCATTTAAAATTACATTCAAATAATTTTTTTCCACACAGTCTATATTCACATATTGGTTTTTCTTGTTTCAGCTTATTTTTAAGACAATATTTGTTAATAAGAAAAAGTAGTCTTGTAATTTTTTTTGTCTGTTCGTCTAATATGCTTTTATTTAAAAATAATAGTTTTTACTTATTTTAAGAAAAAATATTCTCTATTTTTTCCAAAAATATTTAAAGATACTCTTTTGCACACTTTTAAGATTAAAAAACTAGCCCATTAGTTAATGTAATTTTAGGTAAATATAATAACATTTATATGTTTACTTCGGTTGAAAAATTAATTTTGAATTAAAATACTTTAAATAATTTTTTCACTGATAAAAAATTATTTTAAATTATTATTTAATTTAATATTAGTTTAAACCAAAATTAATCTCACAAAGACTTAACCATTTTATTAGTCTCATAGTTATGTATATTTATTAGAAATTGTAAAATTGAGTTTAACGATTCCTTAAATTAAGGATTAGGATTGGACATCATGAGTGTAGAGTTTGCAGAACTAACATTTGCCGGTTATTTGATGGTATAATAAATTTAATAACAATGAATCGCTATGATGAACTCTAATATCAGGTTAACACTAAAACTGAATTTAACTTAACTTTACAAAACTGATTTTTAATGTAATTTTTACATCTTACATTTATATATTATTAATTGGTCATATCACTAGTAGTTGAAGTGATATCTACTACATTTTTAATTTTACTCCTTACAAAAATTGTTTTTAATCATTATTACCTTATTTTAAATCAAATTTTAAATATATATATATATATATATATATATATATTAAAAAATAGAAGATTTTATTAAAGATAGATTCGAAGTTATGAATAATAAATAAAAAAATAGCTTGAATGTTACTTGTTCCTCTTGGCTTTCAGTTTCAATTTCGTATCAGAATAAAAACACCTTGTCCCTCATCTTATGAGAATCTATTTTTATGTCCGAATAAAAACACCTTGTTTCAATTTCGTATGAGATAGATGTTATTATGAATAAAAATAAAGGTAACTTCATCTCATGAGAATAATAATCAAATTTAATTAATGTTTATATACTTTTGAAAAAAAAATAAATTCTTAAAAAATTAAATTTATTCATTTTCTAAATTTGAGAATTTAATTTATTTAAACATTGTCTCAAAAGAAGATAAATATCACGTCCTAGTCATATGAACAAAGGCAGCAACAAAAAAAAAAAAACAAATATAAAAGTGAGAGATGTTCATCAAACAAATAAAATTTATATATACCTTACAACGTACTTGAAAGAGAAAGGAAAGTGTCAACCTTCTTATTTATTAAGACCTAATTGTAAGTTCTTAATTAAAATGCACTATATAGAACCTCATGAGTCACCATTGTTTTTTGTCTTGTTTTTCATGTATATATTCTGATATTTTAATTGGATGTAAATATAGTTATCCTAAACGTTTCTTTGCACTTATGAATATCAATTAAATGTAATTTATATTTTACTAAATCATTAATATAAGTAAATTAAATTATGAGTTTAATTAACATTCACTACAGCAAAAAAAAATAATAATAATCATATAAACAAATAGTTGTGATTGAATATAAGTGTAAGATTTTTTTTATACCATCAATGCATACTAATTAAATCCTTAAATTATTAATGTACATAAAATTTATATTTAAATACCATTACATAAAAAAATGAAAAAAATTGAACCCTTCTTTCTTTTCTTTCTTCATTGTTCTAGGCTCACACATTCATTCTCCTTTAATGATTGATAGGGTATACTACAAATCAATATTTTTTTTTATTTGTTGAAATTAAACTCACACACATTACAAAATCAACTTATAAGGTAATGTTTTCATCTCACTCACATTATTATTTGATCATATCACTAGTTAATGTGGGATCTTCTACAAATTCGACTTAAAGATCCTATTGTCGCGCATATGTATTTACATGTTTATTAAGAATATTTATCATGAAATATATATATATATATATATATATATATTATAAATCATGTTTAAGGAAGATTAGTTTGTGATAAGGTAAAAATTGTGAAAATAGCCATAAAATATGGTAATCAAAAGGTCATATTCTCATTATATAATATATAGTATATTGCATAATATCATATATTATAAATTATAGATATAGTTGGGACAATTATGTATGTTGGATATTAATATTTTAAAGTAATTTTTTACTTAAAGTTATAAGGTTGATATAATAGAAAAGTTTATGTTTGAGGGGTGAGATGTTGTGGGTTTGAGTCCTTTTTATGGCAAAGTATTTTATTTTTTAATTTTAAAATAAGTGTGAGGGTAGAATAAATATTTTAAAAAATAAACATAGATACTCATTAATAATATAATTCTTTACATAAATGTTAATCCCATCAACTAATAGATACTCATTAATGATTGACCCTTATAAACACAACATTAAAAACTTCATGGACCCACCACTCCCCACTTGTCGTCCCTACTCACAAACTCAAGTAATTTCTTTCATTGTTGACATTGTTCCACAATTTTAAAAGTCAAAATAGTAGTTTAGTTTATATTAATTATTATATTTTTCTGTTATGACCTTATTTTTAATTAATTCTTAAATATTTCACACGTTTTATTATACTAATGGATATCATATTTAAGAATATAAAATTAATTTTAGTATAAGTGGGTATATTAATTCTAATTTTAATATATGTAGTAATTTCAAAATAGATAAGATAAAGAAATGAAGATATATACAACAAGAGTTAATAACAAGAACAAGAGTAATGTTATACTTTCTTGTTTGATTACTTTATAAAAACACTTTAAATAAAAAATAAAAATTAACATCTTCAAAATATGAAAATTATTCATAACTTTCTCAATTTAATGAATTAGTAATAATTTTTTGTTTAGATAAATATATTAACGATGAGTGTATTAGTTTTTGTTAATGACACTATTTAAAACCACGATGTCTTTTTCTTTTTTCTCTCAATACGTGTACTTTGTTACTAAAATTTTAATATTATAATCCTTGAATTAGTAGCCATTAATAAAATTTAAAATTATTAATATTAAATAATATAATGTCAAGTATTGTAAGTTTATAATAGCAGCAATTGCAATAGGTACAACATTAAATATTAGCTTAAAACATGAACCATGCTAAAGAAAGCAAAGCAGCATGCAACTCTCTGACTATATTACAAAGACGTTTTGTCCATATCTAAAACTTGACAAAATCGATATTAAGTATATATGTTAATTATAATTCAACAACTTTTGACTGAATCAATAAGTTTAACGATTATATCGAGAATCAGATTAGTGATCCATTCAATAATTAAAAAAAATGAGATTCTTTGAACTAGTGACAATAGTTAAAGAATTAGACAAACCAATCCAAAATGAAAAAAAAAAAAAGTTAATTAATGTAGAAAACAGCCGACAAAAAAAAGTGTAGAGAACAAATTTGTATTCCTCTTTTTAAATTTGCATTAACAGTTAAAAAACAAATATTGAGTTACACATAAATAAAGGATTGATTTAAGTGTGACTAATCAATTAATTAATTGAAATAAATAATAAAATAATAATTTTTTTGACATTTAATTTTAATTAGTTAATTAATTTGTTAATCATCTTTTTAATCGATGTCGAAATCAAACTCCATGACACTTAGTTAAATTTATGCGAAAGTCAATGTTCATGTCCTATCATTCAATATTTCAATTCATTAATTTGAAAAATTGTAAATTTAAAAATTGGGAAGCATAACTTTGGATTTTAAAATAGGGTAGAAAGTTCTCCAATTTAGAAATAAGAGATAAAATATGCAATTAGCCTTTTATGTAAGTTAACCCATTTGTTGGAGGTGAGAATTTGATATATAGTAGATGAAAATAGAAAAATTATTTCTATTAACTCGGTGTTTAATTATTTAATGAGTTATATAATATAAAAAAAATTATAAAATAAAATTCATTAAATAACATAACATTGGATTAACATAAAAAAATAGGATTTTGATCCAATATCTAATACATTACAATGAAAGTATGACTTTATTTATTTAAAATTATAAAATAGCGACAGTTCTTGGCTGTGTATGAATATATCATATTTTTTTGTATAAAAAAGTGATGAGGATAATTTTTGTTTGAATCTCGATAATAATGATGTAAAATTTTTCTTCATAAAAAAAAATGTGAAATTTTTATATGTCGACAAAAGCTTATTAATCAAACTTTGTCTTTATACTTTGAATCCCATTCTTTTTATTTTTTTATTTAATTACTATTTCATAGTAGACACTCAATTCAATATTAATTCCCATGATAGAACCAAAGTCTAAATTGGATCTAGCAACTTTGCTCCAAGACAAAAAGTATTTAAATTCAAATTTAATCTCTCATGAATCACTTAATTTATATTTTAAAAAATTTCTTAAAATATCTAACTATTCATTAGTATTGGTCGACAAAAAGTATTTAAATTCAAATTTAATTATAAGTAATGTAATTTTAATAATAATAATAATAATAATAATAATGCAATTAGAGCTTGTAGAAACATCAAACAATCATGATGAAGATTAGTCTCAATATACCATATAAAATTTAGTTTCTCCTTCTAAATTTTTCAAAAAAGAAGCTTAAAAAAGTATAAAAATTTGGAAGTGTAATTTCTTTTTATAATAGTGTATGTATAAAAATTAGCCATTGCCTGCAAATGATAAAAGGTATCTGTAAAATAATTAATTTGTTTTCAAACACTCAACTTTTTTTTTTTTCTGATGACCTTAATTATTAGACCACTCTCTGACTCTCATGTGGAAATAATTCAAGCCAGAAATTTTATGAGTATAGCATTGAAAATAGTTATTCACGCACCTACTAAATAGTTTGAATTATAATATTAATTTTAGATTTAATTAAATATGAAAGCTATTTAACGTATTATAATACAAATGCTGTAAGGAATGTCAGCTATTCAAATCTACTAATCTCCAAATCGTTTATGAAAACTAGAAATTTAGCTCAAATAATTTTAATTTCGTTTGCTTATTAATATATATAATTATAAAAATTTATAATTTAAATATATAATTATAATAATTTATAATTTAAATATTTAATTATAAAAAATTATAATTTAAATATGTAAGTATACTAATTTATAATTTAAATATGTAATTATAGAAATTATAATTTAAATATGCAATTATAGTAATTTAAAATTTTAAATATTTAACTATAAAAATTATAATTTAAATATATAATCATATTAATTTATAATTCAAATATATAATATTAAACTTTATAATTTAAATATATAATTATAGTAAATTATAATTTAAATATGTAATTGATTTATATTAAAAAAATTTATATTATTAAAACAATTAAGGGATCTGTGCAATGCACGGAAGGTAACATGAATGAAATAATAGAGTTGAGTATTCATTTAGCTAAGAATATATGTAAAAGTAATTATAACAATAATTATTAAATAATAATTAAAAATAAATAAAATACTTAAATATTAATGACTATAATAAAATTTATTCTAAACACGTTTTAATTGGATATATACATGAAGTGATAATGATAAAACAAACATTTCTTGATACTTGTCCATATAGAACATATATTAGTTTGGAAATAAGAGGTGAAATCAATTGATAAAAAAATAAAAAATTATAAGCATACACTGAAAGAAGTTTCCTGAAAGACTAGAAAAAGAAGTAGAGAAAAGTAATACAGAAGGTAAGAATTTTATGTTATAATTTAGATTGAATAATATGCTATCTTTAAAAAGATAAAAACAAAAATTTTCCTTCCAAAATTTTAGGGATTAATTAGTGTAATATTCCAAATTATTTTTACTATCTATATCCTTTATTCACAAAATCCAAATTATTCCTCATATAATTTCAAAACACAAAATACTCAATATAAAAATTTTGACACAATACACTTGAACTAGCATAATACATCTTAATAATTTCAAAGTTTAAAACAAAATATAGCATATTAAACATAGCAATAACTTGCCCAGCGAACCTTGCTGGTTGGTGAGACTCAAGGTAGCTCGCCTAATGACAGTCATCACCTAGCGAGAACCCTGTATTAGACTGTTCCAGTAGAGAAACCTCACTCAGCAAGACCTCTTGCTAGGTACAAATACCAACTCGAGACAACCTTGTGCAGGATGAGATCTCTCAATGGACGCAAAGTTGCAATATAATCCTAACGGAGACTAAAACTCATTGGATGAGACTCGTTACCCGACGAGATTCTGCAGATAGCAGAACCTCTGTTGCATAATTACTCAAACATGTTCCCTGCCATTCCATTATACATAAACATACTCTTTTTCACTTAACAAATCCCTTACATATCATCTATACAAATACATTGCATGCTTCTTCACAGTCAAAACATAACTAATACCTAATTCACACTACATGGATGCATAACATGTCATTTCTCTATTAAAACCTAACTATTACATATCATATTTCATCTATCTTTCTTTCAACATGTTTACCAAAATCTCCATACAAAACATATTGATCACATAGCTTAATACACATCACATATGTAACATCCCAAATTTATATATACTATTTACACTATAAATTCTCTTAATAATTATTTAAATTACTATTATCTATATTCCCAAATACTGAGATATAAAATTTTTATTACATTATACTCAATATTAAAGCATACATCACAACACTTTCAAAGTTTAAAATAAAATATAACATAGTACACACAATGTCAGCTCGCCTGGCGAACCTCGCCGCCTAGCAAGACCCAGGGTAGTAAAACCTTTGTTGTCAAAACCAACCTACCTGCTGACATATAGTTCTACATTCTTATAACATGCATATCATAATTCATCTATCTCTTTACACCATGTTCCCACAACTCTATATCAAACATAATAATTACATAAACTTAATAATAATGCCTCTAAAATCAAATAACAGTATTACTACACATCTCTCTTATATACATATTCAACAATAAAATAACATCCTCTGAGACTTTCAACCACAACCTGATATACTTGACTTTAGAGCACCCTGTTTCTCCGCATTATCACTACTATTTGCTCCCTAGAAAGCATGATCATCACAGTCATACAGAAAACACAAACATTGTAAGAGTAAACTTACATAATACGCAATATACCATGACATCAGTTACAAAGCATGAAAGTTACACAATATTTATATTTAGTACCATCAACACACATCACTGACAGTAAATAACCAATCAATCACTCTTATGCTCCACCTGAACATAAGCACCCACAACAAATCAATAATACTTATGCTCCACTTGAAAATAAGCATTTACAATCAATCAATCACACTTATGCTCCGCTTGAACATAAGCATTCACAACCAATCAATCAAACTTATGCTCCACTTGAACATAAGCATTTACAACATTTAGTTGACGTTTTTCAGAAAGATTCACCATATTGAATTCAGATACCAATGTAGTGACTCATCTGACTTCTCCCACATTGGTATTTAGTATCTATCTGACCTATCCGATAACTAGTTGAAGTTTGAGCATACTCACTAAATAACCAATTGATGCCTAGTGTATCATCGCCCAAAATAGGACCTTAACACTGCATCATGTTGTTATCTGAGTATATCTTGTGGTGTATGATCACTTGACACAGGGTCCTAACACTGCATCATCACCCGAAACGAGGCCTTAGTACCAATATCACTTAAACCTATTCACCTCCCTAATTCAATGCATCACCTCAAGATCTCTGTTGCCTCCCTAATTCAATGCATCACCTCAAGATCTCTGTTGCCTCCCTATAACAGTCCACAACACAATTCATTAATACTCCTTATTAATGAATTACAATCTGTAGTCATCCACAAACACAATTCCAACAACTGATCATCATTCACACACAACACATAATTTCATATATTACTCAAAGCATGCATCAACTTAACACATCATGTATTTAATACAACACCTCATCACTACGTATTTATAATTGATATACACGCTATCTCAAATAGCTCATTCATACCATCAAAATATACATTATCACACATAGTTCAATAATACAATTAACATGCATGTTATCCCAAATAGCTCAACTATGAAATCCAGATATCCGCTATCTCAAATAGCTCAAATCACAATCAATAAATACGCTAACTCAATTAGCTTTCATCAAAATCAACAAATACATTAACTTAATTAGCTCAAATTACAATCAACAAATACATTAACTTAATTAGATCAAATTAAAATCAAATACGCACTATCTTAAATAACTCAAAACACAATTAAAATAGATGTTATCTTAAATAACTCAAAAACATAGTCAAAATAATAGTTATCTCAAATAACTCAAATATCTCAACTACCAAATCACTGATCCATTAACAAAAATCAATGAAAGAGCTTTTCTTACCTATTTATCCTTTTAAAATTCGAATCAAACAGAAAAGGGAGAATTAACCCAAAGAAATTTCTCAGAACCTGAAAAATATATTAATTTCAACAAGAACCTAAGAAATTAGAATTTTCAAAGAAATTCCCTTTTTAACAAGAACAACAGAGTCGAAAATGAATGAAAAAAGGTTTAGAAAACTATGATCAGATATACATATACTGATCATCACTCCAAAACAAGATCAATAGAAGAAACTGCGTCGAATTCCGTCAATGAAAGTTCAATCATGCAAACCATAACCTCCATGACCAAGAAGAGAAGAAACAGTGGAAAGATAGAAAAATTAAGAAGAAAGGAATAAAAAATTTAGAAAAAAGAAGAAGAAAGAAATTATTTATATAGCCCAAAGGTGTATTTAGTATTGCTAAATGCAACCCCTCTTATAACAAACTTTCCAAAAACTTCCCAAAACTCAACTAAAACCTCTCAAAACAAATGAATAATAATTATTTATCACCTCTCCACCCTTCTATCATAAACCAAATATCACCACAAAGCATTAACATCAATAATAAATCCATCACACCTCAATTCAATTAATAATTTAAGGAAAAACTTAAATTTAAGTCTTTTCACTATTTATTTTACGAATTTATAGCCTATTAAATACATAGGTCCTTACAACATATATTTAAGTATATGAACATCACCTAAGGCTAAGTTACCACTTGTAATTGCCATCATTCAACAAATTTAATATAATGATATCATGCATTACAACAATATGTATCAGATCACAATTTCAAGTGATTATTAAAGATCAACTTAACACCAAAATCATTAGTATGCATCCATCATTATCGAAATCATAAGAAAATATCAAATATCACCAAAAACTTTAAAAAGTAACAAATATTATCAAAATAATCAATTACACCACATAGACAACTTCATAGAAACATCAAACTCAATTCAAAAACATCAATCAACTACATCTCATTGATTTCACATTCACAAAATTATAACTTTTCAAATAAAAATTAAGGTTTTAGATTCTCTTACCTATTTCTCTTCTCAAAAGCCTACTCAACAAAAAAAAAAAAAAGAAGAAAAAATTGACCAGAAGAAATTTCTCAGAAACCTAACAAGAACCAAAATTCAACAAGAACCTAAGAAATTATAAATTTTTCAAAGGAGACCCTTTTTCAATAGGAACAATAGGATATAAAATGAATGGAAAAGATTTAAGAAAATACAATCAGACTTACCTATACGATCTCCTTTCAGAATCAAGAGCAATGTAAGAGAGTGTGTTAGATTCCATCAACAAAAGCTCAATCATGCAACAAATTCTTCACCAAGACCAAGAGATAAACATTCGGTGGAGAAAGAAGATGAAAATAGAAGAAGAAATAAGAAATTGAGGAAGAAAAAGTATATATAGCATTGGAGGTGTATTAGTAAAACGAGTTTGCTAAATGCAATCCCCTCCAATAATGGACTTTCCAAAAACTTTTCAAAACTCAACTAAAACTTTCCTGAACAAAAGAATAATAATTATTCTCATTTCCCCATCCTTCTACCATTAACCGAATATGACCACATAGTATCAACACAACTAATAAATCCATCACATCTAAAATTAGTTAGTAATTTAAGTAAAAAATTAAATTTAATTTCCTTCATTATTTATTCTATGAATTTATAACCTATTAAATAAACAGGTCCTTACAATTAAAACAATCTTTTTAGCACCCCTTTTATTTGCTATTCACACCCATCAGCCTTTACAATTTTTTGCAAAACCCCAAAACACCCTCACCCTCCTTTACCCTAAGTTTTTTTTATAAAGGATCACCTAGCTTCACAGTTGTTCACACACCTCTACCTACCCTCTTTAAAAGAGCATGTTGGCTTCTCCATTTCTGACTCTTACCCTCTTCGAACATATATATTTTTCACCTCTATTTTAGGAACTTCCTCTGCCATGTCTCCTGACGTGAAAGACTAAAACAACATATAAATTTTTTGAATTCACATAAACCATTCCCAATCAATTGATCCATAATGAAAAAATTGACTTGGAAATTATATTTCGAATAAGTTGATCCATAATGTACATAATTTATTCCAGATCTATTGATTTGTAATATATTATGTACATTATGAATGAACCTATCTAGAATGCAACATTGGACTTGGAAATTGTATTCCAGATAGGCTGATCTGGAATGTACATAATATATTTCGAATGAGTTGATCTTGAATACATTATGTACATTCCAGATAAAGTGATCAAGAATTGTGACAAATTTGTACTTTGGATTGGTTAATTTAGAACTATGTAGAATTTGTATTCTGGATCAACTGCTCCAAAACTTTATTTTTTTGTTATGCAAATTAGTTGATTTAGAACACTATAAACCAATGTTAAATACCAAGAAATGATGCACCAAGAACATTTCAAATCAATCCTAATCAACAAGAAACACTAAGAAGTTATACCTGAATGAAATTACATTTTTCCATTCTAAATAACGCATAAACCAACTAACAATACTCTAAAGACTTTTAGGAACATACAATGATTAAGGATATACAATAGAAAACAACATGATAATTGATTTTGACACACAAGAGGACTAACTAAGAAAAATCATGCATAAACATAACAACATAGTAAGAAAAAGAAGAGAAAATTCTAGGATTTAAAATCAAATAAGGGTGAGGGTATGTTGGGATTTTGTAAAATATTATAAACGTGAGGGTGTGCGAATAGTATATGAGGGGTGCTAAAAAAAACTATCATTAATTAGTATCCCTAAAATTTTAGAAAGAAAAATTTTGTTTATATCTCTTTATAGATAACATATATTACTCAATTCAAATCCATATTATTTCTATTAAAATCATACAAATACTTAAATTATATTTTAAATTTAAATTACATCTTATTTTTTAAATCATAGTAATTATTGAATAATATTTTGAATTTTAAATTCGACTATCATGTAATTTAAGTTTAAAAAATTATCATTATGTTTGTTATTTAAAGTAGCAAAAACACATGTGTTGTCGTCCCTGTGTATTTGCATTTCTATTTTAACATGTTATAACACTTTAGGGTTTTAATTTAATATTTTTTGTAAATTTTTATATTTTAAAATATAAATTATTATGTGACAGGTTTTGAAATATATTTTGTTAATTTTATATTTTTTGTGTATGATAACATGATAAAAATATGTCAGATCATCAATGATATGTCAAATATGCAATGGATATGAATATAGAAAGAGGAGAGAGTTTGAATAGAACTAAAAAATATTGTCGCATCTATGTATTTGCATGTTTATTAAGAATATTTATCTTGAATTGTATACATATATTAATCATGTTTAAGGAAGATTGATTTGTGATAAGGTAGAAATTATGAAAATGTACATATATTAATAGGGAGAAGTTAGATTTATGAAAGTGGGAATAATTATAAAATGTTCAGACAGTAAAATAGTCTAAAATGTGTACACCAAAATGTCATATTAGCATTATATAATCATTTGAGGAGTGAAAGGTTGTGGGTTCGAGTCCCTCTTATTACAAAGTATTTTTTTTTTAATTTTAAAATATGTGTAAGGGTAGAATAGGTATTTTAAAAAATAGACGTCAAAAGCGAGTATTTTCTTTATTAATAGTATATATACAGTATATAATATAATATTATATATTATAAATTATAGATATAGTTGGACAATTATCTATGTTAGATATCAATATTTTAAAGTAAACTTTTACTTAAAGTTATAAGATTAGTCTAGTGGTAAAATTTACATTTGGGGAGTCAGAGGTTGATGGTTTGAGTTCCTTTTATGACAAAATATTTTTTATTTTTTTTTTAATTTTAAAATAGGTGTAAGGGTAGAATATGTATTTTGAAAAGTGGACGTCAGAAGGGGTTATTCTATTTATTAATAGTATATATTAAATTATTGTTATGTTCAAATAATATGAAATAAGATTAATTGGAAGAAAAATTTTTGTTATATCTCTTTGAAGATAACATATATTATTCAAATTTAAATTACATATTATGTTTGTTAAAATTATTCAAATACTTCAATCATATTTTAAATTTAAATATATCTTATTTTTTAAATTATTGAAATTATTTAATAATATTTTGAATTTTAAATTTGACTATCAAAGAATTCAAATTTTAAATTTATCATTGTATTTATGTTTATTATTTAAATATTGTCATGTTCAAATAATATGTATTATTCAAATTATTCAAATTTAAAAATAATTATTTTTATATTTAAATAATATGAAACAAGATTAATTAATATCCCTTAAAGTTTGGAAGGAAAATTTTTGTTTAAATTATTGAAAACTTTTGTTCATATCTCTTTAAAGATAATATATATTATTCAAATTTAAATATAAAGATAAATTTAAAATTTTATTCTTATATTTATTATTTAAATTATTTTTATATTTAAATAATATGAAACAAGATTAATTAATATCCCTTAAATTTTGGAAGGAAAACTTTTGTTTGTATCTCTTTAAAGATAACTTATAATATTCAAATTTAAATTATAACACAAAATTCTTTCCTTCTATATTACTTCCTTTTTGTCTCAAGTCTTTCATGAAAATATATAATATAATATTGAATAATATATATTATCTTTTAAAGAGATATGAAAAAAAATTTCTTTTTAAAATTTTAATGATACTAATTAATCTTATTTCAAAACATAAAAATAATTTAAATAATAAATATAAATATAATGATAAATTTTTTTACTTAAATTTCTTGATAGTCAAATTTAAAATTTAAAATATTATTAAATAATTTCAATGATTTAAAAAATAATATTTAATTTAAATTTAAAATATGATTTAAGTATTTGAATGATTTTAAAAAAAAAGAATATATAATTTAAATTTAAATAATATATATTATGTTGAAAGAGATATAAATAAAAATTTTCCTTACATAATTTTAGGGATACTAATTAATCTTATTTGAGATTGTTTAAACATGATAATAATTTAATTTAAATACTAAATATAATGATAAATTTTAAATTTAAATTTTGAAATAGTCAAAGTTAAAATTCAAAATACTATTAAATAATTTCAAGATTTAAAAAATAAGATGTAATTTAGATTTAAAATATAATTGAAGTCTTTGAATGATTTTAATAGAAAAACTATGTACTTTAAATTTTAATATATGTTATCTTTAAAAAGATATAAATATAAATAAAAATTTTCCTTCCAAAATTTTAGTATAAATAAAAATTTCCCTTCCAATGTTTGAATAATTTATAAAAAAAGAATATGTAATTTAAATTTAATAATATATAGTGTTTAATTGGTATACACTGTCAGTGTAAAAGATTTTCACACTGATATTCAATTATGACTTTTTATTTATGTAACTTTTAAAGTACTAATGGGATAAATTCAACAAATTTAGCATAAATGAAAGGTTGTGATTGAATGTTAGTGTAAAATTTTTTACACTTACCGTGTATACCAATTAAACTCTAATATATATTATCTGTAAAGAGATATAAACAAAAATTTTTCTTCCAAAATTTTAGTCATCTTAATCTTACATCATATTATTTGAATAGGATAATAATTTAAATTTAAATATAAATATAATGATAAATTCAAAGATAAACAATATAAAGGAGAACAATAAAATCGATGACCTATGAGTTCAGAGAACCAAAACAATATAAGAGCAAATGATGAAATAAAGAGTAATAATTAACAAACAATAGAACTAAATAAAAGATTTCATTATTAAAATAAAATACATAAATATACCTCAAACTCAATATATCACCATAGAAGAAATGAATCAAACACGTATGTGAAAAGAAAGTGAAATAGCAAAGGGGTCTCTAAAAGATAGAAGTGTTGACACCTCCGTCTCTGAAAGAATTTTAGAGGCATGCAGGTCCTTGAATCATTTTTTTTGTTTGCATATTAGTCCCTACGTGACTGACATCATTTAGTAAGTGTCTGGTTAGTTGTTAAGTATCACGCTAGACAACTATATAGTCAACAGTTAACTACTATGTTGTTAGTCTTTCTCTTTTATACATAACATTCTAACTACTTACGTGACATCTAATTTTTTTATTTACTTTTTAAATTAAAAAGATTTGTGGAGGTCTTATGGTGAAAAATATTTGTGTGATTCTATGTATTAGTTTGGTATTTCATAGGAAGCATAAGAACTTTGAACAATCAAATTATTATAATATAGTGAAGTTTCTGCTTTATATTAGTGTGAGATTTTAGTTCGATGCTAACAAAACAACTTACAAATTCAATTGGTATTGACTTTATTTTATTCCCTCTTTCTAATGCGAAAAGGAATATGAAGGGGAGAGACATAAATTGGGAGAATTTGTTTTTTACTTTCTAGTGGTTAAAAAATTCTTCAAATGTTTTTTAATTTAAAAAAAAATAAAAGAAAAAGCAGGTGTCAAGTAAGTAATTGAATTGTTATATATAAGAGAGAAGGATTCACAGCACAACAGTTAACTATTGATTGTATAGTTATCTAATGTTATTAGTAACCAGGGGAACTATGTGCAAACGCCAGAAAAATAAAGGACTAGATGCCTCTAAAAATATTTAAAGGACCTATGTGTGACAACATTAATCTTTTGAGGACCAAAATTATGTTTTCACTCTGATGACTTAGATCCTTATGTCATGGACAATGATGTGGAATGCCACATATGAGATAAAAACTCTGTCAGCGTGACACTTAACAACTGATGGAGCACTTACTAGATGATGTCAATAACGTAGAGACTAATATGAAAACAAAAAAATGATTCAAGGACCTAGATGCCTCTAAAATTTTTTTAAAGACCCAGGTGCAAACGCTTCAATCATTCAGAGACATGTTTAGTATTTCGTTCAAAAAAAGAAAACAAGGAACAAATACATAAAACGTCATTGATAATATTTTTATATCAACATAATAAAATTGCATAAAATAATAGTTTGGAAAAAATAAGACTAACCTCTTAATTTTTACTAAAAAATTCATAAAAAATTATCCCCAATGTTAAACATACTAATATTAATCAGAATATAAGATAGTAGAATACAAATCTTACCAACTTAGAATCAAAGAGAATTAAAATTTATGAAAAAAACATATGTCTTCCACTCATAAAAAAAAAGAATAATTTTTTTTTATTGGAAAGATTGGACAACTGCACACAATATAAGAATAAATGATAAGAAGTATAAAAGAGGTCATTCTTGAAATAGAAAATAATAATTAAATAGAAGAAGAATATTCAAACATCTCAATCAAATATCTCATTTTAAAAATAAAATATATAAATAGAATTTTCAAAAAATCATTAAATGCATACTTACAGTTTTAGTCTCCTTTTTAGCAGGAAAAAGGAAAAAGTTGTTTAATAATTATTTTAAATATCTTGTTATTAATTTAATAATTAATGATATTTTTATTTTTTATTTTACAACATTAAATGCATACTTACAGTTTTAGTCTCCTTTTTAGCAGGAAAAAGGAAAAATTTGTTTAATAATTATTTTAAATATCTTGTTATTAATTTAATAATTAATGATATTTTTATTTTTTATTTTACAATTTTAAACTAGTTGATCAATTAGTTTTTCTAGTCATTTATTATTAGTTTTTTAACTTTAAGTTAGTTTTGTCAAATACAACCTTAGTTGATTTCTAGTTATATGTGAGGTGTGCACAATAACATATGATTGAGAAGATTAAGGACCTGGAGTACATTTCTTTTGGCGTATGAATATATCTAGAAATCAAAATGACATATGTAAGACATTTATTTTTTACCTCATCATTTATTTTTTTTAAAATTTAACAACTAAGATTACTTTTTTATTACCAATATTTTAATAAATGGATTGGTAACCTAATTGGTGAAGACACTAACTAGTTCACGATTCACTATTATTGAACTAGTGGTTAAATTGATAATCGAACCAATTGTAATAAGATAATATTTTTTTTTATTTTTAAGGTACTATAATAATTATACTTAACAATAAGCAAAATATATCATAATAATAACAATATTAAAGCTTACATATATTTTAAATCAATCATAGGTATTTGATAAATTATAAGTCATAATATATAATATTAAAAGTATGAATACAGAAGGTAATTATAAAATCACAAAATACTTTTCACTAAATATACCTTCAGATTACCAAGTCAACCTCCTTTTTTATTGATTGTTCGACTGGTTTTGTTAGTGTGAAGCAGTTTTAACCTATTGTCGAACAACTTAGTTGATAGCCATTTTGAATTCTTCCAAATCAGACAAGATATCAATTTACAATGCAACTGGTTAAATTGACCGGTCTAATTCAATTTTCAAAACATTGATTATTACAACTTTGATAACTATATATACAACAAGAATGAATAATGAGATAAACATTAAGTATCTTATACTTAGTATTCTCTCCTCTCCCCCTTCTCTCTATATATAAAACTAAATACTAACAATTGTTAAAGGAAAAAACATATTAGCTTCTCTAAAACTTTGATAGAATCGACAATGTCTAAAGTTGTTCTTGCGCTCATTTATTTTAATGACCACTTCAAAAAACTAATCAGTATCTTCAATCTCCTCATTTAACAAATTAATAAAAAAAGATATCAAAGTTCAAAATAATACTGGATAACCTTCAATTACCGTTATTTTTAGACCATAAAGCACAACCAATAACTCCACCATTTGCAACCAATAATGCCTAGTTCTTTAAAAAACAATCTTTAAGAAAATTATCATTACTATTTTTAGCTACAAAACCCCACACATGAGTTTCAAGCTTAAAAACATCATCACAATTCAACTTGACCACCTTTGAGGAGTTTCTTCAATGATACTCTCAAATTAATAGTCCGTAATTGAAACAAAATATCTTTCATTTGAAGATAACTTCTCACATAGTCCACAAACCCATAGACTCTATACATTATATACATAGTTTTGAAAATTGGATCAAATTGATCCATTCGACTAATTTTGAAGTTGATTGGTGACTTGTTCAATTAATGTACAAAATTTAAAGAAAATTTCATAACTTGGTAGAAATTTGATCAAACCAGCAACAACGAACCGACCAAAACTAATAAAGAACTAATATTGAAAACTAGTTGAACCAGCTTGTAATTAAAAAATTATTTTTTAATTTATTATTTTTAATTTTGATATTAAAAATAAAAATACATATTTACATGGATTACAAATGAGTATATATTACTTTATCAATTTTTATAAAATATATATTTTATTCATATACATTGATTTATAAATTTTCATATCTTAATTTCTAATAACTTTATGTTATAGTAAGTTTTTATTTCATTTTAAATGTAGATTTTCCATTATTAATAAATATATTGGTATATTTTATTAATTATTAAAATATAAACTTAATTATTATAATATTTTATTTATACTTTTATATATGCTTTGACTAAAAACATTATGTTTTACTTTAATTTTAAGTGTTATAAAATTGTAATAATATATTTATCTAATATCAGTTATCTTTTATTTCTATATTATTATTATTATTTTATTAATATGGATTCATCTACGCTTCAAACTAGTACATCTTAAACCAATATTTTAATCAATCTAATGGTAAATTTAATTTTCAAATGTTTGACTATATAATGTTAAACACCACCATATATTATTAAAAATATATTCATTCATATCGCACCATATTTTGTCTAAAACTATGAAAAAAACAAACACCATTTATTTAAAAATATTCATTCTTCAGTCACCATATTTTTTCCAAACTTCTTGTAAGATTGGTTTTTAGCCAATTCTCCATTTTAAGCATATTGAACAAATTAGAAATATTACCACCCACAATTCATTCCAAATCTAACTTTCTTACAATCATGAAAAAGGTATTTTTGTTAAATTTACACAAACCAAACACTTCTTATCATTGTTATGTGTCTGTATTTTCTCAAGCTATTTGTTGGTGGAATTGTACGAGCCTCCTCCAAAATTAAATCAATGTTTAATCATTTGTGTATAACATGGTGGTATATTATCTTATTAAAATTAATATTCAAACATCTAAAATAAGAATACTATTGGTCTGGTACCTTTTAATTATTTAAACATAAAATTATAAAGTCGAAATTATATATGCACATTTAAGAGAAAATTAACATATACAATTTATTATTTTGCAATTATAGAAATAAAAATTTATTCAAATATTATTTTATTATGACTTTTTTATATTTTTATGGTAAAGTAAAAAATAATATACATTTAAAAATATTTTTATATTTATTTTCAATTAAAAATTTATCAAAGATAGAAACACATATTAATGTCAAATAAAATCAAACGTATGAAAAATGTGCTATAAAATATCTATTATTGTTCCATTTCCTTTTTACAAGAATTTGGACACACGAAGAAGAAAAATAACAATTGAACTTTTTGAAAATTGTTATTGTCTCGGAATACTCTAGAAATCCTTTCAATGCCACAAAATCAATTTACGTACTTTGTCTCGTAGCCATTCATTTTTCTTTTTCATTCGACGTCCAAAGTTTTTAACAAATTTAATAATTTACATATTATTATTTTTAGCCTTAATTATACTTTGTCTCTATCTATGTTTTCAACCTTTAAAACTTTGCTATTTTATTTATAAATTATAATATGAGTTTAATTGGTATACAATATCACTGTAAAAGTTTTTTTACATTGATATTCAATCACAACTCTTCATGATAAATTTGTTGACTTTAATCATTATTACTTTAAAAATCAAGTCACATAAACAAAAAATCATAACATCTAATCATAACCCTTCATTAATATAATAAATTTGTTGACTTTAATCATGAGTACTTTAAAAATCATATAAATAAAAATTCATAATTAAATGTCACTGCAAATACCAATTAAACTCTTGAAATTAATAGTTAGATGATAAACAGTAATTAATATGTGATAATAATTTAATTAAGATTCAAGTCTTAATTTTATGATTTAAGGTTGATTGCCTTTAAACATTAAACAATATAATTATGATATGTCACGTCTTTAAATTACTATGTCAACACTAATTTAATAATTTTTAAAATGAAGTCATGTAAATTTCCTTTAATTATTATTACACCTCCATTAAAAAGTAAAGTCATGTAAATTATATTAGTAAATTTCTATTATTATTATTATCATTAAAAAAAAGTCACACCTTGTATAAGTGATAAATATAGAAGGGGAATTACAAAATTTAATCATTAAATAAAATAAAAATAGAAAACTTTTAATAAAAGGAACCGTATGTATCTTCTTACGTTTACTTCAAAGATAGGATGAAATGTAATTATCAATATCGCACACCACAGAAATTAGAAAGACGAGTGATGAAAACGACGTCGACATGGAACAAGTCATGGAATAGGTTATGCCCCTAGTGGCACAGGATTGTGACACGTGGACGTTCAAGATTTCACACATCCTCTTATAAATTCGGGTCACTCTTCTTCAAAACTCATTCGAGTGATTGTAGTAAGATATCAATAATCTATCTCTTCTTTGTGGAGTGTTTGTGTGGAAATTTTTAGGTTTTTGAGAATGTCTAGCTGTGACAGTAGCAACTGTGGGTGTGGAAGCAGCTGCAGCTGTGGCAGTAGCTGCAAGTATGGAATATTTATTTCCTTTTTTTTCTTAATTTCTTGTTTTTTTATTGATTAAATCGAGTTTCAAAGAGTTTATAACCATTCAAGTATCTGTTTAATTAACTGAGCAGATTCTTTTGAATCATGTTTTTGGGGTTTGGTTGTGTTCAAAATCTCAATCTGTTTAATTAACTGAGCAGATTCTTTTGAATCATGTTTTTGGGGTTTGGTTGTGTTCAAAATCTCAATCTCCAAATCATGTTTTGTTTGTGACAAATGAAAGTTATTGATGTAAATATTTTTTATACATCATTTGGTTTGAAATTTAATTATAACTTCTCATTTCTCTTTCTCTTTAAGATTGTACCATGTGAGAATACAACTTAAATTTTTTACCACAAGTAGAGTTAACTTGGTTGTGCATATTTGATTTGTAATATGAAATTAAACATGCACTTTGTTTGATTAACTTTTAAAAGTAGTTTTGGTGAATTTATGTTTTAGAATAAAGTTTGTGATGGAGATAATTTAATCAGTTTTGTTGTTTTCTCTAAATTGGAATTTGCTTTTTTTTTTTTTTTCTTGGAATGTTTTCTATTTGTTTTAAACTTTTTCGGATACCCTCTTGAATTTGATTGAGTTCTGTTAATCTTGTCTCTTAGTTTTTTCATATAGGGATAGGATAGGTTTTTTGTATGAAGCTTGGTCTTGGTTACTTCTTTGATCTTACTTTTATTTTTTGTTATTTTATTAAGGGAATTTTTTCTTAATATTTTGATTGGATTTTTAGTACCCTTTTGACTGGGTTTTATGAATTTGGATGCTTTATTTTTAAGGGTAGGGTTTTCCTTGAAAAATTATTATATGATTTTGAAGACTATCCTGTTAGTGCAAATACTATCAGTCAACACATAATTATTTGTTTTACTGTAAAATAATAATAATATATTACATAAAGATGGATGAAAACAAGATAGTTTTCAATCATATAATAATTTATATTCTTTACTCTGTTTTCTTTCAAGTTTCAAAATATCTCCTTTTTTTCTAAGAAAAGAATTTCTGGGTATTTTCATGGGCTCTGTGGGTACCCTTTTGGTTGAAGTTTATGAAATTAAATCTTTTATTCTTCTTTGAAACTCTGTTCTCAATTTATGAGGATAGAACCCGACTCTGTTTGAAACTCTGTTTTGCCTTCAGTCTCCTTTTTGTGTGTTATATATAGAAAAAAAAAAAAAAATCCTCTCTTTGTTACCAGTTCTTTGTAAAGTTCATGTTTGTAAAATTATTTTTGCAAATGATTTATTTGTATGCAAACTCGGGTTTCATAAAAAAACTTAAAACATGTTTGTTTCAATGGGTTTAAAGACAAAAACATATTGTTTGTAGTTTTTGAAGACCCAACTTACAAATTTAAATTTAACTCAAATTTAAGTTTGTAAATTTTTATCTAATCATAGTCTAAAATATCTAGACAAAAAAGGTAAAATTGTACCTTCGGTCTTGGTTTTTAATATAAAAAGAAAATTTAACTGATCATGGCTTTTAACAAGAAAATAATAAAATAATTATTTTTCTATAACTAATAACCTGTTATTAAAAATGTCCAATTTTTAACTAGTGACAACACATATAGTAGAGTAATATTATTTAGTAATTTTTCAAATTTTGTTAGTCCTTTCTTAAAAAAATTGTTGGGTATTAATTTTTTTTCCTAATACCTTTATTAAATATGTTTATTGTTATATTTTTCTTTTTCTCTCTGGTGAATGTATATTTAAAAAGTATTTCTAATACCTTATTTTGTCAATTTTTTTAATAAACACAATTTGATCGACTCTATTTTATAAGTAGGGACCCATGTAATATTTTTTTGATACAAGGTACAACTATATAGAAAAAAGAAAAATAATTTTTTTAAGTGAAATTTATGCATTACCAGTATACAAATTTTTATACTAATTAATAAGTTATATCAATACAAATTAAATTTATAGTGTAACTAATTAAATTAAAAATTTATCTTTTTTTCTTGTATTTAAAATGGGAGGAAGATCTCTTTTTTACATGAGAATTTTCTGTCTAATTTTTGAGTTATATAAATAATTAAAAAATTTATAAAAGAAAATTTAGGAAATGATATGACATTTGTTGCAAGCAGGAAACCAAACATAAATTAGTTTATCCTCTTTTCTGAACATTTTTGTTTCCTTTTTAATGTAACTTTCTTTCTCACTTATTTTCACTAACCTTTAAGTTTGTTAATTTTTTCTGCAGTTGCAACAGCTACTCTATTGAGAACACAATAACAGAGACTGTAGTGTTGGGTGTTGCACCTGTGAAGTCCCACTTCGAGGGTGCTGAAACCTCAGCTGAGAACGGTTGCAAGTGTGGATCAAACTGCACTTGCGACCCATGCAACTGCAAATGAAATGATCAACATGAAAGACAAAGCAGAGAAAACTTTAATATATGTATCAAAATTCCACACTTAATTAGCAATAAGAACTAATAGTAACTATGTGTTGTGCTTGGTTCAATCAACATGGTTTGGGGTTTTAGAATAAAGTGGTCATGGCTCACCTTTGCAGATTCTATCCCAATGTTCTGCGTTTGTTGCGGGTGTTTTAAGCTATGATTGCTTTGTGTTTGGTCATTCTTACATAAAAATGTAATTTCAATCATATATCAATCTCTGCTTATTAATGGATAATATTATTATTGGTGTTTTTATATAAATAAAAGGGTTGTTTAATTACTCCATCAAATTTGACTATAATGTTGAATTTAAGGGTGCTTCTACGGTGAAATACCTCATACATGTTTAGTTTAGTTGGTATAACATAATATCATATCCGTAAGATATATTTATATATTCTATTCAAGGGATAGAAATCGATATAGGTAACTTAACAAGACAAATTATAATATATAATAAATAATTTTTATACAGTTGACTATAATGCTAAAAAATACTACTATCTTGTTACATTTGAGTGAACAGAAGTAAAATACATTACTTTAATTTCTCACAAATAATTATTGATTAAATTAAAAACCTTTATAATAATTTGGTTAACGAAATACATTCATATATTTATATGCGGAGTTATGAATTTTTTAATTTAAATTTCCTAACATTTTATTATATATATTTTTTATTTTTTAAAAATATATAATTTCTTAAATTCAGGGAAAAATCTAGATAATCTTAATAGGTGAGTGCAAAAAATAAAGGGTGTAGCCACGTCCTTTAGTATGGAAGCTATTGAATTTATTTCACTTTGGCATGGAAGCTTGTAGAATACAAGTTTTCAATGTATATAAGAATTAAAGTCTTTAGCAAAAGTAACAAATCTACAATTGAGAAATTTCTATAAATAAATAATAAAACTTAAAAAATTATAATTTTTCCTATCATAGCAACCTTTAATAGAAGGTCATTTTATATAAAAAAAAGTATTGATGTTTCACTCTAGAAGCAACCTAAATTTAAATATATTATTCTGATTTCAAAAGGTTGCAATGTGATATCTTCTTTTTCTTTGATAAAAAATAAAATTTTCACCGTACAAAGTAGAAAGTATTTTGATTATATCATTATTTGATGTAAAATCTTCACCATACATTTCAAAAATAAAGTTTGCATAAGTGGATTATACTAGTTAGATAACTTGATAGTCAGTGATAGTAATATCATTGTTAGAAATGGATTTGTTTTGAGTTTAAGTCAATTTTATAAAATTGACTTATAAATGAGTTACACTCATTTATTTTTTTAAATATTACTAGTAAATATGAGATTTCTATCCACATAAAATATTCAAAACAGATTCAAAACTTAAAACTTAATCAAAATTACACCAAGCAATATATATGAAATTATAATGTTTATAATAAATAACAAACTTTTATCATTAAATTTCAAGAAAATATATGTAAGAAAGAAGAATATCTTCCTGAAAAAAAGTGAATATCTCTTTTTTATATATATAACCAAAATAAATTACAGCAGGATAAAAGAATAAATTTTTTATTGAGATAAAAAAGTTAATTTTTTCATTCAAGATAAAAAATAAAATTTTATTATATTTTGAAGACAAAAACATATTTAAACTTAAAATTTAACAATAATTAATTTAGAAAAATCCTCATTCATTCTAGGTTTTTAATCAATAATGTTCTTCTAGGTTTGTTGCGGATGTTTTACGCTATGGTTGCTTTCTGTTTGGTCGGTCTTATATAAAAATGTAATTGCATCATATATCAATATCTACTTATTGATGTTATTATGTGACTAAAAAGGGTGGTTTAATTACTCCATCTAGTTTGGCATTAGTGCATTGATTCGGCTGAAGATAATGTTGAATTTGAATATTAGGACTCTAAAAGATTGCGTGTCATGATTTTCCTTTTAACTTTTTTTTTTCTTTTGATAAAAATTAAATTCTTCACCTTACAAACTTCCAAAATTTGTAAGGTTTGTGCTTTATTTATATAAGATATTTTTGTTATATAAAAAATCTTTAGTACACATATAAAAGGTGAAGTTTGTATGAATAGATATCTGCAAGATGGTTTGATTGTGATGTGATATACAATAGATTTAATAACAAATGGTTAAAATAGAATAATACTATATTAAAAATAAATTTATTAGAGTCTAATTCAACTAAACTATTTATAAAATGAGTTTTGCACATTATTTTTTACTGTATCACTAGTAAATTTGGATATTCAACAACATGAAATATTCAATACAAATTAATTCAAAGCTTAGTAGTCAATCAATAAAACAAAAAATCAAGATCAATCAAATATATGAAATATAATAAATGTAAATATGTACACATTTTTATTTAACCAAAATAAATAACAACGGAGATAAAAGAATGAAATTTTTATAAAAAAATTGTTTTTTTTAAGAACTAAACTAAAATTTCATAATATTTTGCAGACAATACATATTTAAACTTGAAATTTAACAATAATTATTTTAAAAAAGGTCCTCTTTCATTTTTTTATCTAATATATTATCCTCACATGCATATAAGAAGAAGTTGAAACATTATTAAGGGTTTACAAGAATTCACGTCCAAACAAGTGAGTTAGATTCTTGAGTCTCATATACATATATACTATCTCATTTAAACTTGCATAATAATATTAATTCAAATTAATTATTTTAATAAATCGCATAGATTCTCACATAAAAACTCTACAAACCTCTTCCAGTCTTCCTTCAAAATTTAACACATTAAACATAATATATTTATGTGCTCGATATTTTATATAAAATATATATACACCTAGTATTTTAATCTATTTTTCGATTTTTGATAACTTTGTGTATTTTTGGATTACTTCTCTCTACATGTTTCTATTTATATTTATCAGAATGTCATAAATAAATTTTATTTAATTAAAATTATTACAATTTTCCTTTTAAATTCAAGAGTTTTATGTGTTTCTCATGCTCCTCTGAGACCTAAAAAAAGGATAAATTATTTGCCTTAAGAACACATCTTTTACCACAAAAAGAATGATAGTAATCCATGCACCATTAATTCAATTTAATGGTAATAAAACTATACATCTTACCAAACCAAAATTTGCATATAAAATGACAATAACTTTTTATGTTGAAATATTTTTTATAAAACTTAATTTTCATTCATGTTAAAATATATTTGGATAATTTCCTCAAAAAAATATAATTGGATAATTTTTTCTTTTAAAAAATAGTATTTTCCACTGTGTTACTCTCTCTCTTTATTTTAATATTTACTATTGAATATAATTATATAAATGATTACGATTAATAGTGGCATCAATAACACCCTAATCTTAATAAAACTTTTTAAAATAAGATTTTACAATTCAAAGTTAGGTAAACAAATAAAAATTATAGAATTTTTATATTGGTTTACCTCTATTCAAAAGTTACATCTAACTTCTTAGCAACTACCAAGGTTTCACTAACTTTCTAAATTACAAGTACCCTTTCTCCAATATCTTCAAGTTTATCTTTAAGTAGTATTTCATTGGTCTCTTTAAACTATTGTCCCAAGTAGTCTTTCACACAAACCTTTTCAAGCTCTTTACTAAACCAATCGATTTAGTGGTTTACAAAGAAAAGACACAAAATGACTATCTTACATTTTATAGACAGACAAATGTATAATTAATAGTTAGTTTCACTCTCAGAATATACAAATCTTTAGAGAGTGTTTACAAAACTAAGAGCTATGCAAGAATTTAGAGGAAATGCGCTCTTAGAGAATTGAAAATATTCACTGCAAAGCAATTTTCTTCTATTCAAAACTTCAACACTCTATATTTATAGGCTGCATGAAAATATCATCATTGTGACAAATGAAGCTTAAAAATCCAACATTAAATGTTTTCTACCAACTAGTCACATTTGATATGATATAATACTTTGCTTAGCTCCTTTTTTCTACTAGTTGACTTTTGAAACAACTTTGTTGGAACATATATATATAATCAGAAAAGTGTCCAACCACTCTTCCTGAAGTGGTTACACAACTTTTGATGTACTAATCCTATCTTTTTTATCCACTTAAGATCACATTTTTGCTCATTTGAATTTGTCTCTTCTAAATAAATAAGAAGCAATCTTGAAACCAAAATGAATATATTAGTTATACAAAGTGATAAGTATAAATGAAAAAAAGGTAACCCATCTACTTTTCAATACGTGATAGATTTGTCTGGTAGTATGTTGCTTCTACTTAGCATCTTTAGTCATGATCATGTCTTCTTTGCATACAACCTTTTGTATTTGTGTGCGTTCTCTTCATATATATGCTATGCATTTATCTATCTAAAATAAAATATTTTGGTACACAAATAAAATTTATTTTTCAATCATCAAAATTTCGGAGTCCTAATTCGCCTAGTGACTTAACATTCACCAATAACATTTTTTAAGTTAGTTAGACATAGGTTTGTGTAAGACTTCACTACTTCTAGTGATTATTATTACATTAACATGCTTAACCTAATTAGTTTAAGTGTTACAAGAAAATTTACTTGAAGATATGGAGAAGGAAAATAATGACATTTAAAAAATTAAGTTCTCTAATTCCTTATTGTGAAGCCCTATGTTATTAACTCTATCGAAACTTTCCACCATTTCATTAATTTAATTGAACAAATCCTTCCATGAGGCTTTCCAGTTTGGATAATGTTGATTTGCAACCTTGGTGTTGTTGGTAACTACATCCTTGATTCCCTTAATCATGATTATTCTGGTAAAAAGGTTTAGGATGAATCTTCCTATGAAGTTGTATGTATTTGAATACACCTAAAAAAAAAATCCTTCCTTAACTATTCATAGAAATTGTGGGTTGCCGCTACATTTTCTATTTGTTCTTCTTGAGTGTCTATAAATAGTTGTATGTACTTGTTATCCACAAATTTTATCAAAAACACAATTTTAGAAGCACTTATTTATTATTAATAATATCTTTATCTAATTTGTTAAATCATTAATTTAAAACATTAAATATTTATAAATAAGGTCAACATTATTTATCTTTGTTGACACGTAAGTCTCCATTGAATATTGAAAAAAATTTAAAAACAAAAGATTCGTCACCAATATTTATTAAAAAAAATATCGAAAAAATTGTATTTGAAAAAAATGATTTTCGAAACCAGATTTTGAATTTGGAAGTTAATTACATGTAGGAAAAGTATTAGCACCCTATAACATATGTTATAATAGACAATTACCCTTAATTAAATTTACAAAATTAAACAACTTTTAAAAATATTTATTTCACCACTTAAAACATAAAACTATTTTTTTACTTTATTTATTGATTTAAAATTTTTAAAAAAGAATTTTATCATGAGAAAAAATATTATTTATAAAAGATTATTATTATTGTATTTTTATATTTTTAATTAACTTATTTTTATTTTTTAGGCTCAATAAAAGTGAGCTCTTGTTCCTAAATATTGGAGACTTTTGATTTTTTTTATTTTAATATTTTTATTTTTATTTTAAATATTTTAACAATTACTAAATTATAAGTGATCCAAAGTGATCACTAACAACTTTTCATGATTGAATGTAACTGTCAAATAAAAAATGTATCTAAAGTGAGAATTATTAAATTATAATAGTTTTTATAATAACTAAATAAAAAATTTGAAATAATGATAATAAAAGTTTTATTATTTTCATAATTTTATATTTTAAAATCTTAATTTTAAAAAGAGTTCATGATAATTAAACCAGAATCTAAAGTGACTATCATCGATATTTTATAACTTTCACAATAGTTAAATCAGAAATCCATCCAAAATTATTATTATTAACTTTTGATGATTTTTTTAATAACTAAAATTGAAAGTACATTCGAAGTTGTTTTATCTAGATTTTATTTGTTATTTGTATAATTAATATAATTATTTTGTAAATAAAGAGACGAAACACTTCATACTAATTTATACTCCCCGCACAGTTCCAACATTTTTAAATATCAACTATTACTTTTTTTTAAAGGTTACTTATTATTTCACTTTATTATTCTAACATGGGACTTGAATTTCCATATAGAAGCTTAATAGATTTCAAGCCTAAAATATTTTAATAAAAGCAAAGTTAGTATTAAGTAGATTCCTTTAGTATATCTTATTTACTATTTCGCATCTTAATATTTAAAATAATAAAAAAACTTTAACATATTGTCACTCTATTTTGACCTATATTTAGAGTGTATATTTCGATTCAGTTGATATGAAATACATTGTGTTAATTCCAGATTAGGCGATATGAATGTAGCAGTAAGATATGTCCAATTGTATTTTAGACAAACTGATTTGGAATTTATATAATGTATTGAAGATCATTTGGTCTGGAATAAATTATGTAAATAGTTGATTCATAGTTGTAACAATATTTGCCCATTTTTATTCTAGATAGGTGCATCCGAATTGTACACAATTAGCATTTGGGACTGACTCGTCTGAAAAGGTAATATAATATTATCTTTCAAATCAATTGATCTAGAACATTAATTATTTTGTGTTCTGGTTTAGTTGATTGGAGCATTGCAAATCAATCTTAATAAAAAAGAAATTATGCTAAAAAGTTATATTTAAATAAAATTGTATTTTTCTTTTTCAAATAACGCTTGAATAAGTGAACAATACTTTAAAGAATTGAAAAAATATCCAATGATTTAAGATATATAATAAAATACGTTGTAGGATTGATATTTAACAAACAAGAGAAGCAACTATATAATATCATGCATAAATACAATAACATTAAAAAGAAAAGATAAATTTAGTCCAGTCTTGATAGCATTCATGAATGATATGAATACTTGGAATTGGCTTTAGTTTAAGCTATCATCATAGTTACTATATTTTTTCATAGTGAGTGTCATATCAAATCCATATTTGGGTTTAAAGCATGGACTATAGAGTCTTTCTTTACCTTTTTTTTAGGTGTTTTGAGGTCCGAGGAACTAGAAAAAGAACATGTTCAGGGGAGTGTTGTTTATGCTAACTGATATGTCTAAAGTTATAATTACCAGAGACATCATGGGCATTTCACATATAAATACATTAGAAATATTTACAAATACAAATTTAACAACATTTTATTTAACTTTTTTTAGTCGTTGAAATTTTACTAAATTCTTCTTCTAGTTCTTAAAAATTGAAAATAATTGTTTGGTACTTGAAATTTCAAGTTTATATCGTTTTTAAAGACTCAATTTGGTTAAATTTAACTAAATTTAGTACTAAAATTTTATTTTCAATTTTCAAGGCCTAAAAGCACAATTTAATCAAATTTCAGCGTATAAAAACTTAATTAAGTACTTTTTCTTTTATCAATTACCATCCTATAACAAGTTTGGGCTCTGAATTCATTGTTTAAACCCCCTTTGTGCTAAGTACATTCTTTTTTCTCTTTAAGGGGAATGCATTATCTACACCCTCAAGTTTACTAAAAACACCTTCTTATAATAATGTTTTTTGGTTTACTAGACCTTATTTCTAGTTTCTTATTATTTACACCTTCAAATTTTCTAAACACACATATCTTTACATTAACAATCCAATACATCGTTTCTTGTTGTGTATTTAGCAAGATGTGAGTGTAAATAGTAAATGCCTATTTTTGTTACTTTACTTTTGTTTTTTTATATTTTTTATTGCTTTTCTTAAAACATGAATTGGGCTAAAAGAGTTTGTAAATGTGCAAAAATGATTAAATGTTGGAAAAGATTGGGTGTGTACACCTATAATCAACGTCTCTTATTTGGCTATTGTATTAACCAAGCCAAAAGTAACTTTCTCCATGATCTGTATCTAGTTTAGGCTTTGTTCGGTTGTGAGAAAAGAAAAAATGAAAGAGAGATGAAATAAAATGAAAGTTAAAGTTGTTTGGTTATGTAGGAAGTGATGTGAAAAAAGTGGAAATTTATAAATTAAAGTTTTACAATTACAAAATTACTCAACATATTTATAACTTCCCTTCTATAAAGAAGATAATTTTGAAATCATCAATTTTTTTGTACTTTTCTTCTTTTTTATGTTTTTTTTTAGTGAAAAATTCAACCTGTGAAATCTACTAAATTAATGACACTTTCGATACTACTTTCTATAGTCACGAATAAGAAAAATTGCAATTCTCGTCTCTTTCCATGTACATACAACTTTGTCTAGCACTTTTCAGGACTTTCCTCTGTTCCACAATTTGTTAACATGAAACTTAAAAACTTATCCCCAAAGACACGAAACATAAACTTCTCAGGGTTAAACCTTAGGGCATGCTTCCTCACTTTATCAAACACCTCCACCAAGTCTTTGCAATGTTTCCCTAAAAACTTATCCCCAAAGATTAAACCACTTTTAGAGAATGAAATATTTGATCATCTGTAAAATTATTTTTGGAAATAATTAATTTGTATGCAAACTCGGTTTCATAAAAAAACTTAAAGCATGTTTGTAAAAGTTCAACCGGTTTAAAGACAAAAACAATTGTTTGTTGTTTTTAAAGACCCAACTTACAAATTTAAATTTAACTCAAATTTAAGTTTTTAATTTTTTATCTAAACATAGTCTAAAATATCTAAAATAAAATAAAATTGTGCTTTCCATCTTGGTTTAATAAAAAAATTTAAATGATTTTGGCTTTTAATAAGAAAAAAATAATTATTTTTCTATAATTAATAACCTGTTATTAAAAAATGTCCGATTTTTAACTCGTGACAACACATATAGTAGAATAATATTATTTACTGTGCTTATAAATGGATAATATTATTATTGTTATATGAATAAAAGGTTTGTTTAGTTACTCTATCAAAATGTTGAATTTAAATATATTATTATGACGCCAAAAAATTGCGTGTGATGAATATTTTAACTCTTTGTTTTTTTTAATAAAAAATAAATTCTTGCCTTATTTATATAATATATTTTTATCACATTCATATGTGAATAAATAGATGAATTCTTATATTTTAAACAAGTTGGATAAATTTATTTTGTAAAAATATATATGTTTTTTCTCTATTTATAGCCGGTCTGTGAAGTTGCAAACATATATATTTTTTAAAGCAACTAAAATTTATAAATATTTTTTTAAATTAACTAAACTATAATATATATAGTATTAAAATATATCATTATTTATAATAATTTAAAATACTAAATATTTTTCATGTTAAAAGTTTAAAATATTATAATTTAGAACAAAAACTTTACAACATTAATACAAATGAATAATCAAAATGATAAATTTTTCATTTTAAATGGATTATGGGGCAAACCTGTGAGCCCATAAACTTAGTCAGTAAAGTTTGTCAGTTCCGCATACTAGACTCAAATTTTTCAAAACTCGCAAGGGATTGGAAGGTCTCCATGCCGTGATCCATATACTCACCCATAGTCATATCATATGTAAAGTTTCCACCCAGGACAAGAAATGTGATTTTTAGTGACTAAAAATAGTGATGAAAATAAATTTGGTTACTAATGACAAATTATTGGTGATAAAAATGTATTTCGTAACTAATATTATTTACAATAGTGATGAAAAAATAATTGTCATTATAATTTTATTAATAGTGACTAAAATATGTTTGTCACAAAAAAAAATAACATTGATATGTACAATTTATGACAAGTAATTATAAAATCGTCACTAATATATATTTTACCCTCTTTTATCTATACTATTAATAAAGGAATTCCCTCTTTTGATATTCACCTTTCAAAATATCTATTTTACCCTTATACCTATTTGAAAATTAAAAAATAAATTATTTTGTGATAATAGAGATTCAAACCCACAACTTTTCTTTCACCAAACATAAATTTTGCCACTAGACCAACCATATAACATTATTGTTGATATATAATTATAATATTTAACTTACTATTTTTAAATTCAATTTTGAAATAAAATTTATCTTATATATCTTTTTTTCAACTAACTCGTAACACTAAGATAATCACTTCAAATTGGAACTATTTATCTCATAATAATATTAAAATATTAAATTTAAATCGAAACTATTTATGACTTAATTTTATATCTAAATTCAAATTAAATTTTAATTCATAGTTATATTTATTTGTTATTGTTATTAATATATTTCTTCTATAATTTATACTATTTTACCCTTATACCTATTTGAAAATTAAAAAAAAAACTATTTTGTTATATGGGAGAAATTTGAACCAACAACCTCTTCTCACCAAATGTAAATTTTGCTACTAGATCAATCTTATAATCTTAAGAACAAAATTACTTTAAAACATTTATATTCAATATACTTAATTTGACTAATAATGCAATAATTGACTAATAGTCCACGACTAAATAATATAACTATATTGTTGATAGATATAAATTTAATTATAATATTTAAGTTAATATTTTTAAAGAGTTTAATTAGTATGCACTAACAGAAATCATAAATTTTCATTTATATGACTTTTAAAGCATTAATTAGTAAAGTAAACAAACTTACTATAAACGAATAGTTGTGATTCAAGTGTAAAAATCTTTACTACAGTATATACGAGTTAAACTCTTTTTTAAATTCAATTTTGAAAGAATATTTATCTTGTATATCTTCTTTTCCAACTGGCTCGTAACACTAAAATAATCACTTCAAATTTCAACTATTTATCTCATAATAATATCATATTAAATTTAAATCTAAACTATTTATGCCTTAATTTTATATCTAAATTCAAATTAAATTTTTAATTCATAGTTATATTTATTTGTTATTGTTATTAATATATTTCTTTTAAATTTAAATTTATATACATATCCTTTAATTTTTTATCTAAAATTTAATTAAATCTTTAATTCCTTAATTCATACTTACCTTTATCAATTACTTTTAAATTTAAATATCTAGAATAATGTGTGTGTACATTTGTGTAAAACTAAAAAATAATTTATCTCAAATTCATTCATATATATTGAATAAAGAAACAATAAACATCTTCTAGAGAGTTTAATACTTCTACACTGTAAGTGTAAAAGAGTTTTTACATTGACATTAAGTCAAGTCACAATCTTTCATGTATGCTATGTTTGTTGACTTTATTAATCAATATTTTAAAAGTTATATAAATGGTGGGTTGTGATTGAATGATAATGTAAAATTTTTTATTACTCAAAAGTTAGTTGATAAAAGTAATAAATTTATAAAGAAAATAATAGTTAAGATACTTAGTTATTTGCAGAATTTTTAAATTTAAAAGTGAATATTTAATTAATGTAATGATTGTATCTAAATTTAATTTTAAAAAAATAAAAGAGATAAAATATATTGTGTCAAGTGACAATAGAGATGACAAATAAACTTGTACGTAGTCTCCGAACCTATCTCAAAGTTGACGAAGAATCTCTGATTTGACCAAACATATTATGAGTATGAAGAATACTCAATATTTTGGGTTGGGGAATAGGAATGATAATGAGAATATACTTACTCACCTCATTCTCATTACCGTAGCAACTTTTATTCTACCCTTATTTTAATGACTAAAACATGTCAAACTTTTACCTTTGATTATTATACCTAATTTTTAAATCAAATGACCCCTTAAATTAAATTCAAGTTTTCTTCACAAATTATAATTTTGGGATGTCAAGAAAGATTAACATTAAGATTTGATATTTACCTTAAAAAAAGAAATGTTTGACATTTAATTAATACATTATAAAACTTTGTATATGTTAGATAACTTTTGAATTAATATCAATATATTTAAATAGTATATTTTTTATTAAAAATTCTTATAATTATTTTGCGGTATGGGATAGGTACAAGTGCGAGGGATATAAATCTCATATCAGTCACGTATGGGGCAGGGATAGATATGGGTTTCAAGTGCGAGGATGGAGATAAAAATCTCATAGCAAGATCTTATCAAAATATTTTTTAGTTTTTTATAAATAAAAATACTTATCATAATAAAACTTGTAGAAAAATATTAAAAATTAAAAATAAATCTTAATAGAATCTATGAAAAATGATAATCTTAATTATATATATAATTTAAAGTGACAAAAGTATATGTAGTTCTAGATTATGATGTTATCTATCAATCCAACCAATATTTTTTTAGACAACTAATATTTTTTTGACGGATAGACATTTAGTTTTATCATTTTTAAATTTCGAAAAATCTTCTCAATTGAAAGTTTTAAATCTTAAAATATATCTTTAATCCTAACAAATAATATATTGTTACAAAATAAATTATTAAATTATTTTATATCTTAATTATATTTAATTTTTTTCTATTTATTAAAAAATTTAAATTATTTTATATCTTTAATTTATTAAGTGTCTATTTTTAAACAATATACATTTACTCTTTCACACACATACATAGGGAATGGTCAAGACATATTCTTTTACACACACATATATAGGGAATGGTAAAGACATAATCTTTTACACACACTCTATTTTTAGTTAGAGTCCTTTAGTAACATACCCCAAAATATTTAGGATATAAAAACAAATATTTCTTATCTTAAAGAATTTATATCAAGGATATTATTGTCTTTTAATACTCAATTTGAAAAATTAAAAATTCTCTTTGTACTCTTTCCTCCTATTTATTACATATCAATGCAATCATATATTTTCTAATATATTCTCTCTTCCTCTTTCATTTTATTTTTTGTTTTTTACAATGAAACTCATTTAAATTGAAAAAAAAATATATGTTATTGACTTCCTCAAATTTATACGCTTCCATAGTCATATCTATGCATAATTTTCCTTTTTTTGAAAATTATGGTGCGTGTGTATCTTGTATATAACACGTTTTAAGTGCCTAAATGATAGCCTATTAGAATAAGCCAAATTGACCATTTTTTTGTTTCTATTCTACATATACATAAATTTAAATAGTGTTAAGCTAAAATAGGCCTGAATCCATATGAGTATTTGTTTCTTGAGTGTAACCTAGCTTGTTGGGTCAATTAGGCTTATTGGGTAAGCTCATTTTGCCTTGATTCTATATGGATATAAATCTATTAAACCCAGCTTGACCTAGTTCATTGGGCCACAAACAATCTTGTCAGGTCTAACCGATTTTGTCAGTTCTAAAGGCAACATTGATCATAACAATAATAGGAAAAAAGATTGTGAATTTGTCACTATTATAATAGCATCAATAAAGTCATGGTTGTGATGGTAGGAGAGTTGATAATCATAATGGTAATTGCAACCGTGATCATGACCTATTGCGGGAGTGGTAGTGACAACAACCATAATGTTGACAGTTAAAAATTAAAATTTTCATAAACTTTTTAATTAGAAATTAAAATTTATTAATAAAAGAATAATGGTTGTAACAATATGTTTGAAATCAAATATTATGAATATATATTTTAATTTTATTAATAAATAAAAAATAATTAGATAACAAATATTTTATTTTGTAACGATTTGTCATGATTTGCAATATATCTTTAACATTTAAATTGTTAGTTGCTAATGTTTTTTCAAGATTTAAAACTCGGATTACATAATAATTTTGATAATATTTTTATTTCGAAAAATTGTAATGTATTTATTAAAATGAACTTTTTGAGTTTTAAAATGTTCAGCTTAATACATTCTGTGTATTATTCATTTTTTCAATTTTTTTAACTATTGATAATTCTTTAAAAAAAATTAAAACTTAATTAAAAATAAAAAGATATATTAAAAGAAATTAAAAGTTTAAAACAAGTAAACAAATAAGGATAAGAGCATTGTGATTTAAATTGTAAAGTAAAAATAATATTATTCTAATTACAAAATTAAAAATGACTTATATATTATAATTATTATTTATTTCAACAAAAAACATATTTTATATATTTATTATTATTATAATATATTTTATATAATTTAATATATTATAATATATATTATATTTTAATATTATTTATCTTTTGTAAATTTTTATATTTTAAAATATAAATTGTTATGTGACATGTTTTGAAATATATTTTTTTAATTTATATTTTTTGTTTATGATAACGTGAGATATTAATAGTATAGATATAGTATATAATATAGTATCATATATTATACATCATACATATATTTGGACAATTATGTATGTTGGATATGAATATTTTAAAGTAATTTTTAGCTTAATGTTATAAGGTTGGTCTAGTGGTAAAATATATTTTTGGGAAATAAAAAGTTATGGTTCAAGTCCCTCCTATGAAAAATTGGTTTATTTATTTAATTTTAGAATAGGTGTAAGGGTAGAATAGGTATTTTGAAAAGTAGACATCAAAAGGGGGTATTCCCTTTATTAATAGTATAAATATAGTATATAATATAATATAATATATTATACATTATAGATATAACTGGACAATTATGTATGTTAGATATCAATGTTTTAAAGTAATTTTTTACTTAAAGTTGTAATATTGGTCTAGTTGTAAAGTATATATTTGGAAAATAAGAATTATGGGTTCAAGAGCAGTTACCATCCACTATGCATGCTTTGGTGTTACTGATTAAGATTAAACGAGAGAAAGTTATGGGATACATCAGTGCCTTTTTCATACTTTCAAAGTCTGATTAACCCGCTATTTATTTTATCATTCTCCATCTCCTTATTTTCAAATTAGGTTTCAATTTTGGGTGTGAATTTGATTGATATATATGATTCCAAGGTTTAATTTTTTCTCTTTTTTAACCTCCAATTCACTTTTTTTTTTTTAATTAGCCTTTCTAAATCATATTAGTCCTTGCAGATCTCAAAACATATTCTCAAATCTTTTGCTTCTATCAACTCTAAACAAGAAAGTCACAATAGGGGCCGAAATGCATTAGAGTAATTGCGAGTAAGTACGCTATTTTGATTTTTTCTCCTTCACATTATTCTTTTCTAATGAAGTTATTTCCTTTCTAACTTGATAATTATTTACATCTAATTTATTTTTTCAAGTAATTATTAAATCTTGGTAGGGTGTGGGATAGTTTATGTTGAACCTGCTACTTATGCTTACCACTCAGGTTTTTACGCTCTTGTTCTTTGTCTTTTTTCTTTTTTTTAATTTTAAAGTTTATCACTCATTATTTGCATTCTATATTTTTTTTTTTGTATTTTTCATAAAGGTAGGTGAAGTACATTTTTTTTGTATTGTGTGAGTATATACTCGGATGCATCAAACTTTATACTTTATACTCTGATGCATCAAATAATTAATCAAGTTCATTCTACCTTCCATTATATTTTTTTTTCTATGTTATGCTTCTTAAAACGCATTGATTCATTTTTTTTCCCTATGTTATGCTTATTAAAACGCATTGATTCTTGAAATTTATATTATTCATATGCTTTAAATTATGGTCATATTAGGAATTACTAATATAGTAAGGTTCTTTTGACTACTTCAATTGTTAATAATTCAGTTACTATTCTGACAAAATTGTTGTTATTTAAAATCATATTCACATGAATTGTGGAGAAGGTATGTTACTTACATTATATTTTATTTATTTATTTTGTAACTTTTTATGACTATCCTTGATAAGTTCTTTTAGTTTAAAATTATGAGCAGCCTTTTTTATTGAATTATATATTTAATTAAATTTTAAACTGTTAGTTTAAAGCTACAAATTTTATGTATGTATGAATGGTACAAATATGTTAAATACATAGGTCGAATCTCCTTTAATTATTTTGTTATCTTCTCTCCTGTTAGTTACTTTACTCAAAATAAAAGTGTAAAGGAACAATCATGTCAAATTAATTAATTCACTTGAGTTGTAAATTCAAATTCTTATACTCTGAGACTCCCTAATGATTATAATAATTTTTTTAAAGTAACACTTAACCATAATATTGGGTTAAATTTTGTTTCTTTACCAAGTTGACTGTCGTAATTATGGAGTTAAATTGTGAAGATATAGATTATAATTATTATTTATTTTTTCACTTGAATTTATTTTTATTAATATTGGTATTTATTTGCAGGATTGAACTTCACAAAAACACAACTTTCCACCATCATTTCAAGAATATCATGTTTAGTTGAAGAATCGTAAAATTCTAGTAGTTTTATAGGAATTTAATGTATAAGATTTTATATTTTAAACAGTGTTGGGGATTATTTGTATTAGTGTCATTGAATATATAATGAATTATTTAATTTCAATGTTATATTTTATTTCAAATTAATGTGTATTAATTTTAAGTAATATCTATTTTAACATTTAAAGACGATGGTGTATGAATATTATGTCAATTAAAAATAATAATTAATTGTGACAAAAATTAACATTAATAATTATAATAAATTTTATTGTAAAATTTATATATAATAAATTTTATTACAAATTTACTAAATTTTATTAATAATTATAATTAAAATAAATTAAAATAATCTATATGAAAAATTTTAGTAATTTTTATTATAAATAATTAATTTGTTTTATTCAAATTGTACTAACAAATAATAAATTTTAGAGTTTAATTTACTATAACTCCACACCACAACCCTTCATTTATGGTAACTTTGTTGACTTTACTCGTTACTATTTTAAAGTCACATAAATGAAAAATCATGATTGAATGTTGTGTAAAAATCTTTTACACTGACAGTGTATACTAATTAAACTCTAAATTTTATTATAAAATTTAGTAACAAAATATTATTATAAATTCTTAATAGTGATGATTAAATCTTCACTATAATTTTGTATATTTATGACGTCCTAATTTTATCACTATTATATATTAATATCAGTGATGAAATTTTTGTCACAATAAGTATTATTTTTTGTGATCTATAAAAAATCATCACTAATTTAATAGTGATTCTTATCTTAGTGACAAGTGGTGACCAATCCAAAATATCGTCACTAAATCTATCTAGTGACGAATTTTTAAGTTTTTAGTAACAAATTTTATCATCATAAAATATACATTTTCTTGTAGTGACCACACATCTCAAACATGAAATTTACGTAAAATATAATATACTTGACAATAAAATTGTCAAATCAAATGATACCATATTAGAGTGGATTTTTTTAAAGTCTAATTCAATCTTACAAAATCAACTTATAAAATGAATTTTGCATCTCACTTTCTTTTACTGTATCACTAATAAATATGGAATCTCTAATAACATGAAATATTTAATACAAATTCAAAAGTTAGAACTTCATCAATAAAACAAAAATCAAATCAGATCAATAATATATATATATATATATATATATATATATATATATATATATATATATATATATAATCAAAATAATCTACAGCAGATAAAAGAATAAAACTTTCATTGCAATGAAAAAATAATTTTATCTTTATTGAAGATAAAAAATATAATTTCATCATATTTTTAAGGACAAACATATTTAAACTTAAATTTTAACCATAATTATTTAAGAAAGATCGGCTTTTATTCTAGTTTTTTAATCAATCTATTCCAATCTTTTAGGTTTGTTGCGCGTATTTTATGCTATGTTGCTTTCAGTTTGGTCGGTCATATAAAAATGTAATTTAATTTGCATCATATATCAGTCTCTGCTTATTTATTTGTGTTATTATGTGACTAAAAAGTAAAAAGGTGTGTTTAGTTACTCAATCTAGTTTGGCATTAGTGCATAGATTCGGCTGAAGATAATGTTGAATTTGAATATAGTATTAGGGTTCCAAAAGATTGCGTGTGATGATTTTTTTTTTTTTTTTTTATGTCTATAAAAAATAAATTCTCGAACTTATAAGCCTACTAAATAAGTAAGGTTTGCCATTTATTATATAAAGTAGTTTTGTCGTATGATGTAAAAATTTTCTATATACACATAGGTGAAATTTTTATTAGTAGATATTATAACATGTGACATAATTGCTATGTTATCAAAATTGATTAGTCATGTCAGTTTGATCCAAAAATGGTGAATCGGTTTGGTAATCTGTTCGGTCAATCTTAAAAATTGTGGGATAAAAGAAGGTATTCAAATTGAAACATAGGTCAAGAACTGGTAAAATCGGTGGTTCAATAGATTTATATTTTTTTTTTTGAAATTTTTTATTTTGCTAAATTCACCCTTTATTTTCCTGAATCAACCAATAATTAAAAAATAAAAAAAAACTTAGCAATATGAAGGTGTATTCAGTAAAATTATTTTTATCCTTTTATAATTACAATCTCTATATTTTTTCTTTTATAATTTTAATTGTTATATTACATTAATAATAAAGAATATTATTTTATTAAGACCGGTTCAATCACTGGTTCAATAACGTTTGAATCAATGGATCGTAAACTAGTGTCTTTACTGGTTCAATTTTTAAAACATAGCATAATAGACTTCACAATAATAAATTGCTAAAATAGAATAATATTATATTAAAAATAGATTTTTTATGAGTCTAATTTAACTTTATAAAATTATTTATAAGATGAATTTTGCACCTTACTTTTTATTATATCACAGGTAGATTTAGATCTTCAACAAGGAAATATTTAATATAAATTCAAAGTTTGGAACTTAATTAATAAAACAAAAATTCAAATTAGATCAATTAAACATACGAAAATATAATAAATATAATTATATACATATCTTTATTTAACCAAAATAAATAACAATAAAGGTAGAAAACTTTTATTAAGATAAAAAATTAATTTTTTATTGAACCCCAAAAATAAAATTTCATCTTATTTTAAGGACAGTAATTATTAAAAATTTCATCTCATACTACTTTATTAAAAATTTTTATAAAATAAATAGATAATATACAACCTTTTCAAGGTAAAGACTACAAATTAGCTCTTCAAGCTATTGAATTTTTAACAAAATCTCCTCCAGTGGGATATAAAAAACCTCCTACTGACGTAGATCTCGTTTACACAATTTTAATAGGACAAAATAATACAATAATAGCTTTACTGGAAGAAATTTCTAGAAATTTATCTAAATTAATAGACACAAACAAAAATGAAAATATTTCAGAAGAAATAAATGATTTAGCAACCAAAGTTTCTAAACTTTCGTTAGGAACAAATACTCATACTAAAACAGTGTGCAAAAATGCTGACAAATTTGTTAAAGTCACTACAAAGACAAACATAACTGAAATTAGAAATAAAATTCAGTATAAACAAGAGGATAATACCTCAAACACAAATACAGTGATTAGTTAATATATGAATTTAAGACAGAATAATATTTCACAAACACAATTAGAAGATATTTCTATGAATAGTACAACCAATAGAAATCAAACAACAGAGAGGTTTCCAGGAACTTCTCGAAGACTAAGAGAACATCAAACTAGGAGACAAGATCTCATACAACACCCAGGAATCTTAGATAGATTTCTAAACAGAAGAAGAACTACTAATGTCAGAAGACTAGAAGACTTAGTAGACATACACCAAAACATAGAAATATGATCAAATTCAAGGATTGATTCTTTGAATCCTAGACAACTATACAATATAGGATGACTAAGCTCTAAAAGAACAAGCCTTTATAGATACAGGAGGATAGAAGATTTTCACCTCCCTGACAACACATATGAGATAATTCCTTTAATATCTCAACAAACAGCTACAGAACTCCTAAATCAACATGGGAGATATGTTCACATGGGATTGATTACTATAGGAGTCAGATCCCTAGCAAGACATATGATCGGTGCTAGAGCTTTGATAGTTCTCCATGATACAAGATTTCAAAACAATGATTTTCAAAGTATCATTGGAATTTTAGAGGTTGACTTAAATCAGCCCATCTCACTAATATATCTTGCTCCAAACTTTACACTAACCATTTCAGACTTTGTTAATCACATTAGTCTAGAAATACAAACTATAGGTTTTTGGAACAAATTGGATAGGAGATAACCTACACCTAGACATTACATTCATAGGAAGAACAAGTAATTATATTTATTCTATGTATAGAATCAACACAGGACCATTAGAAGAAGCAATAAGCTCATATGGTACACAATTTTTGCCAGCTCAGACATTTACTAGAAGTAATAAGGGCCATCTATGGCAAAATCATTTACAAAGGGAAGAACGAACTCCCATCACAAATCCAAATACAGCTATTCTACACAATAGATCTAGAAGCCTTAGTTTAAGCTTCACAGACTACACAAATACTCCTCTTATGGATTTAGAACAAAACAGACGAGATAGTGCATCTACTATTCCTAATGATGATCATATTGGTATGATGAACATCATAGACAGTAATAATGAAGAAGATGATGATATGACTGATGAAGAATGGAATCATCATCAAGCAAACATAATTATGCTCAAGCAAGGAACTTTATACAACCAAGCAAAAATAGCCATGTTTAGGTAAGAAACTTTAAGCTTGGAACCTTTGGATAGGTTTTTAAACGACCTTAACTGGGAATCTTGGGTACTTTTACCCCTGAGACAAATGAGATTATAAAACCTCAATAAAACGAAGAAAATGATGAAATAGATGATATAGTAAATACATTTTTGAATAAATTACAAATTGAAGAAGAAGAATTTTCTTATCAATTTACAAATAATTTAGAAAATAAAGATGAAGATGTCTTGTGAACAACATCTGAAAATACAAAAGTAGGTCTCATAAATGAATATGAAAGATCTACATCTATAAATTATCGGCTAGATCCTGCCGGTACACAAAATTATTCTCAGGGATTTCTTCCTCGGGAAACTGTACAAAATATTGTACTGAGTGACAACAAATACGTATCTCATGGTAAAAGATTACCAGTAGAACCAAACTTTCAAATCCGAAATTTACTTTTAAACATAGGAGGAATAGATCCTCAACTCCTCCTAACATATATTGAACAGTGGACTGCTGCTGTAATACGTGATTATGGCATATATCGTGAGAAAGATTTATAGTCTTCTCAAGAAATGATCGCAAAGGGAGAAACATATCTTGGCGATATTGCTAGATCTGGCTGGGAATCTTTTAAGAAAAATTTCCCTAATGATCTAAACTCACTGGTCATTGAACCAGGTCCAAATATTTATAATTTCTGTTCCCTTATACAAAGATTGTTTACCTCACAATCAGCCAACGACGGCAACACAATTAGGCAACAAATTTATTTAGGTCATCTTGAAAGATTATCTATTGAATATTTTGGGAAAATAAAAGAATACTGTCAAGATTATCTCTTGTACGCATCAATAGCTTATTGCTTTCATGATGTAAATATAGGAGATAAAATGTTTCTCAAACTTCCAGGAAAACTGGGACAAAAAATTAGAGAAACTTGGAAAACTGATGAGGTTACGCCCATGCTGAATAACCTCTCAATAAGAATACAACATATTATGAAAATAATGGAAGACACTTGCTCTCATATTGCTATACAAAAACAGCTTAAGCATTCTGATGCTGAGATCTGCAAACAAATATACACACCCCAACAATATGTACAAAATAGGTTTAAAAATAGAAAAAATATATCTGGAAACAAACCTAGATACAATAATACACAAAAATTCTTAGGACCAAGAAATCCAAGAAAAACATATACAATAAGGGCTTCTAATGCCAGAAAACCTACTTTAAATCCTAATAGACATGTTAGGAAATTTAGAGACAATAAAACCTACAAACAAACATTAAAATGTTTTGCTTGTAGCCAACCTGGACATTTCTCAAGAGATTGTCCAAACATAGCTAATCTCTACACAAAAGAGGCGCAATTAATAAAATTATGTCACATGAATCTTCTTCCCATCGATGAAGAAGTTTCTACTGACTCAGAAATCTTATCTGTTATCAGTATAACAGAATACACAGAAGAAATAAACTAAGAAAAGGTTCACAAAAATTATGCTTTAATAAATGAATTTACAAATAATGAATACAGTCATTTATATCCCAAAAATGACAATGACTTCCCAATGGGGGAAGAATACAATGAAATGCAACAAATTTTAGATGATTTAGGATATTGCTTTATGAAGGCAATAAAAACAAACTCATGTTCTCACAAAATACAATTTTATTCTGGTACTGAATCAATTCCATGCCAATATTGTGAAAGGTATTTTCACATATCTCAAAGGGCTCATTGTCCACTTTGTTACAAAACATTTTGTATTAAATGTGTCAAAGAACACCTAAATATACAAGAGATACCTTCTTACAAAAAGAAAGAAAACACAAATAAAAATCTATAACAAAGATTTAACCGATACTAGAATTTCAGTATTGGAAACTCGCATAAATTATCTAGAAGAAAAAATTATTCTTTTAGAAAAAAAAAAGAAAAGGGAAAACTAAAATAGATTTTTCAGAGTCTAGTTACTCATCCAAACAAAATAATATGATGGGAACAATGGAATGTATCTCATTAGTTTGTAATAAACAACAACTAATAACTTTAAAAGTATTAGTTAAATTAACTTTTCCAAAAATAAATAACAACCCATCAACAGAAAAAACCATACAAGCATTATTAGATACAAGAGGCTTAGAAACAGTTATGATGTGAATTCCCCTTGTCAAGAATTCAGAACGGACCGATTAGGACTATTTGTTAGAATGGAAAAAACAAAAAGGTAAAAATTGGGGATGATGGTGGTTTTGGGGGAGACGCCACTTCCGGAAAGGAAGATAAGTCTCAAAGACGCCACAAGGGGTGGAAGGCCCTTGATAAGTCTCAAGCTTGGTTCAGCCAAGAACCTAGGAGATACACTCTCTCAAGAAAAGTTTTATCCAAAGCCCAGTCTGTCTATTTCCATTGAAATGCAATACATATAGGAATTCCATAAAGCCAAGAAATAAATGCACCATTTACTAACATTGATTGAGGTTTATTTATTAAATAACCTCCCTACTAGTGCATATGAAAAGACAACAGCCACACTGAAGGAAAACTAGACAACCACTAAAATTCAACACTCTAAAATAAAAGAAAAATTAAAATAAACTGTTTTTAAAGCATAGCAAATAACACAACAGTACCAACACTTTTTACAACTTTGTTTAATTAAACCCACTTTGATTAAAATAACTTTGCAGCAACATCCTCTATTTCATGAATCTTCAATGATGACCATGCACTGAATTAATTTTGCCTCTATGTCCTTTTCATTAGGTGCAGCTTCTAGAATTGTTGCTACCACTTGTTGTAAAACTTCTCTTGCTTTCCTAGCTCTTGCCCTTGTCATAGGTGTCCCAAGTCTTTCAACCACCTTACTGTCTTTGTTTGTAGCTGTGTCCTCATCATTGCCTCCCTCTTGAAGAGGATTTGTCCTCAAATCTAAGGCTTCTTCTTCTGCATTAAAAGGAGACAAATCAGATACATTAAAAATTGCACTTGTATTATAGTCACCTGGCAAACCAATTTTGTAGGCATTGTCATGGATCCTCTCTAACACTTGGAAAGGACCGTCTGCCCTTGGTTGTAGTTTGGACTTCCTTTGTTTAGGGAATCTCTCTTTTCTCATGTGTACCCAAACCCAATCACCAGGTTCGAATACAATTCTCCTTCTTCCCTTATTAGCTTGCTTGGCATTGCTCTCTTGCACCCACTTTTTGCTTATTAATTCATCAACTTGCCTTTGTATTTCTTGGGTCTCTTGGGGGTTGCTTCTATACGCTGGTCGATTAGGTAATGAAGCTCCAGGAATGAGATCAATGTGATGCTCAATTCCCCTTAAAGGTGGTAATACGTTAGGAACCTCCTTTGGAAACACATCCTTATATTCCTGCAAAAGAAATTCAACACCAACAGGGCCAAGTTTTTTAGAGTTAGCATAAACATTATTTTTGCAATACAATACGTAAAGTGGTTTTTTTGCAAGCATCACCCTCTTCACCTCACTCTTTTTTGCTAAACAACTCTTTTTTCTTTCAAGTGTTTCACTTTTGTTCCCCTTATGTGTTTCACTCTTTTTATTTCCACTCTTTTTATATGTTTCACTCATCTCTCCTTTTTCTTGCAACTCTTTCTCTTTTATTTCTTTTTCTTTTTCCTCTTTCCTTTCTTGTCCTATTTTTGTTTTCAACCTGATTAAATCCTCAATTGCTTCTTTAGGTGAAAGTAATGCAATTCTCAATTTGCATCCTTGGTGCATAAAAGAAATTTTATTTGTTTTCTCATTGTAATTCACATTTCTTTCAACTTGCCATGATTTACCGAGAAGTAAGTGGCAAGCATCCATGGGCACCACATCACACAACACAACATCTTCATATTTTCCAATGGAAAACTTCACTTCAACTTGCTTATTCACAGATATGTCACCATTTTCACCAAGACTTTGAAGTTTGTAAGGTTGGGGGTGTGGTGTAGTCTCTAAATTCAATTTGGTAACTAATCTTGAACTAACCAGATTGGTACAATTTCCTCCATAAATAATGATTGAGCAAATCTTTCCTTCAATTGAACATCTAGTTTGAAATAAGCTTCCTTTTTGAATCTCAACCCTACCCTTAACCTCAGTAGTTGCAATTTCATTGTCCCCAAAAATTTTTCTTTTCTTGTTTGGACAATTTAAAGCAATATGACCTTTAGTCAAACATTTAAAACATTTAATTGTATTAATCTTGGAAGTAGAAGAAATGCAAGGGTTAGGAACGTGTTTACCACTTGAAGACTTTGAACCTTGTTCCCTAGGTAAGGAAGATCCCTCCTTCTTGGACTTGTCCCTCCAATTTGTGTTGTTAAAATTGGAAGAACCCCTTCTCATAGTTCCCTTTCTTTTGAGTTGTTGTTCTACCTGTACAGCTTTGTGCAACAAATCTTCTAACTCAATATATTCCTGCAATTCAACAACATCTCTGATTTCATTATTTAATCCACTCAAAAATCGAGCCATAGTGTCCTCACTATCTTCATTGACTTTAGCCCGCATCATAGTCATTTCCAAGTCTTTAAAATACTCTTCAACACTCCTATTGCCTTGAGATAATTTCTGAAGTTTAAGCTTCAAATCTCTATTGTATCTAGTTGGCACATATCTCTTCCTCATGATGGTCCTCAATTCATCCCATGTATCTACTATTGGTTCTTCATTTCTCACCCTCTCCCTTTGGTACTTGTTCCACCAAATAAGTGCATAATCAGAAAATTCAGCAGCTGCCATTTTAACTTTTTGCTCCTCTGTATAGTTGTTACAAGAGAATACATGTTCAATTTTCAGTTCCCACTCCAAATAGGCTTCTGGATCACTCCTTCCTTTGAATGGAGGAATATTCAGCTTCACTCCTTCAATCCGGTTTCGCCTAGGTTCACCATCATTATCTCTTCTTCTCCTATTCTCCTCATTATTTCCACGATTCTCAAGTACCTCAATCCTTCCATATAACTCCTCTGTATGTTCTCTCAACATTCTTTGTACTTGGTTTGTAATTGCTTCAATCATGAGTCTATTACCTCCTCCATTAGGAGGGGTTTCTTTACCTCCTGTACCTGCCATTTAATCAGAAAAAATAAAATTGAAGTAATAGGCCCTCACCACTCTTCTCACGTGTTTACACTCAAGAATGTACACTCGTGTTTAGTGCTCTCTTTTCTGGCTTTTTCTCTAATGTGCGTGCACACAGCCTTTTACCTCTCTTGTACTCTCCTTGGGTTCTTAACAAAATCAAATAAGACTCTTTTTCTTCTTTTTTTATTTTTTTTTTCAAGAACAGTCCACACAATGTAGCAAAAATTTGGTGTATCAGACTTCAAACACCACTACCTCACAAAATAGCGAACGCAAAAGGCCAAACAAAAACAAAACTCTAATGCAATTTAAAACAGTTGCAAAAACAATCCTTCACAAAAACAGCCAATAGATCACCTTACAATTGGTTAAGTTTCTGTCCTAAATAGATGAATCATTCAGCCACAACCTTTTCTTTTATTTTTTTTTTTCTTCTTTTTTTTTTCTTTTCTTTCTTTTGTGTTTTTTTTTTATAGGCTTAACTTTTGCAATGACTTAGGCAGGGTGATTATCAATATCAGATGATGTTATTGGCACTAAGAACAAAAGGAAGGATGTTACCAATTTCTCCAAGCCAGCCAATGTCATGCCACTGTATCTCACGCTGCATAACTCCGAAGTGAACGATTCGACATCCAGGTGAAAGTTCACGTTCTGAGGAACAATTTCCACTCACGAATCACCGAAATTGACTCTGTAAAACGTGAGTTATGAGTGAAAGGAAATTGCGTCTCAGACAACCAAGAACTGCGCCCTAGAACCTTTAAGCAGTGTCCAAAACCTAGTCCTAACAACCAGCTCTGATACCAAATGGTATGAATTCCCCTTGTCAAGAATTCAGAACGGACCGATTAGGACTATTTGTTAGAATGGAAAAAACAAAAAGGTAAAAATTGGGGATGATGGTGGTTTTGGGGGAGACGCCACTTCCGGAAAGGAAGATAAGTCTCAAAGACGCCACAAGGGGTGGAAGGCCCTTGATAAGTCTCAAGCTTGGTTCAGCCAAGAACCTAGGAGATACACTCTCTCAAGAAAAGTTTTATCCAAAGCCCAGTCTGTCTATTTCCATTGAAATGCAATACATATAGGAATTCCATAAAGCCAAGAAATAAATGCACCATTTACTAACATTGATTGAGGTTTATTTATTAAATAACCTCCCTACTAGTGCATATGAAAAGACAACAGCCACACTGAAGGAAAACTAGACAACCACTAAAATTCAACACTCTAAAATAAAAGAAAAATTAAAATAAACTGTTTTTAAAGCATAGCAAATAACACAACAGTACCAACACTTTTTACAACTTTGTTTAATTAAACCCACTTTGATTAAAATAACTTTGCAGCAACATCCTCTATTTCATGAATCTTCAATGATGACCATGCACTGAATTAATTTTGCCTCTATGTCCTTTTCATTAGGTGCAGCTTCTAGAATTGTTGCTACCACTTGTTGTAAAACTTCTCTTGCTTTCCTAGCTCTTGCCCTTGTCATAGGTGTCCCAAGTCTTTCAACCACCTTACTGTCTTTGTTTGTAGCTGTGTCCTCATCAAGTTATATGTAAAACTATAACTCCACACCACAACATAATAAATAGTAAACATGTATAAAATACTAGAACTATGTCTGGAGAAATTATGATAAATGACGAAGAGGTTAATAATGTTACTCTTCAATTCAGTACAAATTGTGACCTTTTTGGTCATAAAATTTTTATAAAAACAATGAGGGTAGAAAACTTAGTTACCTTAAAACAAAACATGATAATTGGTTTAGATTTTATTCTAGGTCATAATAGATCTGTCACAATAAACAAAGATTATGTTATAATTAGTGAAAAAAGCCAAATGACACCAATAGTTAGTGGTGATTCGTTAAAACAAGATACTACCCTTAATGAGTGTCGTTGTAAAAATTTAACATCTCCTGGTACATGTGATTGTACTATAGATGTATCAAATATTTTAAAGGAAACAGTAGAGGATTATTCCTCTTTATCACTAATATTAGACAATATAGCTGAGGCTTTTTCTTCTATAAAAATTTCAAAATCTATAAAATTTGAAAACATACAACAAATCCTCGATAGGTTAAACAAAACAAATATAATAGGAGAAAATCCTACAAAATTTTGGGATAGAAACCCCGTAATCTATAAGTTGGAAATAATTAATCCAGACCTAATAATTAAAACCAAAGACATTCAGTTCAACAATTAGGAACAGGAAGAATGTCAAAACCATATACAAAATTTATTAAAATTAAAAGTGATAGCACCTAGTGTCAGTCCACATAGAAGTCCGGCTTTGTTAGTCAATAAATCTTCTGAACAAAAAAGAGGTAAATCTAGGATGGTTTACAACTATAAAAGACTAAACGATAATACAGTAGAAGATGGATATTCGATTCCATCTAAAGATGTGTTAATAAATCGAATTCAAAATGTCAAATGGTTTTCTAAATTCGACCTAACAAGTGGATTTCATCAGGTTAAAATGGATCCTGAATCAATAAAATCGACAACCTTCTCTTGTTCTGAAGGTTTATTTGAATGGAATGTTATGCCATTCGGACTAAAAAATGCTCCTGCCGTTTTTCAATAAAAAATGGACAATATTTTTAAAGACGTTAAGACTTTTACATGTGTATACATTGATGACATACTAATTTTCTCAAAAACAAAATATGACAATTTTCATCATTTAAAACAAGTTTTATTAATTAGAACATTATGGTTTAATAGTTTCAAAATCTAAAATGGAGATTTGTAAAAATTTCATAGAGTTTCTCGGTACAGAAATTGGCAACGGAACCATAAAACTCCAGCCACATATATCAAAGAAAATACAAGATTTTCCTGATAAAATGGAAGATATTAAAACACTTAGATCATTTTTAGGACTTCTAAATTATGCTTGAAGTTTTATTCCTGATTTAGAAAAATATACATCTCCGTTATACAACAAAACTGCTTTAAAAGGCGAAAAAAAATTTAATTCTAAAGATGTAAAACTAGTTCAGAAAATATAACATATGGTAACAAAATTACCTGTTTTACAATTACCATTAGATTCTGATTATCTAATAATTGAATGTGATAGTTGTGAATTAAGATGGGGAGCTATTCTTAAACGAAAGAAAAATAAACACTTACCAAAGGCAGAAGAACAGATATGCCGATATGCCTCTAGTAAATACACAACAAAACCAAAAAATTACAAAACTAGCACTGATTACGAAGTCAATGCAATCATACATGCAATGGACATATTTAAATTACTTTTGATAAATAAACAAGAATTAACAATCAGAACAGATTGTGAAGCCATAGTTTCTTATGGTAAAAATCAAATTAACAATGACAAAAAACCTCATAAACGATGGTTACTTTTTAAGGATTACATAAATTTTTCTGGAAAAATTATACATTTTGAACATATAAAAGGTGTTGATAATACTTGTGCTGATATTTTATCCAGGTACATCAGGTGAAGTCATCACTGTTACAAAGACATTTTCAAGTCCACATGCTCGAAAATACAAAGAAGGGTGCCTTCGGCCCCAAACAAGTAAAATCCCCATTTAATGCAGACCAATACACAAAGTTTGGCAAACAAGAATTGCCGATCCTTACAAATATCTTCCAATACCCTGGAAGAGACCAAAAAAATGTCAAATTAAATGTTTTAATTGACAATATTTGGAATATTCCAAAATACACAACACAGAATGAACACCAAGTGACAAGGGTAAAACAAAGCATCATAAGCGCATTATACAACTTTTGTTGCCAAGACAATAAAGGAGTAACCTTAACTTCTCCTGCCTCTCCTTCTGGGAAAGGTTTCACACATTTTGCCCTTATAACAGGCAAGAACAAAGGTGTCTATACATCATTTAAAGACCTCAGTAAGGCAAAACAAAACCAATTCTAGTGCACATACAAAGGCTTATATTCAAAAGAAGAAGCAGAAATGACAGTTCGGTTGGAAACAATCGATGAAGAAAAAATAAATACTGCCTTACAATTTGAGCCTCATGCTCAAACACAAACATATGCTACTGCTGCTTGCAGTATCCCACAACAAATGAATCCAAATATCCTTCTGGGTAAATTTGGGTTAATACAGGACTTTCTATTTGAGGTCCATGCTGGAACAACAAATTACGATGGATTATTCGTAAAAATACAAACTTATTTCAATAATAGAAATTCGTGTTTAGGATCTTCTGATTATTGTAAAACTGTTGACAAAGACTGCACTTGCCAGTTAAAATCCATCTTCAGATGAGCTCAAATTGATTTGAGTTCTTTCAAATCTCACTTATATAGGGATGTTCTGATAACTCCCATGATGCTACTAGAATCAGGTTGCCTTCACTCCTTGGCGATACCCCCCACAGATAGATTTGCTGCCCTCACTCCAGTATTAAACTCAGTCATAAATGATATTCAGGCTAAGCACATGCAACGAGTGGCTTTACAAATTACCACTTCTCCAAGAAGTGCATATAATCCTGATAGTTTAGCCACACATGTAATAAAATTATTTACTGAGACAAATCCAGAGATTCATAGTCTTACATTATTTGAGCATGATCCACTTAAAGGATTCTCTCTAAATAAAGACAAATTATACTAGTATAACCTCTGGAAGGCATACATTGAAGGGTCCAACTGGAACTTCTCAAAAAGGGATTCCAAGATTTTTATGCAGTTAAAGGAAACCCAGAACACAAAGTTATACTGGAAAAAGATTATGGGTAATAAATTCCACCCATTTCCAATTGAGGCAAACCTTTCTATGGCCAGAAACTAGTTTTTATGGCCAGAACACATCGGGACTATCGTCCTTTCCATCCGATTGTGATGACACAAAAGATCCATGTCTTCATGAACAGATGGACGAAGAAACAACTGACTTAGACACACTAGCTCGAGTTCGAAGAGCAAATTAAAATTTTACCCGCGACACACTAATTTTATCTTTTACCGAGATAATAGACTGAAGGGTAAAATTTACCTACAAAACAAGTCGCTAGTCACAAAGTAACCTTCTCAGCAGGTTACCAGTCACAGGGTTACCTATAGAACCGGTTTCAGGTTATACAATTTTTCTATAAAATGACCATAAGCCTCTTATGCTGAGCAGGTCCTGAATACACTCTCCTCCTTCTCTCTACATTTCTCCCTCTCTCTCTCTAAAACCTCTCTCTGATACTTGTAAAAATTTCTCCATCAATAAAATAAAAAGTTTTCTGCACCCCCTCCCATTTCCTCCCTCTTTGTAGGTATTTCCTTAATAACTTGTGCATATTTTCTTTCAAAGTATGGAGTAGTTTTCTTATAAGGTATCTTCGGATGCCCTAAGCAATAAATATTCAAAGATGCGATGATTATTTAAAGGCTTATCATATGTTAATTAAATTTACTTTCTATCAAGTTTATAAGCAAATGTCTAACCGGCTCTGCCAGATTCAGTAGCTTATAAACTTGTCTTGTTATGATTTAATTTTCTATCAGGATTATACGAAGATGTCTAACTGGCTCTGCCAGATTCAGTATCGTATAATTTTGATTTAATTTCATCTTCTTGTATTTCTCTCCTCCTTCTTTCTCATCTTGTTCATTCTTTTCTTTTCTCTCTTTCTAACAACATGAAATATTTAATATAAATTCAAAGTTTGGAACTTAATTAATAAAACAAAAATTCAAATTAGATCAATTAAACATACAAAAATATAATAAATATAATTATATACATATCTTTATTTAACCAAAATAAATAACAATAGAGATAGAAAAACTTTTATTGAGATAAAAAATTAATTTTTATTGAACCCCAAAAATAAAATTTCATCTTATTTTAAGGACAATAATTATTTACAAAGGTCCTCTTTCATTATTTTTTTTTATAATATAATATATTATCTCTCATATGCATATATACTATCTCAGTATATCATATTTAAACTTGAATTCAAATCAATTAAATTATTTTGATACATTATGTGGATTCTTACCTATAAAGCAAAGTGAAAAATTCTTTTTTCAAAATTTAACCCAGTTTATACTGATATTAAATCATAATATTTTATTTATAATAAATTTATTAATTTTATTAATTAATAATAAATTTATTAACTTTATTAATTAATAATTTAAAATTCATGTAAATAGAAAGTTGTGATTTATAAAGTATATATACACCTAGTTTTTGAATCTACTTATCGATTTGTGATAACTTTTTTTGTGTATTTTTGTATTACATTTTTATGTTTCTATTTATATTTATCTGAATGTCAAAAAATAAATTTTATTTGATTAAAACTATTACAATTTTCTATTTAAACTCAAGAGTTGGTATGTATTTGTTATTCCCTTCCAAAACCCTAAAAAATGGATAAATTATTATAGTTAGGAAAACATATTTGTTACCTGATAACCTATCATTAATTCAATTTAACAGTAATAAAAATATAGTTCTCAGTAAGACAAATTTGTAAGCATATACATACCAAAATGGCAACAATCTTTTTTATATTGAAATATTTTTCATATAACTTAATTTCCGTTCATGTTAACATATAATTGCCACGTATGTGACTCTCTCTTTATTTTAATATCTACTATTGAACATTATTATATAAATTATCAATATATGATTAATAGTTGCATAATAACATCCCAATTTTAATAAAACTTTTCAACATAAAATTTTACAATTAAAAATTCGATAAGCAAATAAAAATATAGGATTTTCACACAAATTTTTAGGATATTAAATTTAGTAGTTTACAAAGAAAAGACACAAAATGACTATCTTGTAAAAAAATGTACAATTAAAAGCTAATCTCACTTTAATGATATACAAAATGTTCAGAAAATGTCTACCAAAACAAGAGCCACACAATGTGGCTGCCACATTTTCTATTTGTTCTTGAGTGTCTAGTTGTATGTGCTTGTTATCCACAAGTCTCATAAACAACATTATATTAGTAGCACTTATTTTATTATTAATAATGACTTATCTAATTTATCAATTCTTTAATTTGAAGCAAAAGAGTCACCACCAATATTTTTAAGAAAAATATTAGAAAAACATTATTATTTTTTAAAATAAAGTGATTTACGAAAACAGATTCTGAATTTGAAAGTCAATTATGCTTAGGGAATGAATTAGCACCTATGATGTTCACCATATAAGACGGTTACCCCTTAATTAAATTTACAAAATTAAATAACTTTAAAAATATTTATTTCACCTTTCAAAAAGTGATTTAAAAAATATTATTTTTAACATTTTAACAAGAAGAATTTTATCTTTAAGAAAATTTTATTATTTATAAAAGATTATTATTATTTATTTTTATCTTTTTAATGAACTTATGTTTTTTTGGCTTGGTAGGAGTAAGTTACTACTCCTACGTATATCCTCGTGGTATAATGGAAAATAAAAATTTATGTAGTTATTTGAAAAAAAATAAGTATTGGAGACTTTTGAATTTTTTTAATTTTAATGTTCCTATATTTATTTTGAATATTTTTACAATAATCAAATTAAGTATATCCAAAGTGGTCACTAACAATTTTTCATGATTTAATGTAACTTTAAAATAAAAATACATCCAAAGTAACCATTACTAAATTATGATAGCTTTTATAATGACTAAATCAAAAGTCCATCCAAAATAATTATAATTAAAATTTTATTATTTTCTTGGTTTGTATTTAAATTCTTAATTTTGAAAAGAGTTCATGATAATCGAAACTGAAGTATATCCAAAATAAATATCATCAATCTTTTATAACTTTTGCAATAATCAACTCAAAAGTTCATAAAAAGTTATTATTATTAACGTTTGATAATTTTTTTAATAATCAAATTGAAAATACATTCAAAGCCGTTATTACCAATATTTTTTTTTTATTGATTATTTACATAATTAATATAAATATTTTCTAAATAAAGAGACAAACAATGCATGACTTTCATACTAACTCTACGTGAGCAAGAAATTTGCATCCGATCAAACTCGTAATATCCGACGTTCAAAAAATACATTTTGGATTTATTACTTTCGTTATTGTATTAAATAAATTAAAATATTCAAGTTAATATGTTGGATTCAGGCAGGTGCGAATCGAAAAATAAAAGTTTATCGGATCCGCATTCGACCGCTGTTCATTACTCATTTTATATTCATATACTTTTTTTTATAAAATTTTAATTTACAACTTAATTTTTAACTAAGATGTTCACGATTTTTGTTGATTCGATTTTGGGGTAAAATAAAAACTAAACTAATTAATTTTAATTGGGTTGAATTGATTCGGTTTTTTGGAATTTTTTCCTGATCCGAACTAATGATAATCAGGTTAGTTTGATTTTATTAGTTTGATTTTAGGAAAAACGATAAAAAATTAAAAAAATTAATTTTTTCATTAAATTGTAAAAAAAATAATTTCATACTTGAAACTAGTCAAATCCATAATTTTATAACAAAATATCAAATATTTCATATATACTAAATTAGTCAAATTAAACAATTAAAACAATAATTACAATACATACTTAACAATAAATATATAAAATAACTTTAAAACTTGCTAACTTAAAAATATAAAATAATGCAAAATAGTAAACACGAAATGCTTTAGATGTTGAAACCCTAAACAAAACACTAAAACAAGTTTCTAAATTTGCTAACTCAAAAATATAAAATAAATATATAATAATAATATAATATATATACTTTTGAATTGGTTCAGGTTGGTAAGTGTTTTGAAATATGAAAACCGTGAACTAAATCGAACATGAGCAGTTCTAGTTGATTTGGGTCGGGTCTAGACCAGATCAAGTGAAAAGTTAAACCAAATTAATTAGTTCGGTTCGGTTTGGTTTATCGAGTTTGTTGGGTTGACCCGAACCGATGAATACCCCTACTTTTTTAACTTACTTTTCTCTCTTTCTCAAGAGCTACATTACCATACTAATTATTTTAAGTTAGTTTTCTCTTTCATGTTTTACGTTTAGAAATCATTCGATTACTCTTGCAAAGCATCCTCCAATTCCATCCGTCCTTCACCTTCCCTCACACACCAATGTATCTCATGTTCAGAAGGCGAAGTAGATGAAAAGGTGTATAAACATGACATATCTCATGCCTAACAATGACAAGGCAAAGGGAAAAAAAATTAAAGCCCTCATTTTCATTTACTTTGAAAAAAAATGTATCTACAAAGTCATACTCTTTAATCCTTCTTTTTTGAACCATATGTTCTCGTGAAGTGCTTGTCCAGTTGCAGGCCCACCCACCATAGATATAAGGTACCATTTTCCATCATACTCTACAAGAAGGTCTCTCAAACTCTCACATGGTTACATAACAAAAGATGAAAGATGAACCACGCATATCCAGCTATTTGACCTGCCAACCGATTGGCCCATTACTGATTCAACCTATGATGCATGCAGACGATTTAGATCTAAAAAATTTCATAGTCAATTTATGACGAATTTGCAACTATTGCCTCAAATCCGTCCGTAACTGTGACACCTTTTTCCCTTAAACACTTTATTTATTATTTTAAAAAAACAAGAATATTGTTATTATTAAAATAGTAGACTTTACATCTAGGTAAAATGATTTACATCTCTTGATATACACTTATGTTCAAAAATTATAATATAATAAAACATAGCATACAAGTAAATACACTAGGCTTTACAAATGAGCTTTACAAGATTCTCAATTACTAAAACTCATCGAAATATTAAATAATTCCTCTTCATAACAGAAAAATATTAAATAATTCTTCATAGTTTGAAGTCACACCTAATAAGAGCATCTCAACGAAAAGTTAAAAAAAAGTTGAATCATTCATCACCAACAATATCATCATGATCTTGCGTATCTAAAAATGACATTCAACCCAAAGAAAATGCAACGACAAATAACAAAGGTGAGAATATGTCCTATGCATGTTAAGGCATATATAAAGAGAATGGATAGTCATTCCATACCCTTGACAGAAATTATATATCCACATACATAAATTCATTCATGTTAATGATGCTCATGCATGCTCTCTCAAGTATACATCTGAATCGTTGATTTTGTATGCAAATAACATGTAGGTACAACCATCTCACCATAGGTCCACCAGAAATGAATCCCCTTCTACGTCAGTAACATCTAGGTACAACCATGCAATGCAAAACAGCCTAAGAAGTTTGGTCTAGAGCACCACACAATAGGTGATCCTTACAAAATTCCTCCAACTGTGACACTCATGCATGCTCTCTCAGGTACGCGCCCAAAACGGTCTTCTTCTATGCCAATAACACGTAGATACAACTGTGTAATGCTAAACAACCAAAGAAGTCTAGCCCAGAGCACCACACAATGAGCGATTCTTACAAAACTTCTTCGACTGTCTATTCATGCGTCATCTCACCCACAATATAAATCATAATGCTAACATTTAATCATGTCATCACATTCTACCCCCAACTGTAACTGGGATGACACCTCGTCAGGCACACCCTACCATCATCAGTAACATAAATCACAATATTAATATTTAATCAAGTCATTGCACAACATCCCAAACCGTAGTTGGGATGACACCTCATTAGGGATACCTTGACTATTATCGGCAATACACTCATGTCCAGTTGAAATCAACATCAATATCACACAGTGAAACAAATCTCCAATTCACACACCTCAAACAACTTTAAAAGTTTCAATCATTCACCACACTCACAATTATAAGATACATTATAATAATCTAATAATGTCATCATAATCCACCACTAATCTCAGCTGGGATGACACATCATCAGGCACACACCCTGACTATCACATTATACACTCAACTAATCAACAAAAATATCATATAGTTAGTCAAATCCTCAATCTATGCTCCCCAAAAAACTTTCAAACATTTAATCTCATAATTATAAGATACATCACAATATTTCACACCACAACAATCAACACCATTACAACTCGCACTATCCCTTCTTATGTTACTCTTTTATTGCATTGTGTACTATAAGTACAATATCTATAGTTATACTATTGATACGAGGGTTTTATAAATTTTATTAGAAAGATAATATATTTACCTAAAACTTTTATGTTGATGCCTAGAGTTAGTTTTATCATCTACTATTTTTAAAAATTATAAACCTACAACTATTAACCTCAAATTTGACAGCTTGACCTTTACATACTAATTTATTCATAACTTGATTTATGTACATCATTTTTGAGTGATTTGAACTCCAAAGGAAACCTAACATATAAGGTTATAACTTTCATAAAGAACACGAAATCTAATGAGGTTGTTTAGGTCATGTTGCAGGACTTACAACACACAAACATATGTTCTATTTACTGTATTAGACACTCATAACTCACATAACTCAATCAATTCATAACATTTTTATGTGATTTATAAGCTTAAACTGTAGCTCCAAATGTTTAGTTTCTAAAACAACAAACGAAACATAATTAGGTTAACGACATAGAAAGATATTAAAAAAACACTAAGGTATGTTCATACAAAAATTTTCAGATTACAAGTATTCAACTTATAAGGTTCCTAAAATATAATTCTAACTTCAAACCCTTAAGCATTCTACTTCTCTATCTTTTTTTTATTATCAACACGTGATAATCATTAATTTTCAATCGATCCTCTTAATGGGAGAAAACATCCAACACCTAACATCTAATCCTTTAGGTATAGAGAATGATTCAAATAACAGAGCAGTTACTCAACTATCCTATTAATAAATAATATAATTAAGTTCTTCACCATTTAATAATCAATAGCATGCATAGAAACAAACAAACTAATCAATTGCATAAACACATTAAACTTTAATCCCTAGGAAGACTTAGGATTCACATCCACTACCCTATTTCTTATATAGGGCCCAACTTTAACACAAAAGACTAATCAATACTATCCATGACTCTGTTCAAGGGCACTAATCTCTTAGGTATAAAAGAGGTAAAACCTCAATGCCAACATAATTATTACATCCAAATATAGGCACATGTACTCCCACAATCCAACAAAATAAATTAATATACACATCTAATAATTACTCATGAATGTCAACCACACCTAAATCTCAATTTCTCTTATTCTCATCCAAACACATCTCCAATCAACAAAATAAATTATTACATTAAACCAACCACACATAAATTCTAATTTAACAAACCATCTCATTTGTAAATACAAATCTCCAATTACATATGTCTACACAATCATGCACAAAACATGTTATCAGCACTCATTGCGGGTGTTCATAACCCTTCAATAGCATACATGCGACATTGAAACCTATTGAAGCTTAGAGATCGCTTCACTACCCATTTACTCTACACATACCACATGAGAGATAATTTATCACCCCCTTTCCTTAATGAAGAAATAGAGACAGGCAAAGATTTTCCTTTTCCGATCTAATGAACCCTTGCCAAAATAGAGTTTCTGTTGCACCACCATTTGCTCCCAAACTAGAGCTCTAAATGCAAATTCAAGAGATCAGAATGGAGAACCACATGTCTGGAACCTACTTTCCAATAATGGTTAACAAATTCGCAGTGATGAGATTATCAAAATTGCACAAGGTCTGTGCGGGAATAGTTTTCTGTCTTCCTTTTTCTCTTTATGACTTCTTTTTTTTCCCCAAACTTCAAGAAACTCTCGGGTAAAAATGAGGCAAGAGTGGTCATGTCTCTTCCTTCCCTTCTCACATGACAACTCTAAGGAGCCTAGTCCATTCTCCTTTACCTTCTCACTTAACCCCTTAACTTATAATATGCAAACTCCTACTAAAAGTATATAATATAAATATACCTCTCCTTATTATTATTGTTTCGAAAATATTGTTTTATTCTTTTCTTCTAATAACAATATATATATATATATATATATATAATTTAGTTTCTTTAAATAATTAATTATAATAAATGACTAAATTTCTATTAACTAATTTAATTAATTTAAAATAACTAAAATATCTCATATATGAAAATTGAGTTGTTATTTCAACCTTTTTTAATATAATTATTACTGTTTTTAAAGGTTACTTATTATTTCACTTTATTATTGCTAACGTGGAACTTGAATTTCCATATGGAAGCCTAATAGATTACAGACTCAAAATATTTGAATAAAAGAAGAGTTAATAAGGTAGTTTCTTTTATCATTCTTTCCTTTGTTGTTTACAACCCAACATTTAAAATAATCCAAAAAATCTCAACATATTCTCACTCTATTTTAATCTATGTTTTAGGTGTATATTTTCAATCAATTGATAGAACATATTATGTTAATTTTGGATCAAGCAATCTAAAATGCAACAACAAGGAAAATTTCTCCATACACCTACATAGTTTCTCCCTACACCTTCATAATTTTTTTAAATTGCAAAAATACCCTAGGTAAAAAAAGTAAAAATTTAATAACCTCTCTCGGCCTCTCTTGTAAAAGAAATTGTAAATTTTTTTACAAGTCCGAATGGGCCTATCGAGACTTGTAAAAAAATTTGCAATTACAGGTCCAGAAGGGCATGTCTGAACTTGTAAAACAATTTGAAATTTTTTTTACAAGTCCGAAAACCCTGTGCAGACTTGTACCTTGAAGCTAGAATGGAGCCTGAAGCGCGAAACAAATGACAAATGTTGTGTCGTTGGAATCATTATGTTGCTAGACGTGGATGAAGTTGGGAGACTAGAGGAACTCAGAGGAAGGTGCGTCGGAGGGACTCGAAGGAAGGGTGTTCACGAACTCTGACAAAGGGTTCCAAACTAAAAAGAAATCAAATATAGAGCTGAAGAGAGGCACAAGGGAAGAGAAGAGCTTTAACCTTTTTATTTTTACCTTAGGTATTTTAGAGATTTCATAGGGTTATGGAGGTGCAGTGAGAAATTCTCACCGATAAGACATGCCAATTGTATTCCAGACAGACTGATCCATAATTTACATAATGTATTCAAAATTTGGGATATATAATATGACACAATGTGGCAGTTAATGTTTGACACAGAAGATGAGCAATCGAGAAAGATCATGTAAAGACACAACAAAATAGTAAAAGAAGATAATTTTTAGAGTTTAAAATCAAATAAAGGTATTTTGGTTTTTTATGTTTTAAAGAGTATGAATAGCAAATAAGGGGTGCTAAAAGAAACCACCAAAAATAAATAAAACTATCTAGGCCCAAGAAACAACCAGCCATGATTAACCTATTTGCAACATTTGGTTGGGGATTTTGTTTTCTCCCCAACAGAAATTCCAAGATGCAAGAGGGAGGATGGTCGAGGTGGTTCTGGTGCTGCAGACGCCTCTTAAAGTAATTTATTCAACCTTCGCTTCCATACTTCCCCTAATCAATATGAATGCCTAGCCCTGAATGCTAACTTTTCCTTTTTTTTAAAAACCAATGTACTACTCTTCTAATTTCTATAAAAAAATTGAAAATTGAGACAAAAAAGTGTAAAGTTGTACTAAAATATTATTATGTAGAATGGATGAAGTGAAATGGTTATAGTATTCATCACTTGTTTTTCATTACCAAATTGTAAGAAAATTTAATGAATATATAGGTCATGTTTTCAAAAATTCTCATGAAACTATCCATTATAATATAACCACTGCTGGCTGAAGTGAGATAAGCATGGTTATCAAACTCTTGAGTTAAATCTCTAACTCTTACAAGTTTACGAGTCTACTTACCCTTTATGAATTAACTCGTGTATAAACTCTTTTTTTAATAAACTCTAGTTAAACTCGGTAGACTCTATGCAAACTCCGTATGTTAAGATTGAAGGTCGGAAAACAACTTTGGTGAAGCATCTTAAGTCTTTAGTGTTTTGGTTTAGCTCTTATTAATTTATTTTATGGTACCAAACACATTTGATAGGCATGCTACTTGTTTTGTTTAGATAGGCATGCATGTGCGTATGAGTTATTTTTTGTGTTTGATTTCTATCATTTCATGATTGATTCTTGATGTTTATGATGTTTTATTGTTTGGAAAGCAAAGGAATCAAAATTAATAAGAGTTGGATTACCTTATAGGTAATAGACTACTTAAGTTAGTAATAGATTACCTGAGATAGATCAAGCAACAAACTCATAAAAATTGAACTTTTCGAATGTTAATCGAATACCCTATTTAGTTAATCAATTACCTGTAGAAAAAATGTAGTATCTCAGTTGTAAGCTCTTGGGAATAATCGATTACCTGAATATATTAATAGATTATGATGCATTCTTGGCATGCTCTCCCTAGGATCTTGCTTCAAGAGGTTCCAATGGTGCAAGAAGGTGTAGATGAATAGGAAGAAGATGAAGATGAAGACGCCACTCTTAGGTTGAGATAAGCCTAGTTTGTAGAAGCTTGCCACAAGGGAAGGAACCCTTGATAAAAGCCATAGAAGCACTCTCAAACTTAGAGAGAAGAAGACACTCTTATGAGTCTCACAAATTCTAATTTGTATAAAATGAACTTAGATCATTACAAGAGTGAGTGAGGACTTATTTATAGAGGGGAGGGGGAGTGTTGGACGTTCAAGTCCAAGGCCAAGGCAAAAAAAGAGAAAGATCCAAACAAGTCCCTAAAATTTAGGATCTATGTTCCCTCTAGTTTGAATTTGAATTTTGGAGGGAAGTGACATGGCACTTCTAAAATTCAAATTCAAATAACAAGCAACAAGATTATCCATGTAGGAGAGAGAAAGCACATGTGGAGTGAAACAAGGGAACCAAGGGACCCTACATGTCTCCTACATGTATCATGTGTTGGTTAGATGGGTTTTAGAAGCAATTAGGGGTGTGGAAAGGAGAACAACATGTCCAAACTCCTCTAGGCCAAGCCCATCTAATTAACACACTCCTCTAAAGGTTCTAAACACACCTCCTAGAGAAAATAAAACCTATAGGCCAAAATACAAGGCCTAAAATTACAAAAATTACACCCACTCAAAATACTACATAAACGACACAATTTATTTACATAGTTTTGAGACTATGGCCCTAAAGTCTTCATGAAGCTCCTTCCTAGCCATGTCCTCTCTCTAATCCTCCTAGCCAAGGTCCCTTACTAGGGATGAATGCACCATCTCCTCTCCCTTAGAAAGGATTTGACCTCAAATCCGGAGGTTCTTCTTCCTTTTCTTCCAATCCTGCAAAGAGATAAGCAAGGTTATTAGCAGGTGTAAACCCCAGAGGGTTGGGAGAGTGAGGGGTCTATGAGGTAGCCCCTCAAGGTTGGGGTAGTGGAGGTAGTGTATGGGCCTCCACCCAGCAACTCCCCAACCTAGGCCCAATTCACTAAGTATAAATCTCATTTGAGTAGAAGTAGATAAGACTATACCAAGTCCACTAGAGCACTCATCAAGGAAGGTTAAGTAAGCCTTATCCTTTTGTTCACCCTAAGAAAGCATGATGGGCCTCGGGGTGGACCATTCTGGCATGTCTCTTTAGGTTGAACTTAAGATTGGCTTTGAGTCTCTAATGTCATGGGCTCAATCTCATGTTCAATGTGGCCTCATCTTCAAGTAGAGTTTGAGGTTGTGATGCTTTGTGCTCAATGGTAATAGGCACAACCTCAACTTCTACTTCTTTATTTGAAGAATCATCTTCAATAAGATCCTTCTTGGTAACCAAGGGGTAATCTTCTTGAAGGTCATCCTTCCCTTCCATGCCTCCCAAATCTTGAACTTAATATGCATGATCAAGCTCAAAGGATGAAGACTCAAGCTCAACACTCAGGAGTGTATGCAATGGTGCCTTCTCAAGTTGAAGGTAGAGAGGTTGTTGCATAAGGAGGTTATGTTTTAAGTTCACTTTTGTAGAAAACTGGCTCTCCTTTAGAACAACCTTCTTGGAAGTGCACTTCCTTCCAACCCATCAACAAGCAATGCTTGCTTATTTTTTATTTTTTTTATTTTTCTCTTTCTCTTCCTTTTACTTTTCATGATAAGCTGGTCCTGAAACACTTGGGCAGGTGTAAGAGAACACAAATTGAACTTTGTGCCTAAGTGTTAGAGGGTTATCTCATTAGAGTGGCCATCATGAAGAGCTTTTCTATCATATTGCCATGGCTGCCCTAACAAGATAGGAGCCGCTTCCCTTGGTACTACATCACAAAGGATAACATCCTTATAGTTCCCAATGGAAAAGGGCACCTCAACTTGTTGATTGACTTCCACCTCCTTACTTTCATTCAACCATTGAAGTCTGTAACGCTTAGGGTGAGGAGTAGAAGTCAAAGATAGCTTCTCAACCAACCTTGTGCTGCAACAATTACAGCAGGAGCCACTATCTACAATGAGAGAACATATTTGATTATAAACTTGACATCTTATGTGAAAGATGTTCTCTCTTTGAGATGTGCTAGGGTTATAAGGTTGGCTACCCAAAAGCCTCCGTACCATCAACAAATCTCCCTCACAAGCATAAATGTCCTCTATATGCATGCTACCCCCTTCTTCCTCAGTCTCACTAGAAGAGGAAAATGGTTCACTCTCAATGTCTTGGCCCCTTATGATCATGGTTTTTTTGTTGGGGCATTGGAAAGCAATGTGGTCTCTCCGAAGACACTTGAAGCATTTAATACTACTAGCTCTAGAACTAGTAAGGGGGTCCTCTTTATGCAAAGTATGTTTTTCTTTATGCATGCTTGTGGGTTGATCATCCTTGGGGTGGCTCTTGGAAGAGCTCCCCTTGAGTTGGTCCCTATTTGTGTAAGAGTGGGAAGAATTATTAGAGTAGTCCTTCCTAGAGGAAGACCTTTTCTTTAGTTGTTTTTCCACTTTGATACAAATTTGAACTGAATCATCTAGATACCTATATGGTAAGAGCTCAACCCTATCCCTTATCTCAAGGCTCAAACCATTAAGGAACCTAGCTTCAATTGACCTAGGCTCTTCATTTATTCCAGCTCTCATTATGAAAAGCTCCATTTGCTGTCTGTATTCCTCAACAGCCATATTGTGTTGCCTTAATCTTTGCAGCTTATCAAGGAGTTCCCTTTCATAATAAGAGGGAATATGCCTCCGCCTCATGGACCTCCTAAGTTCATGCCAATGTTCTATAGGAGGATCATGATGGCGGTGCCTGTCATCCTCAAGAAAGGTCCACCAATACATAGTATACCCTTGGAAGCTAAGGGTTGCTAAAGGAACTTTTCCCTCTTCATTAATTTTAAAACATTTGAAGAGTTGTTCTACCTTCATCTCCCAATCAAGGTAGGCTTCCACATTGTTTTTTCCAAAGAAAGGTAGGGGATCAACTTTTTGTTCTCTTTGTTCATTATTTTGATTTCTCCTCACCCTAGGTCTAGGTCTCCCATTAATCCATTCGTCCACGCTAGTTGATTCACTCCTAGGGGAGCTAGACCTATTCCTTCTTCTTCTTCTTTCTTCTTTTTTTTCTATTTTCTCTCTCTTTTTTTCTTCTATCTTTTCTTCCCTTCTTCTCTCCTTCCTCTCTTCTCTTTGTAATCTTTCTCTTTTTTCTCTATCCTCTCTTTCTTGTCTTTCTCTTTCTTCTTTTTAAAGTATTTTTTTCTTTCCCTCTTATCTCTTTTTTCTTTTCGTTTTGTTTCTCCTCTCTTCTTCTTTCCTCTCTTTCCTCCCTTTCTTTTCTCTCTCTTTTCTCCCTCCTCAACTCTCTCTTTCTTTTCTTCCCTCCTTTTCTTTTCTCTTGCCTCTTTTTCTTTTCTTGCCTCACTCTCTCCCACACACCACTCTCTAAATTCATGCACAAAATGGTCAAGAGTGTTGGCCTTGGGTGAGCCCCCTTGGTTCACACTTTTGTTGCTAGAGTTGTGCGATTCCATAATAGTGTGTAGAGTGAAATCAATGATAGGAACTCCTCTCCCTTTAATTGTTTTCTCACTAAAGAAGACAAGAGTCTTTGGAACTCTAGCCTTCACACCTAAAAGCAAATTGAAACAAGCAAGGAAACTAACCTAAACGAATTCTTAATGGTGTAAGAACCTTTAGAGTTCAACACACCTCTACACGGTTTTTGGAGAAAATAAAACAATAACTAAAGTGTAGGGACTAAAACGTGCACCTAAAGGTATGAGAGGTGGTGTACCACTTCCTCCTTCACACCTTAATTTCGAGAAAATAAGACTAAAAAAATCAAGCTATTACAAGCAAAAGGAGATGCACTCCTAATTAAAATGAATTACACACAAACAAAAGCAAGAAAATAAAATGCTAAATCTTCCTCCTAGCTCCCTCAAGTGTATGCACTCTTGTCTTGCTTCCTCCACCTCTTTGAGTCCTTCTTGGGTTAAACAACCCTTCCTCAATACGCTAACCTTGTGGAATGCTTTCAAACCAAAGGATATCTCTACAAAAAGTGGCAACAAGACCAAGCAATTCCAAGAAAACAAGAATAGAAGCTAAAAGCAAGAAAATGCTAAAATCAAAGGAAGGAAACTATCCAATTGGAAAGATTAAAATGAATAAACTAGAAGGAGTAAAATAAATGACAAAAATAGAATTAAGGCAAAGATAGAAAGCTAGCACAACTAAGGAATTTCCTAGAAAAGCACTAGATTAAGAATAAGGACTAAAAAGCAAAAAGACACAAAATTTTTTCAAAAATTGCACTAGGTGAAATAGCTTTGGCCGTGAGCTATTAAAGACTTTCTCAAGCAAATACAACCAAAATTAGGTACTCATTTGAAATTTTGAAATTGCTTTTAGGTACATCCAATTTGCATTATTTTATTTTCTTTGTCTTTCTTTTTGCACTTTTTCTATTTTCTTGCAATTTTCTTTTAACTTCTTTTTTTTATTATTTTCTAGATGCTCCTAACATATTTTTAGATTGAAAATTTTATGAGCAATTGAGAGGTAGTAAACGCTTAAGAAGAAGGACAAGCTAAGGCACAAAAATTTTCAAAGCAAAGTGCAATCTATGAAAATACAAGTAACTCAAAATGCACCAAAACTTAGAGTGATATAGGTAATGCATCAAGAGCTATAAATTGTGAGTTATAGCTTCTTGTTTTACACAAGTTTTGGCTCACTTAGGTCACAATAATTTACTCAAGCAAACCTCAATGCAATCACTCAAAATTTAGTACAAAAGAGAGCTACTAAATTTGAACAAGACAATGACATAAGAGAAATTGTGCTATTAAATTTTTTGAGAATTTTTTTTACTAGAACATGCTTGAACTAAAAGCATGAGGACTTCTTATTAGACTTAAACAAGAGGTGGTTCCTCTTTGAAGCTCAATTTCAAGAAGTTGACCACACTTTTTGAAGCAAAAAATTCAAAACAAAAGAAGTAAAACTAAGGAACTTGATATGACAAAATTAATGACTAAACAAGACTCTAAATGACAAATACTTGAGATTATTAAAACTGAAAATAAACCTAACATAAGAAACAGAAAAAAAGCACAAGAATCTAGCAAAGAAATGCAAAATTGAAGTCAAAACACCTTGCCACAGCGCTGTGGTTTTCACCACAGGGGTGTGGTTTTAGTATAAGGTGCTTCTTAGGAACTTCAACATGCACCAAACCACAACAAAACAAAGGCTAATGGAAAACATGAATTCCTAACACACAAAACAGTGGTTCAATGGAGGATTTAACAAATTTGAACCGATTAAATTAAAGGAAAAATGCATAGGAACAAAATGCACCGATTAAATTGAAGAAAATTGGCTTAAAAATGAAAAACAAATCAAAAAAGCACTAGACCAGCAAGAACAACATGAACAACACGAAATTAATTGAAGAAAAATAGAAGAATAGATGGAGAAGATGATGATAAGAATTTGGAAATTTAAAAAAAAATTAAGCAAAGAAGAAGAACCTCTAGAAGAAGGCTCTTGATACCACTTGATGCATTCTTGGAATGCTCCCCCTAGGATCTTGCTTCAAGAGGTTCCAATGGTGCAAGAAGGTGTAGATTAATAGGAAGAAGATGAAGATGAAGGCGCCACTCTTAGGTTGAGATAAGCCTAGTTTGTAGAAGCTTGCCACAAGGGAAGGAACCCTTGATAAAAGCCATAAAAGCACTCTCAAGGTTAGTGATGAGGACATGAAGCTTGAAGGACTTGGAGGACCTATGACAAGCACAAGGACAAGAAGAGCTAAGGAAGCTATTCAACAAGTATTGGCAGCCCTTTTGCAAAAAGAGCCAAACATTGAAGAAATAAAGTTTAAAATTGTTAATTGTCTCAGGACTGAAGAGAGCAATACTTGACCTTAATGGAAGAGAAGTTTGGAATAAATTAAACTCATTTTCTTGGAGTTTACTTAGTTAATGGTGGGCAACCAGAATTTTCTAATTAAAGTTGCAGCCACCTAGGTTATCAATTCTAATTAGTATACGTGTTTAATTTACTTTGGCAGTTACACTTTGTTATTAAGCTGCCCATTATTAGTTTTTATTATTTTGTAACTTCAGCTGAATTTAGAAAGCCACTAAACCTACACAAGCTGAGTTTATTAAGCATATAAATTTGGGCAACACTGAGATGTAAGGCAGAATATTTTGGAAATAAAAAAACTAGTTGAGTTTTCTCTCCTTTGGGTTCTTGACAATCCAAAATCTTTTGAGATTTATCAAAGGTAATTCACCCCTTTGTGTGCGTAATCTCGTAGACATATCATCCATCCTTGGAAGTATGGAGTCTATCAATTCCAATTCTATTTTCTGTCTTTTCCATTCATACTCAATTCTGCCCAGCAAACTCTATGACAGAAAAGTCCTACACTATTCGAAAACTCGTTTAATTGTTGAATTTCAATAACTTTTAATTTCCATTCTGTGTCTAAAGTTTGATAGTAATTCCATTCAGTTTATTTTTTTGCAATTGTTTGCATTCCACATTGATTAATTTTGTTAACGCGGCAAGTTAAATTCCTAGGGTCCTTTCAGAATCCTAAACTGACAGCGGATTCATATCATTTGGTATCAGAGCTTTGGTTTCTAGGAATTGCAAGGCTACACTCCGGGTAATTTCTTTCCTTGATTCTTATCATCAATAATATTACCTTAATTGCCAATCAGTTAGGCTGAACCATTGCAAAAGTTAAGCCCTTAAAAAAAATCTGAGATTCTAAAAAAAAAAAAAAAGGAAGAGGAATTTTGAAAATCTGAAGAAAAAAAAAATAGAGAAAAAAAAGAAGAAAAACAAAGATTGCAAATGTGTTTAAAATATATATATATATATGTATATATATATATATATATATATATATAAAATTGACTGAATGGTTCATGCTAGAAATTCTTCATTTTGAAGGTAATATTGTGTTTGATTTGAAGGAAAAATTACTGCACCTTGTTAGTTTACATTTCTGAAATTTTGGGCTGCACTTCTTGGTTACAAATTGTGTCAATTCCACTCTGTTTTGGCTTCACATATACTACACATTCTTGCTGGATTTTGCTGCACTTGTTAGTTTCATTTTAAGCCAAAATTTTATCCTCTGTTTGTGTCTTTACCTGTTAAAATTGGCTGCACAATTTTCTACTCAAAATTTTGGTTGTGGCTGTTTGTACCTTTGTTTTTGTGTGCCTAGTTTTTGTCCATTTCTTTTCGTACTTCCTTTGTTTTCATTTTGAGACAAATTTCTTCTGTCTTGTTGGTGTAAAAAAAAAAATTTCCAGTTGCTGTCCTAGTATTTGTTTCTTTCGTTGGGTTTCATTTTAGACATTTTTGTTAGTTTTCTTGTGTCTTATTTGCCTGCACACAAGTTGGTGTTTGTCTTTGAGTTTTTCTCTTTTGGTTTGTTAAGAACTTAAGGAGGAATAAAGAGGAAAAAGGCAAGAGAGTTTCATTATAGTAAAAGCCAACATTTTTTAGCGCAAACACTTGAGTGGGTGAGAACATTTTCAAACACCACATACATACTTTTTCTTGTGACATTTGACCTGTTTGTTTATCATGACGGAAAGAAATAATAACAATGATCTTCAGCTTCAAATTGTTGCACTATCTCAGCATTTAGAGAGATTGATGAAGCAACAACAAGATGAGTTCCATGAGAGGTTGGATCAGTTGGAGAATAGAACCCCACCAGCAGGAGGAGGAGGAAGGCCAAATAGAAATGAAAGAAGAATAGAAGGAGTGAAGTTGAATGTGCCTCCTTTCAAGGGTAGGAGTGATCCTGAGGCATACTTGGAGTGGGAGTTAAAAATTGAGCATGTGTTCTCTTGCAACAATTATAGTGAGGAGCAAAAGGTGAGACTTGTAGCTGCTGAATTTTCTGATTATGCACTCATTTGGTGGAATAAGTTGCAAAGGGAGAGGACCTAGATATGAGGAGCCAAGGGTAGACACTTGGGCTGAAATGAAGAGGATCATGAGGAGGCGGTATATACCTTCTAGCTTCCATAGGGATATAAAATTAAAACTTCAGAAATTGTCTCAAGGAAGCAAGGGAGTGGAAGAGTATTATAAGGAGATGGAGATGCTAATCATCCAAGCCCAAATTGAAGAAGATCCTGAGCTAACTATGGCTCGCTTCCTTAGTGGTTTAAATCATGACATTAGAGATGTTGTTGAGTTGCAGGAGTTTGTGGAGATGGAGGACCTTTTACATAAGGCTATTCAAGTTGAACAACAAATAAAATGAAAGAGTACAACAAGAAGAAGTTCTACCGGGTATAATGCTTCAAATTGGAAGGATAGAGTTAAGAAAGAGGGTACTGCCTCCTCAAGCAATGCATCACTTTCTAACCATGGAAAAGCACCTCAAAAGCAACCTGAACATCCTCCTACAAAGACTAGAGAAGTGAAGTGTTTCAAGTGCTTGGGCATGGGTCATTATGCCTATGAGTGTCCCACAAAGAAGATTGTTCTTCTCAAAGATAATGGGGAATACACAAGCCAATCAGAAGCTAGTGGTGGAGAAAAAGAGGAGAGTGATGGAGAATTGAAGGCTAATGAAGGAGAGTTGTATATGATTAGGAGGATGGTTGGAAGTCAAGTCAAGGCCGAGGATGCATCTCAAAGGGAGAACATCTTTCACACAAGATGTTCAGTCAATGATAATGTTTGTTTGGTAATTATTGATGGTGGGAGTTGTACCAATGTGGTGAGTTCAAGATTAGTGTCCAAGATGAACATGGACACTACACCGCATCCTAGACCATATAAACTTCAATGGCTTAGTGAAGGAGAAGAAGTTCAAGTGAAACAACAAGCAATCGTTTCGTTCTGCATTGGAAAATATCAAGATAAAGTCATATGTGATGTGGTTCCCATGGAGGCCAGCCATATCCTTTTGGTAAGGCCGTGGCAGTATGATACCAAAGCTATTCATGATGGCTTCACTAACAAATTTTCTTTCATGTATCAGGATAAAAAGTTGGTTCTCAAGCCTTTGTCTCCTAAAGAGGTGTCTGAGGATCAAATCAAAATGAGAGAAAAGTTAGCAAATGAAAGAAAGAGTGAAACACTTGAGAAGAAGAGCGAAACACTTGAGAGTAAAAATAGAGAAAAGAAAGATATTGAAACACTTGAGGAAAAACACACTTGTTTAGCAAAAAAAGAGGAAGTTAAGAGGTTGCTTTGTGCAAGACAACCCCTATATTTGTTGTATTGTACAAGTCAGTTTTTGCATGCTAACCAATTTGAAAATTTTGAATTGCCTTCTTGTGTTAAACCTCTTTTGCAGAATTTCCAAGATGTTTTTCCAGAGAGTGTGCCTAGTGGATTGCCACCTTTGAGGGGAATTGAGCATCACATTGATCTCATTCCAGGAGCATCATTACCCAATCGGCCAGCATATAGGAGCAACCCACAAGAAACTAAGGAGATTGAAAGGCAAGTGGCTGAACTCATGAGCAAAGGTTGGTGAGAGATAGCATGAGCCTGTATGCTGTACCTGTGATTCTGGTGCCAAAGAAAGATGGCTCATGGAGGATGTGTTCTGATTGTAGAGCCATAAACAACATCACCATCAAGTATAGGCATCCAATTCCCAGGTTAGATGATATTCTCGATGAACTTTATGGTGCATGTGTGTTCTCAAAAATAGACTTGAAAAGTGGCTATAATCAGATTAGGATTAGAGAAGGTGATGAATGGAAAACTGCCTTTAAAACTAAATATGGATTGTATGAGTGGTTGGTTATGCCATTTGGTTTGACTAATGCACCTAGTACTTTCATGAGATTAATGAATCATGTTTTAAGGGAGTTTATTGGAAAATTTGTTGTAGTGTACTTTGATGATATTCTGATCTATAGCACTAGTCTTGAGTTGCATGTTGAGCATTTGCAATCTGTTTTGAATGTGCTTAGAAAAGAACAATTGTATGCCAATCTGGAAAAATGCATTTTTTGTACTGATCATGTGGTATTTTTGGGCTTTGTTATTAGTGCTAAAGGTGTATTAGTTGATGAGGAAAAGGTTAAGGCCATCCAAGAATGGCCAACACCTAAGTCTGTGAGTGAGGTGAAGGGATTTCATGGTTTAGCAAGTTTCTATAGGACATTTGTTAAAGATTTCAGTACATTAGCTGCACCTCTAAATGAAATTGTTAAAAAGAATGTGGTTTTTAAATGGGGAAAGAAACAAGATGAGGCCTTTGCTGCCCTTAAGCATAGGCTAACTAATGCTCCTATTCTTTCCATGCCTAATTTTGCAAAATCATTTGAAATAGAGTGTGATGCATCAAATGTTGGTATTGGGGCTGTTTTGTTGCAAGATGGGCATCCGATTGCTTATTTTAGTCAAAAGTTAAGTGGGGCTGCCCTTAACTATTCTACTTATGATAAGGAATTGTATGCATTGTTAGAGCTTTAAAAACTTGGCAGCATTATTTGTTACCCAAAGAGTTTGTCATTCATGAGTCATTGAAATATTTGAAAGGACAAGGTAGGCTTAACAAGAGGCATGCTAAGTGGGTAGAGTTTTTAGAGCAATTTCCGTATGTCATCTAACATAAAAAGGGGAAAGGAAATATAGTGGCTGATGCACTTTCTAGGAGGCATGCATTGCTTTCTATGCTTGAAACTAAATTGTTTGGTCTTGAGTCTTTGAAAGGCATGTATAAGCATGATGTTGATTTTGCTGAAATATTTGCTGCATGTGAAAGGTTTTCTGAAAATGGATACTATAGGCATAATGGATTCTTGTTTAAAACAAATAAATTGTGTGCACCTAAGTGTTCCATTAGGGAGTTTCTTGTGAGTGAATCACATGAAGGGGGTTTGATGGGCCACATGAAGGGGGTTTGATGGGCCACTTTGGGGTTCAAAAGACTTTGGAGATTTTGCAAGAGCATTTCTTTTGGCCTCATATGAAACGATATGTGCATAAGTTTTGTGACCACTGCATTGTGTGTAAAAAGGCCAAATCTAAGGTTAAGCCTCATGGATTGTATACTCCTTTGCCTGTTCCTGAATATCCTTGGACTGACATTTCTATGGACTTTGTTTTGGGGTTGCCTAAAACAAAGAATGGAAAGGATTCTGTGTTTGTTGTTGTTGATAGGTTTTCCAAGATGGCACATTTCATTCCTTGCAAAAAGATGGATGATGCTAGCCATGTGGCTGATTTATTTTTCAAGGAAATAGTGAGACTTCATGGACTGCCAAGGAGCATTGTGAGTGATAGGGATGCAAAATTCCTTAGTCACTTTTGGAGGACCTTGTGGGGTAAAATTGGTACTAAATTGCTGTTTTCTACTACTTTCCACCCACAAACTGATGGTCAGACTGAGGTAGTCAATAGGACTTTAGGCACATTGCTTAGGACTGTTTTAAAGAAAAATCTTAAGTCTTGGGAAGCATGTTTGCCTCATGTTGAGTTTGCTTATAATAGGGTTGTCCATAGCCCGACTAATTGTTCTCCGTTTGAAATTGTGTATGGGTTCAATCCTTTGACTCCTCTTGATTTGTTGTCCATGCCTAACATTTCTATGTTTAAGCATAATGAAGCACAAGCTAAAGCTGAGTATGTGAAGAAACTGCATGAGCAAGTGAAGGCTCAAACTGAAAAGAAAAATGAGAGTTATGCAAGGCAAGCTAACAAGGGTAGGAAGAAGATCGTGTTCCAACTTGGTGATTGAGTTTGGGTACACATGAGAAAGGAAAGGTTCCCTAAACAAAGAAAGTCAAAACTCCAACTAAGGGGAGATGGTCCTTTCCAAGTTCTAGAAATGATCAATGACAATGCCTATAAGATTGATCTTCCAGATGAGTATAATGTTAGTGCTACTTTTAATGTGTCTGATTTAACTCTCTTTGATGCAGATGAAGATGCTATTGATTTGGGGAAAAATCCTCTTCAAGTGGGGGGGAGTGATGAGGACATGAAGCTTGAAGGACTAGGAGGACCTATGACAAGCGCAAGGATAAGAAGAGCTAAGGAAGCTATTCAACAAGTATTGGTAGCCCTTTTGTAAAAAGAGCCAAACGTTGAAGAAATAAAGTTTAAAATTGTTAATTGTCTCAGGACTGAAGAGAGCAATACATGACCTTAATGGAAGAGAAGTTTGGAATAAATTAAACTCATTTTGTTAGAGTTTACTTAGTTAATGGTGGGCAACCAGAATTGTCTAATTAAAGTTCCACCCACCTAGGTTATCAATTCTAATTAGTATACGTGTTTAATTTACTTTGGCAGTTACACTTTGTTATTAAGCTGCTCATTATTAGTTTTTTATTATTTTGTAACTTCAGCTGAATTTAGAAAGCCACTAAACCTACACAAGCTGAGTTTATTAGGCATATAAATTTGGGCAAGACTGAGATGTGAGGCAGAATATTTTGGAAATAAAAAAACTAGTTGAGTTTTCTCTCCTTTGGGTTCTTGACAATCCAAAATCTTTTGAGATTTATCAAAGGTAATTCACCCCTTTGTGTGCGTAATCTCGTAGACATATCTTCCATCCTTGGAAGTGTGGAGTCTATCAATTCCAATTTCATTTTCTGTCTTTTCCATTCATACTCAATTTTGCCCAGCAAACTCTATGACAGGAAAGTCCTACACTATTCGAAAACTCGTTTAATTGTTGAATTTCAATAACTTTTAATTTCCATTCCGTGTCTAAAAGTTTGATAGTAATTCTATTCAGTTTATTTTTTTGCAATTTTTTGCATTCCACGTTGATTAATTTTGTTAACGCGGCAAGTTAAGTTCCTAGGGTCCTTTCAGAATCCTAAACTGACAGCGGTTTCATATCAGTTAGAGAGAAGAAGACACTCTTTTGAGTCTCACAAATTCTAATTTGTATAAAATTTAGATCATCACAAGAGTGAGTGAGGACCTATTTATAGAGGGGAGGGGGAGTGTTGGACGTTCAAGTCCAAGGCCAAGGCAAAAAAATAGAAAGATCTAAACAAGTCCCTAAAATATAGGATCTATGTTCCCTGTAGTTTGAATTTGAATTTTGGAGGGAAGTGACATGGCACTTCTAAAATTCAATTTCAAATAAGAAGCAACAAGATTATCCATGTAGGAGAGAGAAAGCACATGTGGTGTGAAACAAGGGAACCAAGCGACCTCACATGTCTCCTACATGCTTTATGTGTTGGTTAGATGGGTTTTAGAGAAGCAATCAGGGGTGTGGAAAGGAGAACCACACGTCCAAACTCCTCTAGGCCAAGAGAATAAATTAACACACTCCTCTAAAGGGACTAAACACACCTCCTAGAGAAAATAAAACCTATAGGCCAAAATACAAGGCCTAAAATTACGAAAATTACACCCACTCAAAATACTACATAAACTACACAATTTATTTACATAGTTTTGAGACTATGATCCTAAAGTCTTCATGAAGCTCCTTCCTAGCCATGTCCTCTCTCTAATCCTCCTAGCCAAGGTCCCTTGCTAGGGAGGAATACACCAGATTATCACAGAGAACATGTACTTCTAGGTCTGTTTTTTAGAGAATTACCAGGTAATTTAGTTGTTGTGAATAGTAATTGATTACCTTTGTTTGATACTCATATAAAACCCTTTTTGAATCAGATTTTTCGTAAAGGAAAAAAGGGGCTTTTAGTTTTCATAGAAAGAAAAAGCGTCTACAAGAAAGAAACTCTTTGACATCATAGAAAAACCTAGAAATCAATTATTTGAGATTCAAGGATTGTTGATTTGAAAAGAAAGGATCAAAGTATTGTGTGGTGTATGTGTGGTGTGCATGTATATGATTTTTAGTGGAAAGTAGATTAGGGAAACACTAAGTCTGAAATTAGATTTAGGTCTTATTGACTGAACCAATATAAAACAACTTGCGCAAATTTTCTTTATCCTTTAATTTTTATTTTAGATTTGAATGAATTTTAATCTTAATTTTGTGGTATATCATATAAGTCTCTATGGGATCGACCCAATATTTATCGGATACTACATATGACTAGTGCACTTTCCAGTAGTAGTGTAAAAAATTTGCACTCAACAAGTGTGTACTAGAGAGCCAAAGTCAAAAAATGGTATCTTGATAGTGGTCGCTTGAGGCACATGACAGGGTACAAATCCAAATTTGTCTCATTCTATGAATAGGGATATGTTTGCTATGGAGACAACAACAAAGGAAAATATTAGTGGAAAAATCAACTACTTTTCTTCTAATTATTGTTTGTTGTATGATCCAAAATGTCATGTTAAATTGATGGAAAATAGAGTATATAACATCTATATGCTAGACTTAGAAAAAGCATCCACTAGTAAATCAATTTGTCTAATTAGCAAAAATGATGATGCATGGCTTTGGCGTAGGAGATTAGCTCACATTAATATGAATCATTTAAATAAAATCGTTGCCAAAGACTTGGTAATTGGACTCCCAAATTTGAAATTTTAAAAAGGATAAAATTTGTGATGCTTGTCAAAAGGGCAGACAAGAAAAAACATCTTTTAAACTAAAAGGACTAATTTCCACTTCTAAACCTTTGGAGTTGCTGCACTTACACTTGTTTGGTCTCACTAGAACTATGAGTTTGAGAGGCAATTATTATGCACTTGTCAATGTTGATGATTTTTCAAGGTTTACTTGGACTCTTTTTCTTGCCCATAAGAGTGATTCTTTCAAGGATTTTAAGAAACTTGCCAATATAATTCAAAATAAAAAGGATTTGAAAATTAAAACCTTAAGAAATGGCCATGGAGGCAAATTCAAAAATGAGTTCTTTGAAATTTTTTGTGAAGAAAATGAGATTTTTCATAATTGTTGAGCACCTAGAACTCCACGACAAAATGGAGTTGTAGAAAGGAAAAATAGGTCTTTTAAGGAACTTGAAAGGACTATGCTTAATGAAACAAATTTTCCAAAATATTTTTGTCTGACACAATGAGCACAACTTCTTATGTTCTGAATAGAGTACTAGTTAGACCATGTTGAAATCCACTTCATATGAACTCTATAAAGGAAGGAATCCTAACATTTTACACTCAAGAGTTTTTGGAAATAAATTTTTTGTCTTAAATTATGGAAAGGACAATCTTGGAAAATTAGACTTTAAAGCAGATGAAGTATCTTTTTTGGCTATTCATTAACTATCAAAGCATAGAGTTTTTCAATAAAAGAAGTTTAATTGTTGAGGAATTAGTACATATTGCTTTTGATGAAATGTGTGACTATGAAGACACCACTCATAAGTCAAGAGAACCTTTAAATGATGATGCAAGCCAAAATGAAGAATTGGAAACACATGAAAAGGCTTGTGAACCACAAATTGAAGAAATTGTTGAAAATACAAAGTCACATGTTGAACAAGAACTACCTAGAGAATGGAGAATTACAAGAGGATTGTCACGTGAAACATCATCAGTGACATAAGTAAGGGAGTAACAACTCATAACTCTTTAAAAAACTTTTGCAACTATGTGTCTTTGTATTGGAATTGGAACCAAAATCGATAGAAGAAACTTTATGAACATTGGGTTTTCTCCATGCAAGATGAACTGCATCAATTTAGAAGAAATTATGTGTGCGATCTTGCACCAAAAAGCAAATGTCAACAAATAATTGGTACCAAATGCGTTTTTCGAAACAAATTTGATGAAAATAATTTTATTATAAAAAACAAAGCTGATTTAGTTGCCAAACGATATAGTCAAGAAGAAGGAATTTATTTTTATGAAACTTATGTCCCAGTTGCAAGACTTGGCAATTAGACTTCTTCTAGCTTTTGCTTTTATTATGGATTTTGAGCTATACTAAATGGATGTTGTAACATCTCTATTTTTAATGACTAGATTATTATATAACTTATTAAATTTCAATCTACAAAATTAGAAATAGATATTTATCCATATTAAGAATTTTAGTAATATATTATTAAAAAGCAGTATAAAGCGGTAAAATAAAAGTATAATATTATTAACTTATAAAATAGAAATTACATGACTTATTATTGTAATTTTAAAGAATTTTTTGAAACAATAAAGTTTTTTGGAAAAAAAAAATTGTTGAACAAAATTCATTCCCTTAGTGAAATGAATTTCTTCACTATTATAAATTCTTATTCGCTAAGCGAAGGATGTTCGTTCAACAACATTCACTTAGCAAAGCTTCGCTGCTAAGTGAAGTGAGTTTCTTCATTATTAAGAATTTCTATTCATTAAGTAAAAAAGGTTCGCTTAGTGAACTGAGTTTTTTCACTATTAAGGATTTTATTTCGCTAAGTGAAGCTCCGTCAGTAAGTGAAGTGACATTGAATCATGTTGAACGTCGCTCAGCGAACCATTTTTTGCTAAGTGAATTTATTTTTATATTAAATTTTCTTAGCGACCACAATTTACTTAAACAAGCCCAAATTTTGGCTATAAATAAGAGAAGCCATTTGTGAGAGGGAAAGAAGAAAAATAGATTCTTGACAATGAGATCAAGATTCAAAGATTCTTTACCACTTTTCATCAAGCTTTTACTATGTGGGAGTGAAATTTATAAACCTTTTGTAGTCTTAATCTTAATACACTTATATGTTTACTATTCTTATTATTTTGATTATCATTACTTCTATTACTCATAATACCAAATTTTTGTTTGTGGCTATAAGTTTGGTTGTTCCTTAGTATACTAAATGTCCTAACCTTGATTTTCATATGCTTCAATGATTATTCCATAATATCTATGTATTCTATGGAACTTTATTATTATTCTTCATATGTTACCATCTGGTCCTTGTTATTTTATTGTTATTATTTATTTACCGTTCATATATTATAGTCTAGTCCTTGTTATTATTATTCTCCAGATATTATAGTTTGGTCCTCTGTTATTATTTACCATTGATGTTATCATTTAACTTATTTTTCAGAAGCTATATTTTAATCATTTTCTATAAATTTATTTTATCGTATTATTTTCATTCTACTTCTTTACTATTATCAAATTCAAATTTTCTTTAAACCTTATTTTATTATTCTTCATCATAAATTTAATTATGATAAATTTTGGTTTAAGCAACCTAATTTATAAAAATTATTATTCTTAGAATTATTAATAACTATCGTATATTTTTATATATGTGTGTATTATATTTTATTCAAAAGGTTATTAATTATATATTGAATGTTCATGGTAAAATATATTTATATCATATAAAATATTCAACGAAGTATATGTAAAGTTTAGTTATGAAAATTTCATAATAAATATGATATTTTTTAGGCTAAATTACTATCGGTACCCCCTTATTTTGGCGCTTGGGTACTTTTTGCCCTCCTTTATTTTTTGCTCACTTATTGCCCCTAAACTTTATAAAACTGGTTAATTTCATAATTAAGAATTATTTAAAGTGTAATTAATACAATGTTAACTTTAAAAATATACAAAAGTAGGCCATGACAATGTTTGAACCCAAGACCTCACATGTATAAACCAAGTCTTACCACCACCAAATGCTTTGATTTGTTTTCTTTTGAAATTCAAATCTAGTTAAACTATAAATAATGTTAGTTTCAAAACACCAAAAACACAAATAAAAACATACAACACCAGTTGCACAACCTGAGAATCTAACTCAAGATCACAAAGTTTCAGGCAAGAAATCATACCACTAAACCAAATGCTCACTTTGATTTTACTTTTAACTTTCAACTTATTTTGTTTTTGGTCTATTATTGTTGTAAATTAAAAAGTGAACAAAGAGACATGGTGGTGTGGGATGATATGCTTGAAGTTTTTAAATGGGCACATTTTTTTAAATTCTAAAAAATAAAAAAAATAAAAAAAACAAAATTAACAATTAAAAGCTAAAAAAATAAAACTAAAATCTAAAATTTAAAATTTAAAAATATATGTAAAATATAAATTTAAAATTTAAAACCAAAGCTAAAAGTTAAAATTATAAATTTAATTTATATATTTATTAATATTTTTTAATTTCAATAAAGAATTAAAGAATTAAATAAAATTAAAAATAAAGATAGAAATTAAAATTAAGAATTTAAATTTTAAATTATAATTTTCAAATTTTAATTTAAATTTTAAATATTAATTTTAATTCCTATCTTTATTTTTAACTCTATTTAATTCTTTATGGAAATTAAAAATATTAATAAATATATAAATTAAATTTATAATTTTAACTTTTATTTTTAATTTAAATTTTAAATTTATATTTTCTATGTATTTTTAAATTTTAAATTATTGATTTTAGTTTTAATTTTTAGTTTTTAATTTTTAATTTTTTTTATTTTTTATTTTTCATAATTGAAAAAATGTCTCTATTTAAAAAAATTCAAGCATATTATCCCAGACACCACCATGTCTCTCCGTTTTGTTTTTAATTTACAACAAAAATAGACCAGAAAATAAAACAAAATAAGTTGAAAGTTTAAAATGAAAACAAAGTGAGTATTTGGTTGAGTGGTATGATTTCCTACTTGAAACTTTGTGGTCTTGAGTTTGATTCTCAAGTTGTGCAACTTGTTTTGTATGTTTTTTATTTTTGTTTTTGGTGTTTTTGAAACTAACATTAATTATAGTTTAACTAGATTTGAATTTCAAATGAAAACAAATAAAATATTTGGTGTAGTGGTAAGACTCTTGGTCTATGCATGTGAGGTCTTGGGTTCAATCCTTGTCATTCCTTACTTTTGTATATTTTTCAAATTAACATTGCATTAATTATACTTTAATTAATTCTTAATTATGAAATTAACAATGTAAAAAAGTTACACTTTTTATAAAGTTTAGGGGCAATAATTGGGTAAAAAGTACCCAAACGCCAAAATAGGGGGCACTTGTAGTAATTTAGCCTATTTGTTAAAATTATATTTTTAAATTTATAAAAGGTAATCTGAGTATGGTCCACAATTGCAGTATAATTTGCTCTTCCATATAAGAAAATATGTCCTTTAGTATTAAAAAATGAATCAATTTTATATCAATATTTATTATCGATTATCGATTATCAAAATTTATATATCTATTATGACATTTCAATTCTTTGAGATTGATTCATTAAGTATTCTGTTAATGATGATTGGAATATAAGTACTATGTACTTTTATGATTGCTAAGTCTAGTGACTTTTGTGATCCCTTATAAAGGTACCATATAGGTGCATGAGTGTGCTATTTTGGGAAGTCACAGCTTGGTACACTGCGAGATGAACAGCAAGAACTAGGTTAGGTCGTAAGATGGTTTTAAATATATGAATATTAAGGTTGATCCATGTTGTCACTTGGGCTAGGACAATATTAGGTAAATGAAATGTTCAGGGCGAACTATGTTGTCACTTGGGTTAGGACAATCATTAGGTACATGAACTGTTTAGGGCAGTCCATGTTGTCAGTTAGGCTAGGACAATCATCAAATGAAATGTTCAGGGCGGATCATGTTGACACTTAGGCTTAATAGATTTAAAACATTCCATAACTACTCAGCATCCTTAAGATTTTGTAGGGTATATCTCTCCCAAGCTAAAAGAGTATCCGTTGACATTTTGGCTGAAAGAGTACCCATTGATATTTTGGGCTGAAAAAGTACTCATTGATATTTTGGGCTGAAAGAGTGCCTGTTTTGGGCTGAAAGAGTGTCCGTTTATATTTTGTTATCCACTGAAAGATTACCTGATTTCTCCAGAAATTTTATACCAAGGTTCGGGAGAGATAAACAACTACCAATCACTTCCCAAACAAATCCTTGATGTTTAGGGTAAATCATCATAGATTGGTTATGGATCTATACGCTGAGTCAAGTGAGATTGAGTTCAAACATTGAGGTGGGTAAGATTGAGTTTATATATTCAGTAAGATTCAGTAGTAGGTTAAACCTTAGGCCCTCATTGCTTGTTAAGTTTATTGAGATTAATGTTGATGATTTATAAAAGTCTCACTCTTTTTGTGTGTTTCCTTTCATATGTTTTTTTTCATATACGTTCGTGACACGAATAGAAGATGGACCTGATCAGCAGGCTGTGATAAAGGATTCAGAGGTTTCCCTCTAACTATGTTGAATTCATAACAAGTTACTCTTTAATGTTTAAGTAAATTTAGTTTCGTAAGAAGTTCACTACTTTGAATTAAGACTTTTTGTATTTATGTTTTAAATGAAATTTGTATTAAATTATGTTTTGGCTCAAAATTTTTACAAGAAGATTATGGTTCTTTATATAAGATCAAATTTTGAAAATCTCCCATATTTTTATAAATACTTTTATTCAAGAATTAAGGTCGTCACAAATGTCAAAAGTGCATTTTTAAAATGTTTTATCAAAGAATGTTTATGTTTCTTAACCCCTCCATCATGAATACCCTGATTGTGTTTTTAAACTTAAAAAGACACTTTATTGACTCAAGAAGACCCTTAGGTCTTGGTATGAGCAGTTATCCAATTTTCTTATTGATCAAAAGTTCACAAGAGGCAAATTTGACACTACAATCTTTATTAAAAGCACTAAATCTGACATTTTATTAGTGCAAATATACGTTGATGATATTGTATTTGGAGTCACTAATGATGTCCTATGCAAGGAATTTGCTAAGACTATGCATGGAGAATTCGAGATGTCTATGATGGGTGAGCTAACCTACTTTCCAGGATTATAGGTCAAGCAATTGAAGAATGGAATATTTTTGAGCCAAACAAAGTACTGTAGTGAAATTCTCAAGGATATGGATAACTCAAGATCAAGCACTCTTATTTCTACTCCATGATACTTATCAAGATGAAAAAAGGGTAAAGTTGTAAGTGAAATTAAGTATATACGAATGATTGATTCATTACTTTATCTACCACTAGTCGACCAAATATTATGCATAGTGTATGTGTATGTGAAAGATTTCAGGGAAACCCAAAAGAATCACATTTGGTTGCATTGAAAAGAATCCTGAAATATCTCAGAGGAACTTAAAGATTTGGACTTTGGTACCTTAAGGAAGCATCGATGAGCTTAGTTGGATACTCTAACTCGGACTATATTGGATGTAAAGTTGATAGAAAATATACAAGTGACACATGACATCTACTTGGAGGTGCCCTAATGTCATGGCATTCAAAGAAGCAAACATGTGTGGAATTATCTATTGTGGAGGCTGAATATATAGTAGCAACAACTATTGTGCTTAAATCTTATGGATGAAGCAAAAACTTGAAGATTATGCTATATTTCTTGACCATATCCCTCTTATGTGTGATAATACTAGTGCTATTAATCTAATGGAATCCATTCATGCATTCTAACTAAGCACATTGAAGTTCAACATCATTTCACTAGAGATCACATATTTAAAGGTGATTGTGAAATTGAATTTGTTGATACCAATAATCAACTATTTGATATTTTTACAAAACCATTAGCTAGGGATAGGTTTTTCACAATTCGAAATGAATTAGGCATATTAGATGAGGCATATATTGATGCTTGATTAATTCTTGCTATATCTCTATGAATGATTGCTAATAATGATTTGTTTTTTTCTAGATTGGTACTTAAACTTTGAAGTTATGTTGAAATGAATTGGTAACTTGATGAGTTATAGATGTTTTTAAATTGATGTTTAATACTTTTGAAATTACTTAGTGAAATCAATTTGTTAATTACTCAAATTAATCTATCAAATCATGAGTTTCATGCTTGAAAAGGCATATCTCACGGTTTTAATTGATTAATTCAAGTAAATAATAGATTGATTTTCGTGCTTTCGAACTTAGTATTGCACCAACTTCTATTTTAACTTATTAAAACTAGAAATAATCAATTTAAGCGACTTATACGTGTAACTTTCATTTGTGAACTATGTTTTATGCTATCTTTGCAAACCCTAATTGATTAAATAGCCTATCCACTCACTTCTTCACTTACGTCACATTCACTCATTCTCCCACTCTCACTCTCTCATATTCATTCACTGAAACCCTAGCCATCTCCTTCTTCTTCTTCTTCTTCTTCTTCAACCATGGCTTCACCAGTCTAGTCAAACGCCCTAGAAAAATGGCCACAGGAAGAAATCTCATTTGCACCCACATGTGTCAAATGAAGACATTCCTATGAATGACGGAAACCCCATAATGATTGAAGATGAAGAGGAACTACAGGATTTTAACACCTTTTGGTCTGAAAGAAAGTTTGTCCCTCACAAGTTTATGGATATCTTGTGGTTCAAGGAGGAAGGATTTATTTTTCAATAGCTTTTACACCGTCATGGTATAGATACCTTCATACAAATGCATGACCCTATTATCCTGACTTGATAAGAGTTTTCTATAGTTTTGCAAAATCTGTTAATGGTGAAATCTCTATTTGTGTTAAAAGTGTAAATGGTGTGCTAAATGATGAAGTATGGTATGACATTGCAAAATTTCCAAGAGAAGGATGCAAGGTCATAGGGTGAGTAAAGAATTTTAAGAAAGGTGTTGTGTATAGGAACTATTTGAAGAACCCACCAAGATCCAAAATTTTTAGGTATTTTGGAGCAGGAGATATGAAGATAAATGATCATTTTCTTGCCTATGTGATTGCTTAGATTTTGATACCAAGAGGATCAAATCATGCTCACTTAACTTAGGATGATCTAATTATTCGACATGCATTAAAGGATACTACAAAAATTATAGATTGGGTTGTTATCATTGTGGAAAATATGTTCAAGGTGAAGAGACTTCCTGAATACCACCTATATTGTATGGTGGTGTTTTTCTCTCTAGAGTGTTTGATCACTACAAGATGGATATGATTGAAGTAAGGAAGGATCCTATGACATGCTATCATGTTGTGTGATAAAGTATTTTATTTCCCATATTTCATATCCTTTTTAGTCCTTCTAACTTTATAATTGGTTCTTAATTCTCTGTTTTAATTCATTTTCATAACTGGGTCATGTTTGGGCCTTTTCATATTTTTTTCCTTTATTTTGCAAGTTAGTGGACCTCATTGTAGTGGACTTTGCATTGGGCTAGGATTTTTTTATTTTTGCATTTTTCAATTTTTCTAATTGTAACTTTTAGTTTAATTTTTTGTCTCTTTTAGGAAATTTGCTTTTGGTCCTTAGCCCAAGTTAGTTGGACTTTTAGGTAGATTTAAGGTTAGCTTCCTTGAGAAGTTTAGGGAGACATTATAAAAGTCTCTCATAACAAACTCGTAACAACTTTTATCATATTTTTAATTTTGAATTCAGATTTGGCTTTTCTTTTCTTGCAAGTTTTCTCTCAACTTTTTTCTTCCTTCTCATGCAAGCTTCCATGGAGGTCTCCATGGAAATCTCTATGGAAGGCTAAATTCTAAATCGTTTTGAGGTCTTCGATGTGATTGCGTGATAAGCATAAGAATTATGATCTTTAACACTTTCTTTTTCTTGCAAATCTTGTGTTATATTGCTCTCTTTTCCTCTCCAAATCGTACAAAATTTCGATTGGGTTTTGATACAAATTGGTTAAGGATACATTTAGATTAATCGATTTGAATTGCAAGAGGCTAGGAACTCGATTGAGAACCTAATTCAACTGGTTAAATTTCTGAAAATTTATGAGAATCTTGAGATTGTGATTGTGATCCAGTTGAATTGAATTACCTTTTTGTGTTGATGCAATTTCACATGAAAATGTAAGAGTAGTAATTACCGAAGCATATCGTTAGGAACCTCATATTGATGTTTTCTTTCTTTGAATTCATTTCAGTTTAATTACTTGTTCTGGAAGTTTCTTTTAGTTTCGTATAAACCCCTCCCCCCCCATAAAATCTAACATTCTTGATAAAATTTAAAACACATATGTTTTGTATCCTCGAGAGGTAACCTTGGTTCATTCCTTATATTGCAAAATCGGGGAAAACTAGTTGTTTGATATTGACCTCGACAAGTCTTTATCATTGTGAAGACAAAAGCACTTTGTCATATGGGATTGAAGTTTAAGAATGATATGTGGATCTACAAGGATGATACTATTGACCCAATTCAAAGGCTTAAATGAAAAAGTTTTTAGAAAGAAGCTAAAGAAATTGTCTTTGGAAATGTTATAGTTGAAGTTGGTACTTAATTTGTTGAATCGGAAATGCTACAAATGTTTCCAACACAAGTGTTGCATAAGCCACATTCAAAGAAATTCCAAGAGATGAAGAAATGAAAGAGAAAGCACTAACTCCATTTGAAAGAACTCTATTAGCTAAGTTGGATAAGCTATATGAGTGGCATATTGAAAATAAAAAATTTTGAAACGCATTTGTTCAAAGTATACATGAAAGGTTAGACTTCGTTGAAGATCGTCCCAACCATCATTTTGGTGATAATGATGATGAAGATGAGGAAAAATATGTATATGAGTTTCACACCTAACCTTTTAGGCACTTAGGAATGTATGTTGTTGTTTTGTTTTGCTTGTGATGTGTTAGCAGTATTTTGTTGATGTTTGTTTGCGTATTCAATGTTAATTTCAAAATGTGTTATATTGGTTGTGTTGATTGAAAATTATCGGGTTGTACTTGATTATCACTCTTAATGAAATTATAGTTCATTAAAATGTTTCCTATTTCAATTGCTTTTAGAGCATAATCACAACATTCATTCATCATAGATTACTAAAAAATTTCTGCAATTTTACATTTCCTCTATAATTGTTTTTTATATGGGGGAGAGAAATGTTTTTTTTAGAATACAAAAAAAAAATATATGAGTACATGATCAAAATTGGATCAAATATGGAAGATTGTTGAAGAAAAAAGATCTTGGAACTGGTCATGATAAAAAAGGGGGAGTTTGTAAGAACTCACTTTCAAGACCTCCCTCTTGAGGATGAAGACTCAAGTTTGTAAGAATGATCTTGTGAGATGAGAGTTATTGTAATATGTTCTATATATTTTGATGATGAACTCTATCAAAGCTTAGGATGAGTGTTATATGCTTTATGCTTGAATGCTTGTAATTCATGCATCCATATACGCTAGAGAAATTTGTTGATCCATTGTGCATCATGCTAGATACAATCTAACTAGAATTAGCCATGTGAAAGCATGAATGAAATATATTTTTGAAAAGCTTCTAAAAATATAGTTTATCTCATACATGTTCCAAGTGATTGGTTATCGAAGTTATTTAATTTATTGGAAAAGCATAGCTATTATTTTAGTCAATTAAATTGATTGCCATAATCGATTAAAGTAGAGTTAATCGATTAAATGCTTAACTTAATCGATTAATCTATGCTTGGTTGGCTAAGACAAGTCTCAAGAACAATTTAATCGATTAAATACTTGAGATAATCAATTAAATTGATCTTGAACTATTTAGATCAACTTGAAGATTCATTTAATTGATTAAGTACTTGGTTTAATCGATTAATACAGAATGGATGTGTTTTCATATGAAAGCTAAAACTAAAAACCTTAAAAAAGAGATGAATCCGAAAAATAATTGAACTACATCTATTAGGAGAAGAGAACCTGTAATTTTTCAAAGAAAAATAGCTTATCACACATCCTTACCATCAAGATTCATGATCTAATCAAGATTGCATAAAGATTGAATAATCTTGTTCATTGTTCTACCTACTTTTTGGTATCTTGATTCATTCTTTATCTTTTGCATACAAGATATTCAGTGATATCAATCTTTTACCTTGTTGTTGGTTGAAAAACTGGTTTTCTAGGTAGGTTTCCTAGAAGGTAGATTGTGTGAAATAGGTTTTTGCATGCTTAGAATAATTTCTTGATAGATGTTCAAGATTAATATATGTTGTGACTACATGAGCTTGTGAGTTTGTGTGTAAGTAATTTATTTATAGTAATCACTTTATTAACATCATTGTACGTTTTCAACATGTTTAATTGTTGATTTTTAATTATTTACATTTCATAGCTTATGGCATGATAGCCCTGGTTCAAATATTACTATGATTGACTTAACATAAGATAATGGGTAACACTAAGGACACATAAAAACAAGCATAGCTAAGAGAATAAATTTGGTTCTTAGAAAAACATGGAACCTTCCAATAAGTGTGATAGTAATGTCAACATAGAAAATGTGTACACATTATTCATCCAACAAGGAAAGAAGTTGATGCACAAGTAAGAGTTTACCAACATTATATAATAAGACATGACAAACTACAAACAAGGACAAATAGTCATTATACTAAAGTTTGATTGGTTGCAATATATGTTTCCTTATGCAGGAGATGATTAATCAAAGAGAAGGAAGACCAACTGCAAATTACAATGTTAGACTGGATGAAGAGTGATGATTATGGTAAACTTCAAAAGCTACACATATCATGCTTGCACGTCATTGCTATATGTAATTTTTCTTACCACGATTACACACGTTATATACATCGAGTATACATGTTTGAATACATGTTCAATGTGTATAACAAACTATTTCAAGAACTATACAATAAAACTTAATTTCCAAATTATACAGAGCCATGGATATTACCTAACATAGACATAATTAGCACTAAGAAAAGTCATCCAAAATCATTGCATATACACACAAAAATGGATATGATAGAACCTAAACAACCTAAGAGATGTTCAAGTGTAGGAGTCTGACCATTCAAAAATATATTTTTCATCTAGGAATATCACACTAGTAATCATCAATTGTATATACATTTTTTCACACGATGAAAATTTTTATTGTCTTTTCTTTTTAAATTTGAAATAACAATACCTGCAATTTTTTCTCTCTTTTTTTTATTAGTATTTATAGTATTTATAAACATCGTAAGTTGATTTGATAAACAAATATATACTTAATTATATCTTTTTATATTTAAAACAAGTTATATATGAAATTTAGGAAAATATATAAAATTAAAAAAATAAAAATTAGAATTTTAAAACAATAACAAAATATTTTAGAGTTTAGAGTTTTAAATTTTAAAAATTAGAAATCAGAAATTAAGAAAAGGAGAAAAATCTTAAATGAATAAAAATGAATAAAAACAAAGGAAAGAAATCTGGAAAAAAAAGGGAGAGAAATCAGTTTTCCTCGATTTCTCAACTCTGTTTTAAAAAGAAAACACCATGTCATGTTAAAAAAAAAAGTCGTTAAAAAAATCGTTAAAATATCCGAAGGAAAAAAATAGTTACCAAATTGGAGTTCTCTATTTTTCATAAAACTTCGAGTTCTATCCCTATCTCCACCTTTTAAAAGATGCCTTATGATTAGTACAAGCAACAATTGTCAATACCCCAAAAAAAGACAACTAACATGTGGGAGTGTTTTTTTGGTATTTTTTAATAAAATATTAAATTTTGTGATCGTAGCATATTTAATTTTAATGTTATTTATTTATTATTTTAATAAAAAATCAAACTTGATATGATCTTTAAATATTGTTTATAGATTTTATATTTGAGAAAAGAGAGAATGAAAAATTATAACCATAAAATATATGTTAATTTTAATAATTTTGTATAAGGTTAGATATCCACTTTAGAAATCGAGTTTTTAACTTTAATAACTAATGATACGATCTTTAGTTCAAAATTAAATTTTAATATCAGTTATTAAAGACGTTCTAGCACTTTTATATATCCATTATATGATGATATGTGTTTAACTTATTATATTAATTAAAAATTTTTGTAAATTAAAAGAATGATCTAAGATAACTTAATTGAAACATATGACACTACATAATTGATAGAACAAAAAATGATACATAAAAAAAGATGACACTACATAATTGATAGAACAAAAAATGAGACATAAAAAAAGACGATAGGATGGATGATTTAAATCAAACTAAATTATGGAAAATGATTTTATGGTTAACTTTTTGCTACTCATAAGTTTATAATATGTGGTTGTGGTTAATTAGAAATTTAATTTGGTGACGGTGCTTTTAACGTGAGTAGTAGTACTACTAACGTAGTACACGTACTACAAGTTCACCAACTCAATTATACTATGGAATTAGTATAAAAAGGACATGAATTATGAAAATAAATAAATAAAAAAGGGATATTGTTAGCACCTAACCAAGTTTATGAAATCAGTTTTTCTCCTAATTAACGTACACAGTGAATAAATTAATTACATAAATAATGCTAAGATAGGTTATTTATCTAAATTAGCTTTTAATTTATCAGTATATTTAAAAACAAAAGTGGTTAAATTATCCAAAGGAAAGAAAAATAAAGAGTTCCCAAAATCTTGGGATTCTCTATTTTCATAAAACTTCTAGTTCTATATATCTCTATCTCCACCTTTTTAAAAGATATTTTTGTGGTTACTACCTGCAATAATTGTGAGTAACCAAAAGAAAGACAAATAATGTGGGAGTGTTTTTTTCTTACTTGAATTTATTCATCAGAGCATCTCTATGTTTTTTTTTTTTTTTGATATCACAGCGTGACAACTTTTAAAATTATCCTTTTTTTTTTGTTTTAGTAGAAAATGATTTTATCAATGTTGTTGGAGTTGAAGACTTGATCTTTATAGCAGAGGTATGATATTGTACAAGATCACTAAGTATCAATACATATTTTAAGATAAACCTTTTTTACTTTGTTTTTTCACAAATATAAAGCCTAGAGAAAGTATTTTAAGATAAAAAAAATTGATATTTTATTAAAGAAAATAATAGAATAAATCTTGAAAGTGATGTTATATTGGAGGATTTACAAAAAAATAAACAATTAATATCGCAAAGTTTGATATTTTATTGGAAATGTTCTTAAAAAATGTTTGTAGGTTACACATTTGAGGAAAGAGAGAGTAAAAAATATTTACTTTTGAACTGTATGTTGATTTTTGTACAAGATTATATATCCACTTTGGAGTTCAAGCCTATTTTGGGTTCAATATCAAATTCCAACATCAGCTATTAAATATGCTGTAACACTTTTCTCTCTTACTTTTGGTTCTACCAAATTAAATTATTAAATGTGTTAAAGTTACTATCTTAATTAATCAAATATATTTTGTAAATTTAAAAAATAATACATGATAACTTAAACTTTTTTTTAATAGATGGTTAATTGTTAATATGTTAATTGTTGTCAATGAAGGAATTTAAACCCACTACCTCTTCATCTTTTACATCTAGAATTTGTCATTAAGTTAGTTGTTAATATGTTAATCTTTATTAATAAAGAACTCGAACTCACCATTTCTTTCAAAACTTTGTTATTAAATCAATCTTATGACTTACATGATAATTTAAACTTAAACACATACATGTAACCACAAAATGGTTAATAAAACAGAAAATGGGATACAAAATTAGACAGATGATTTAAACCGAACTTAATTATGGAAAATGGTTTTCTAGTTCACTTTTTCCTACTAATAAATTTACTATATGTGGTTGTGGTTAATTGGAAATTTAATTTGGTGAAAAGTGCTTTTAAGGTGAGTAGTGGCACTACTAATCCAGTACACGTACTAACAAGCTCACCAACTCAATTGTACTAAAGCCACTAGTATATATAATGTTGTAAAAAAAACTAATTCGAAAAACCAACTAAATTATACTAAAGCCACCTGTATATAATAGTGTAAAAAAAATTAGTTCAAATAAAATTGGTTTTAAACCAAATTGAATTAGCTTTTATTTGAATTAATTTATTAAAAATTAATTAAATTATTTTTAAAATAAGTTTGGTTCAAACTTATTATTTTTAAACTAATTTGGTTTGACCTGAATCCGATTTTAAAAATAGTTTAGTTACTAGTTTATAGAAAAACTTTTTCTTCGCATTCCATAACTTTGTATAACTTTCCATGATCATGTAAGAAATATGCTTGCTAGAAAAACTATCTCTCCAGTTGTTTACACTGATGTAGTCATGTTCACAACATTGAAAAAAGAACTGGAAAAAAAAATAGTTCAAAACTAGTTCAATCTAAAATTGTTTCGAACTAGTTCTGAACCAGTTTTGTAAAAGCAATCGGTTTCGAACTAGTCTTCTAAAATAGTTTGCTTTTTAAGTTTAAAAACTGAACTGTTTTAAACAATTCGATTATGTTTGGTTAAATTTTCTTAAAAAACCAGTTTTTGCCATCCCTATTAGTATCACAAGTACAAACATTATGAAAAAAAAAGGTAAAAAAGAAAAAGGAGTATTGTGAGCTCCTAACCAAGTTTAACAACCTGTTTAAAATCAATGTATAAAGTTATTTTTATTTAAATTTTTCACAAATATTTTTTATGATAAGCAGAGATTTGAAAAGAAAAGAGAAAAATGTAAAGGTTGTTTAAAAAAAGTGTTAATAAAAGAGAGAAATTTAAATAAAAGTAAAGTAATATAATTGAAAGGTTGAAAAGTCTATCGGTTTCTTTCATCACAGTCCCACAGCCTTTACAAGAATATGGAATATATTCTGTACAAACCATGTGGTGGTAATTGAAGACAAATAATGAAAATAAATAGGAATAGCATGGCGCCAACAATGTTGAATAAATTAAATACTTTTTGGATGAATTTCTATAAAATTAAAAATAAAATAAAAAATATAAATAATTCTTCATTTTTATAAGTTAATATGTATAACCATTTTATATAGTTTCTTTAAAAAAATATGATACTTTTTATAAATTAGTTAGTAAAAAAAATTTATAATTTAAAATTAAATACGTAATTTTTTAAAATTTTCTGTTCCTGAAAATATATTTTTCGAAACTCATCTAGATGCCCTAAAAATTTATTGAAAATATAGTCTGTTTGTTTTAATTTTTATAAAATATATTTTAATAAAATAAACATTTTTTTGTATATGTTTGTTTAAATTATTTTTTCTTAAAAATAAATTTTTCTATTTTCATAGAAGAAAATGGTATATGTATCTTTAAAAATATTTTAGAATAGTTTTTTGACACTAATAAATTAATTTCACGTAGTTAACTCTCATTTAAGGAATTATAAAAACAATCTAAAGTTAAATTCACATAAAAGAAGGAGAAGAAGAGATAAATTCTAATTTTTTCACTAACAAAAATTAATATATTAACCAGTAACCTTATATTTGACTTTAAAAAAATAAAATCTTTCATTTAAATGATACAAAATGTTATCTGTCCATTTTTTTTCTCGGAAAGTGTAAATGTTTATTAAACAATTTTTAAATCCTTGTTATCAGAAAAAACTTTTAAATCCTATACCAAACTCACTAAGCAGGTAAGCCATGGGGAGAAATTAGAATAAATTATTTAAAACAAAGAAAGGATAAGAACTTTGTTATTTAACTTTGAATTAATATAAAAGAAAATAGAAAAAAAATCTTTTTTATTTCGAGTTTTTTTTATATTGTATTATACTTCATTCTCCCATCAATAAACATGAAATATATATAATTAATTAATCAAATGATCTTACATATTGTGCTAATCAAATGATTATAAATAGTTAAGGTAGTAGTCAAAGACAATTAAAGCCATTGGGGAGGAAAATTAACAAATTATTTGCAATACAAGCAAACCATAAAGGCCATTTCAAAATGAAAAAGTAGATAACAGGACAAAAGGTCCTTTAAAAAAATAATATGAAGAAAAAGAAATACAAAAATGATAATGAAATAGAGAAATTTTTAGAGAAAATTGGTGATGTAGTAATAATATAAAGTATTTGTATTGTAATTTATTCACAATTACTATTTATATAATAAATTTTGTTTAAGTCAAATAAAAAGTAAGTTCAACGGTAATGTAAAATTATTTATGTCTCATTGTTTAAGTCATAATCTATAAATACTCATCGCATATATTATTATTTAACTGGTTGTCATATTCATACAAAATTGTCACATTCATACAAAATCTTACTACAAGTACAATAACTAATACTTGCACGTTAATACAATTTATTGTTTTTGCATTTACAATTTTTTAAGTCTTTTCCGCATTTTAATCATTTATCTGCACTTACTTTCTAAAAGTCTTTAAATCTACTTTTATTGTTTTGATACTAGAATGGAGTACATCCCATATGGGAGTTTTTAACTGTTTTTTCATTTCAAAATTAACTGAACATATTTTTCCCTTAAGCACACACACATTCCATTCTATGATGCTGATGCTTTTTTACAGCGAAACAGGACAAAGACTCCAATTTTAATTAATTCATACTATGACTTCGTATTTGCTGTGGATGCATCCTGAAAGGTCAAATCCTCGTAAAAAAAAATCAGTGATTAAAGCCACGTCGGTGTGAAAGGTAATTAATTACATCAGCTACCAGTGTTTTTTAATTTATTTAGTTACTTTATCATTGGTTAATTTTGGAATAAAATTGTAGTCTTATCTTTTGATTTTTCTTTTGTATCAAAAGAAAATGTTAAATTAAACAAATAAATTAATTAGCAATTTTTTTTCAAAGTATAAAACGTTTAGTGTATATCAAATTAACAAAATCAACAAATATAATCACTAATTACTTAAATGATCAATTCAAAATAAAGTTATATATAAATACATTAGAATTTGTATAAAAAATTTCAAATTCATAAACCTACTCAATCTCAATTGCTTTTAGTTTGGTTTGATTATGATTCAAACAAATTTAATTAATTTGGTTAAATTATTGGAATCTTGGACATATATTTATAAAAATATTAGCAACATATTTTTTAACACATTCTATATGATTTATTGAAATTTTTTAAAATAGCAAATAATTTAGGCTCTCCTTATCATTAAATAATAAATTTCAGCAATAAAAAAATATATATTAGAAGGAGTTTCTTAAAAAATATAAATTTAATTTTAAAAATATTTACACTGATATTCAATCACAACCCGTCGTCATTCATTCATGATAAATTCATTAATTTTACTTATTATTATTTTAAAACTCACATAAATAAAAAATCATATTAAACGTTAGTGTAAAAAATTTTAAATAACAATTTACATCAATTAAACTCAAAATATATTATTTGTTGTGTATTATTAACAGCCTAATATAGGCGAAGATAACTCATATCAATTTCGGATCGGGCTACGATTGTGACATGTGGACGGTTGGGATTTAACACTGTAACTCCAAAGTTAAGTTATAAATAAGGGTCACTTTTCCTTGTTGAAAACTCGTTCCAAGTTAATGTAGTTATCACTAATCACAGTGTTGCTTAGGTTGTCATCGTCGTAGGTTCTGTGTTTGCTTCTGAAAATGTCTTGCTGCGGTGGTAACTGTGGCTGTGGAAGCAGTTGTTCATGTGGAAGTCGTTGTGGAGGGTAACTTTTGTTGTTTTTGTTTTTCTTTCTCTTTTTCTTTGTTTATTTGAAAATTATGATTTTTTTTTGTACGAATGAGTTTGGTTTACTGGGGTATTGAATGGATTTTTGGATACCCTTTTGAATTGCATGAAAGATAAGACTATTAGAATTAAAATTTTAGGTTCATTATTAAAAAATTATTTATTATTTTTTTTGTAGAAAAATAAAACAACAGTCATGTATATTAACAAAAAAAGTTTTCTTAGGCTCTCCCTGTTGGACTGATCCTGATTGATGGTTTATATTTTTCGTACTTGAATTTTTCCTTTTTAATGGATGATTCATACAATTATTTTCCTGATTGCAAGTACTTTGATTTAATGGTTAAAAAGAAAAAAAAAAGTGATAGATTTAAATTTTTTTACTACTAAAAGAGTTAATTAACTAAAAACTAACATTTTCTAATGAAAAAAAAAATTCTTTTTGGCTGTTTGCGTCTTTTGAGGTCATTTTGATTTTTTATTTTTTTCGTGGAAAAAATTTTCTGGTGTTTTGATTTGTTTTCTAGCTAGTTATTTTTTTTTTTTTTTTGAATAGGCTTCTGGATACCTTCTAATTGGCTGAGCTGTCTTAAAGATGGTACTTTTTATGATAAGTAAAACTTACCAATGATTCTTAGGAAATTTCTGAGATGTTGATTTTCCAAGAAAAATAATTTCTTTGTTTAAAGGGTTATGTTTGGTTGGGTATATGGAAATGAAGAAACACGGTTGGGTGTGGATGACTAGAAAAAATTGAACTTATATGTTTACAAAACTTATTATTTTCCTTCTTTATATTTTTCCTAACCAAACATTCCATACTATAAAGGTTTATGTCTCATAAATACTTTTTTTTTAGATGAAAATTTTCTGTCTAAAAACGATATCTTAATTCTTATATTAATTAATTAATAAATATTATATTATTTAATAAATTTAATGTTATAATTTTTTTTATATCTTATATAACTAATTAAATTATATAAGTTTATTGATTTGTTGAGATAAATTAAGTCACCAATTTAAAACATAAAATTTTCATTCCCTTGTGTAACTTTTACACAATTTCCTAGCCTGTAAAAGAAAGAGTCTAATTCAGTTTATACAAGTCAAAATGCTATTTCCTAAAAAAGAAAATTAAAAAAGTTTTATTTCATAATGGATTTAAATCTAGAATTTACCTAATCATTATCATGATAGAATTATAAAGAGAGCTTTTAATAGGAGAGTCAAGGATAATTAATTTTGTGTCTATTAATAAAATATATTTTTTATAAATTTTAAATACAAATAAATTCAATTAGTTTTATTTAAAATTATTATTTTTAAAATTTTTTTATTAATTTTAATTATGAATATTTTTTATTATTATTAAGAATATATCATGATATTAAATTTTTGAATTATACAAATTGTTTTAGATTTATTTAAAGTAAAATCTCAAAATTGATATAATGTAAAAGGAGTGTGGGAGGGAAATTAATCTTAATGATTAGTCTAATTTAATCTAAATTTTTGTCTATGGAATCTTTTTTTTAATAAATTATAATAATACTTTCTTAATTTTTATCAAATTGCAGGTAAATTTACTATTTTTTATTTTTTTATGCTAATCTCATTTTAAATTTAAAATCATTAACAATATTACATATTAGTGCTCTTTTCAAACATTACATTAGAAACAGTAAAAATAATGATTAAAAAATCAAATATGAATCTATATAATTATACTAAATTTGGTGGTACTGATAACCTTTTCTTTCAATGATGCAGGTGCAAGATGTACCCTGACTTGAGCTATGCAGAGAAGACAACAACAGAGACTCTGGTTTTTCGGGTTGCATCGTCCCACATCGAAGGTGCTGAAGCAGGTGTTGAAGCTGAGAACGGTGATTGCAAGCGTGCACCAAACTGCACTTGTGACCCATGTAACTGCAAATGAAGAGATTCATGACAAAGCTTCAAGCAGATATAGTTCTTAAGTAATAATTAGTGTCACAAATCATAGCATATGGATATATGTATAGATGGATTGATATCTTCTGTGTAAAATTTATATCTATCTTCTAATCAATCAATAAATGTTATGTCATTGAACTTTTATGCAAAATTTATGTTAAGAGTTTAAATGAATTGGTAGATAGGGTAAACTTATTTATATTTTTATTTTATCTTGATTAATTATTATATGACAAGACATTAATTATAATTTGAGTGAACTTCTATGAAAAAAAAAAGTAAAACTAGTTTTTTATAAGTAAAAAAGTATTTAAAATATATATGAGATAAATTGTATATATTATTTTATAATAAGTTTATTTTAACTTATAAAAAATATTTTTATTTTTTTAGTGTTAATAGAAAAACTCATCTAAAAATAAATTTACAAGAAACAATGGATTGTATTAAATTAATTATTTTATTCCTCAATTTTAAAAAATACGAATTTAGAATTTTTTATATTAATATATTAGTACTGTTAATTAATTTTTCTGTAAAAGTATAGACTTTATAACCTTTTAGAATTGGTTTTTTTATCACATCTTTTTTAGAATTGTTAAAAGTTGATTTACTTTCTTCAAACTTAAACTAAAGGTTTAATACATATACAATATTAGTATATTACACTAACAATTAATCACAATTTTTCATTTACATGATTTTTAAAGTATTAATTGATAAAGTTAACAAACCTATCATCTATAAATGGTTATAATTAACTGCAGGTGTAAAACTTTTTACACTGAAAATGTATAAATAGTTTTTTCTGAAACTTATACATGTATATATTGTGACATAGTCACATATAAATATTAAAGTTAAATGTGTTATATAAACAAGATTATTAACATATATTTATTTATTTTTTAGTTGAAGTACATTAACACTTTACATTAAAATTTTTGGACAAAAAATTAATCACTTTCTTAATTTGTTTAACTAAATTTAATTTAAGGATGATTTAGTAATTTAACTTTTACATCTCTCCTCTATTTATTATCTTTCGTATAATTTATCATCATCATTAAATTTGTAAATTCTATCATCTCTACTCATTGTCTCTTCTCTAATTTATCTTCAATAATATTAAAATTTAGTATTTAAAAGAAACAAGGTTATTAAAACTGGTTGGCTTAACTAGAAACTTGTCACTTATCCGGTCCATTGTTTTCAAATAACTGACTTGATGTTGAATTGGTGAAAAACTAGAAGAATCAACTAAATGGTATGAAAAATTGGGTAGAACTGGTCAAAACAAGTTATGGGAAAAAATAGTATTTTTAATAAAAAATGAAAAAAATTCTAGGTCCATGAGAGATTTATTTTTTAATGATTTTAGAGGGGGAAATTCCAAAAAAGTTAATATGATATATTAGATTCGTATGTTTTTGTTGTGGTGAGCAAAATGCAATACGTATTTCGGAATTTCTGTCCAAATGGGTTCTTGAAGGTTCCAAATATCAAGTAGGAGAAGAAAATCGATGTTGAAGCCATTAAATGAACCACAACGATACAAGAAGCTCCAAATTTAGAAAATATCAAAGAGAGCCCCTGTGAAATCCATTTTCTCATGATAGATGACGTAAGCAAATAATAATATAGAAGATAAGCAAAGGAGATTTCACAAAAATGTTTTAACAAGATCCAAATACGATAAATTATGGAAGGTTGAGTTGACATTTGAAGGGAATTCTCAAAATTTATACACATTGAAAAATGTTGAAGATTACAAATTTGAAGAAGCAAATATGGAGAATTAGAAGGAAGAAGTTATTAGCTATTGTGAATTTTTTTTTTTTTTGAAAAAGACAATTTATTCAGCAAGAGCAAGATTTTCACATGTTACAAGAAATGATAGTGGAAAGTTTGCGGATTACAAGTACATACCAGAATTAAGAATATCTTACACGAAACCATCGATGAACAAAAGTTACAAAGAGCCCCCACACAAATACAGAGATTAAAAAGAATTGCATATTGAGAAGACCACCTACATAGATACTGAGGATAGGCCAGAGAAAGATCTATGCATTTGTTTTCCAATCCTAGCAAAACATAGTTCCTGTTGGGTATACCACTCAAAGCATAATCTCTATTCCTTCACATCATGCCTCATATGGACCTTTTCCAGAACCCTCTCCTACTCCCTCACCCACTCTTCATCCCAGCTAAATAACTCCCTTCTCCAACTAAAGATCCATTCCTAGCTATGATTACACAACCCCAACATCAGAAAGGAAAACCTCTCTTTGATTGGAAAATGCATATAATATAGGAATAGAGATTTAACCCCTCTCGACACCCTTCAACCCTTTCCCAAAACTTAAACAAGGATTTATCCCCTACCAAGCGTTTAACCTTACCAGAGAACCACTCACCCATGCTCACATCAGAAGTTACCTTTAGAATATCATTTCACCACATAGACCTTCTTTCCTGTGCCTCACTACCATATTTCTTTTGATATCTTCCCCATATTTAGCCTCTAGAACTTTGATCCAAAGGGAGTTACCCAAAAGAATCCTCCAACACCATTTACTGAGAAGAGCTTTGTTGAATGTCACCATGTCTTTGATTCCAAGACTTCCTTGGCTTTTATCTTTGTACGCCTACTGATGCATCCTCAAAAAGTTCTTGAGATGTTTGTCCCTTGATCTTGCTCCTTAGAGGTTCTTATTAAAGAAATGGAGGTGGAAGACAAGAGAATGGAGGTGATTCTAGGGTGCCACTTCGTGTGAGAAGATAAGCCATGGAGGAGGAAGCTAGCCACAAGGGAAAGACCCCTTAATAATAGCCATAGAAAGACTCTCACTCTAAGGAGAGAACATGAACACTCTAGATAGGACTCTCAATTTGAGAAGAAGAAATTTATTCATCAAAGTGTTAAAATGATACAATTGGTGGTGTTCCCTATTTATAGAAGCTAAACTAGACCTATGGGCTTATGATGGTGGATGTCCAACTCACATGGATTAATGGAAGAATTAGTTGAATTAGCTAGTGCTAATTTGGCTAAGAGCCAATTAACACTTGGTTAATGTAGGTAGTTCCAAACAAGACCCTAAAAACTAGGATTTATGTTCCCTTCTAGAATTCAAATTTGAATTTGAGAGTGTCATGTAGACTCCCTCCAATTCTAATTTGAATTCAAATATGCCATGTAGGAGAGAGTGTTTTTAGGCACCAACTATGGGAGACAAAGGGGTCACGTTTGTCTTTTATGCTTCATGTGTGCTTAGAAGGGTGTGGGAAACATTCTAAGGTGTGTGGACAACAAAAACCAGATGTCCAAACTCCCCAAAAAGGCCCACTTTTCATGCTCACACTCCACATAAAATACTAATGACACCTCTTTTCTAAAATAAGGAAAATAGGCCAAAGTACAAGACCTAAAATAAAACTAACTATACCACCTAATAACTAAAAATAAATGGTGCAATTACAAGTCTAATTAAACTAATTTTTTACAACATAATAGACCATGGCCTAGACTAGGCTTCTTCATGCCCCTCTCAAGCCATGTCTTTCCTTTATTGATCGTAGCTTAATTCCTTGCTAGGTGGGATTGGATCACCTGCTCCTATTTGATCCAAGCTATTTTTTTGCACTCTTTTGAACCACCTCGTAGAAATTCCCTTTGCATAGACTGGATAATCTTGGACATCTTCTTCAACACCCTATAAAAAGACAGAAAATAAAGAGGAATGGAAGAAAGGGTGGATTTGATCAAGCAAATCCACCCTTCTAAGGACAAATTTTTTTGTTTCCACAATTTTAATTTAGCTTCGAGACACCCTTATACCTCACATTAGCCCTCATTGAAACCCCCAGATAAGAAAATGGCACATGCAATACCTCACAATTTAGGATCCTTGCAAAGGATAGCAATTCCTACGTCTTCACCCCTACACCCCCCCCCAAACTGCTCTTGCGCAAGTTAATCTTTATCCCTGAAGCTAGTTCGTAGCACCTAAGAGCATTCTTCAAAGTATATGCACTCTGGAGATCCGGTGGAAGCATAAAGATAGTACCATCCACATATTGTTGGGTCACCATGTTCACCTAACTTAATGCCTGAGAGGAGATTTACAAAAAGTGCCTTCTTAATTAGCCTTCCAAGATCTTATGCTACAATTAAAAATAGGAAGAGAGCCATAGGGTCCTCCTGTATTAAACCTCTTTGCATACAAACCTCTTGCATTACACTTTCATTTACTAATATTGAAACAGAATATGACTAAAGGCACCGTTGAATCCAACCAATCCATTTATCACCAAACGTAACGTGCTTAAGCATATAGAACAGAAAAGGCCAACTGAAAGAGTCATGAAGCATGTAGGAGACATATGGGCCCCCTTGTTTCCTTGTTTCACTCCACATGTGCTTTATCACTCCTACATGGCTGCTTCTTGTTGCTTCTTATTTGAATTTGAATTTTGGAAGTGTCATGTCATTTCCTTCCAAAATTCAAATTCAAACTAGGGGGAACATAGATCCATATTTTTAGGGCCATGTTTGGATCTTTAGTTGGATTAAATTAGTGTTAATTGAGCACATGCTAAATTAACACTAAATTAAGCCAACTAACCCTTAATTAAGCATGTTAGATGTTCAACTTGGGATCCTAAGCCCATGGTTCATGCTTTGCTCTATAAATAGAGTATTCCCTCCTTTATGTAGTTTTTTAGCACTCATTTGAATGAAAATAACCTTTCTCTAAATTTGAGAGCTCTTTGTTCTTAGAGATTGTTCATGTTCTCTCTTGTCTCATGGCTTATCATCTACAAAGTAGAAGTGGTGTCTACCTCACCTCCATCTCTTAGTCTTCCACCTCCATTTCTTCAACCTTGGAACCTCTATGAGTAAGGATCTTGGGAGCATTCTCTTCATCAAGGATTCTTCAATCTTTCCTTGGGGAGGGATGCATCATTTGGTATCAAAGCTTAGGCTCTAATAGAGGTTCTTCTACTATCTCTAGCTTTTAAATTTTTTTTGTCTTGTTCATTGTTTTGTCATCTTCTTCTTCTACTCCAATTCTATTTTCTTTTCAGCAATTCCGTGTTGTTTTGTTAATATTTCTTACTTGTCTTGTGTTAATTAGCTTGTTATTGTGATTTTGTTTGGTTCATTTTAATTCTAAGTCATTTCTCTTCATTTTAATCGATGCAAGTGTGTTGTATGCACTTTATTTTGAGTTTAATCGGTCCAAATTGCTTATTCTTCGTTTGAATCATGTATTCTTGTGTTTAGGACTCATTTCTACCATTAATTTTTTTTTTGAGTCATTTTGTGCATAATGAAGTTCCTAAGAAACACCAAATTGTGAAACCACACCCCTGTAGCGAAAACCACAGCATTGTGGCCAGGTATTTTGGAATTCATTTTTGCATTTTCTTTGTTGCATTTTTACTATTTTGTTTTCTAAATATTCCAGTTAGGTTTTGAGTGCTTTGATTATCCAAATTTGTGCTTATTTTGGTCTTGTTTTCCTAAGCTTGAAGCCTAAGAGGATTTGTGCATTAGTCCCACACGGCTGTGGCAAAAGCCATAGCATTGTGGTCACATCCTTGGCTAGCTTTGCATCAAGACTAGGTGCAGTTTTTGCTCTGTTTTGGTTCTGTTTTTAGGTGTTAATTTCCAGTTTTATAATATCCTTGTTATGTCATTAGATTAGCCTTGTTTAGACCTTAATTTGTCAATTTAAAATTCCTTAGGTTTTACTAAATTTTTTGTGTTGTTTTGAGTCTTGAAAAAGTGAGGTTGCTTCTTGAAATTGTGCTTCTAAGAAAGTTATTTCTCTCTAGTCTAAGTCTCTTTAGGAGTCTCCTATGCTTTTAGTTCAATCATGTTTCCTAAATAAAATTCTCAAAAAAAATTATAGCTCAATTTCATCTTCTAAATTTTGGTGTCTTGTTGAATTGTAATAGCTCTTTGTGTGCTAACTTGAAGTGAAATTTTCTGCACTTGTTTCAAAGTTTTGGCTGTGCCATTTGAGCATAAAATTTGCATAAAATAAGTTGGCTCTTGCTTAACCAAACTCTCCTAGGCATACCGTAAATCACTTCTCAATTTAGTGCACTTTTGAGTTACTTAAAATTTTCTTAGATTGCATCTTTTGGTTTGAAATTGTGTGGCCTACCTTGCTTAATTTTTTCAAGAGTTTATTATCCTAAGATTCCTCATAAATTTGCCATCCAAATCTGAAATTAGGTGCAGCCAAAGAATTTAAGAAAAAAAGGAAAAAAAGAAAGAAGTCAAAAGACAATTTGAAAAGAAAAGAACAAAAGAAAGAAAAAGTGTTAAAACAAAAGAAGAAGAAAAAATATAGACAAAGTGTTGTACCTAATAGAAATTATTTTAAGTGCAAGTGAGGACCTAAATCAATTGTAATTGCTTGGAAAACACCTCTTTAGCATTCGTCAATGCCTATTTTTATTGGTGCAATTTTTTAAAATTGTTTGAGTCATTTTACTTTCTAGTCCTTATTCTCATCTAGAACCTTTCTAGGATTTTCTTTGTTGCTTAGCCTTAATTTCTAGCCTTATTTTTATTTTGTATTATTTGAATTCTTTGAGTCATGTCTCTAATATTCTTTCCACTTGGATAGTTTACCATTCAAATTATGCCTTTGTTGCTTTACTTTTGCTTATCCTTAAAAAATTTTGCATAAGCGAGCATTTGTTGCAATGCCTCAATAAAAGGAATGTTCACATAAAATTTTTTAATTATTTCTAAGAATTTTTCAAATTGTTTATCAAGTTTAGCTTTTGCTTATCGTTGTGGAAATGGAATGGGTGGTTGGTAGGGCTTGGTTGAAACAAGTGGAACTGCAACCTCTTTTTCAAAGTTATTTTCTTTTTCAGGTTCAATAAACGGTTGTGTTTCCTCTTGAACTTCCTCTACTCCCTTTTTAGTTTTATTAATCATAGGTTCATCCAAAACTTTACCACTTCTAGTAACTATTGCATTAGCATACTCAACTGGATTAGTTTCGAGCTTACTTGGAAACTTACTTGGGGCTCTGTTAGATAAAGACATATATGTTGAGCTATGTGAGAGATTTGATATTCCAATTGCTTGTTGTGAAGCACCATGTTGTCAATTCGAGTGGTCAACTCCTTAATAGACCTTCCCAAAGTCTCATTTATCTGTTTTTGACTCATCATGAACCCCTCCATTAAGTTTTCTAACTTTGAAAGTCAGAATTAAGAGCTTTGTTGGTAATTTTCCTGACTATCTTGCCCTTGTTAGAATAGGGTGCTTGCCTCAAGTTGTGTTGTGAGTACCCTCCTCCTTGATTTACTAGCCCTTGGTTATTGTGGTAAGAGAAATTAGGATGACTTCTTCATCCTTCATTATAAGTGTTGGATTAAGGGTTAAATGTTTGCTTCCTAGCATGACCATAAAGATTATGAGGAGTACCAACATTTTCCATGATATTCTCCTGACTATCAGGCATCCTCACCTGACAATCAATAGCTAAATGTCCCTGTAACCAATATATCTCACAAAAAATGTTAGAAACACTTATTGTATTGACATTTCCTTTTTCTAACTTATCAAATTGTTGATTTAATGCATCAAATTTTGCTAGAATAAGGTCAACATTATTTACCTCATACTTACCTGGAGTCACCCTTTGTGAGTTATGGCTTCGCTCTCCCACCCATTGGCATTGATTTTCAGCTACAACTTCAATTATATCTATTTCTTTGTCAAGTGGCTTCCCCATAAACGATCCACCTGCTGCAGAATGTAACAACATCTTATTATTGTAGTTCAACCCATTATGAAAGAAATGGATTGTCAAGGGTCTCTCGAGGCCATGATGGAAACATGATAGTAAGAGCTCTGAAAATATCTCTCAGGCTTCAGGAAAAGGTTTTGTATCACCTTGACGAAAATTAGTTATTTTTCTCCTCATTTCATTTGTCTTTTAAGGCAGGTAATATTTCTCCATGAAGATCCTTTCAGACGAAGCCCAGGTAGTAACACAATCCCTAGGGATAGTTCTCATCCATGCCCTTGATTTTGATGCTAGTGTGAGTGGGAAGAGGTGTAGGCACAATGTATCTTAAGTGATTCTTTTATGTGATCTACAGGGTCTTCAAAAAGTAGCCATCGAATTGGTTCTGCTTTAGCATGTGAAGGAGTGTGGGAGAAATTTGAAAATTTGCATTTCCAATGTCAGGTCTAGCTATTCCTCTTGGCAATCCGCGAATGGTTGGGGCTGCACAATCTCTAAGAGGTCTATTTGCCTTTACCTCTTCTTTAGCCATGTCTAGATTTTGTTTCTTGATTGGAACTTTTTTTTTTTCAATTTATGGGTCTCTTTCTATTGGTTTTCCAAGTCGTAGAGATCTTGGTATACACTATATAAGATCCTAAAAATTAAAGAAAAGAAAGTAAAGAAGAAAAGAAAAATGTGAAGTCTGAAAAAGATGAAAAAAAGACAAGTTAATTAAAATTAATTAAGTGAATAAAATATAATTAAAAATAATTCAATAGTAATAGCAAATGAATTAAAAATAAACTAATTTAAAACTTATTAAATTTAGGAGTAACAGTCAATATATATAAAAAGAAAGCAAATAAATTAAAAACTAATTAAGGATAAATTAATGACAAATATAATTTAAAAAAAAGTAATTAAGAGAATAAAATAAAAGATAATAAAATCAAAATTAAATTTGAAAATAAAAAATTAATTAGTATTAAAAACTGATAATAGATAACAAAACTAGAAAGAGAGTGAAAATTGTGAAGTCTAAAAAAGAAAGACAAAATGAGTTAATTAAAAATAAAAGGAAAGAAAAAATAAAACTAATTAAGGGAACAAAATATAGAGATAAAATAAAAGAGAATAAAACAAAATCAAATTGAAAATCACAAATTAATTAAAATTAAAAACAAATATAACTGAATCAAGAGACACGATCCTTGACAACGACGTCAAAAACTTGATGTGTGAAAATTGAAAGTATACGGTGTCGTCAAGTAATAAAATAACCATTCTTCCATAAAGACTGTGCGTTTGGAAAAAAAATAATTTTTTATAATTTCAATTAATTTAATTTATTTTTATAATTTAAATAAAAAAATCAAAGCTCTCTAATTGATAAAAATAAAAATAAAGTAACAGTGATTTTAAAATTAAAATAAGATAACAATTTTAAACAATATAATATCAAAGATTTGAAAACCATAACTAAAATAAAATATAGATTTTTAATATATTTGAAATATAACAAATATCTGATAAAATAAAGGAGGAAGTAATTCAAGTATTTGAAATTCAAATTTTAGAAAACTTCCAGGATTGGGGATATCACGCCATGACTGCCTATTGAATCAAAATTAATCATTTTTTATGCTCTTACTGGTTCTCTATGAAGGTGAATTAGCCTAAGGTAATCTTCATCCTTTTTCAAGGTACAAAGGTGTATCTAATTGAATTGACCCCTACTTTTGTGGTAGCTATGTTTAGGGTTTAAGGTTTCTTGTGAGCCTTACGAGGTAATCTATATGACCTTATTAGGCTTCGTGTCCTTCATGAAAATTTTATCCCTTGATGTTAGCTTTCCAACAGAGTTGGAATTACTTAAAAAAGATACATATAACTCAACACATGAATAAAATAGTGAGTAAAGTTCAAGCTGTCAGATTTGGGTTTAGTAGCTACGAGTTTGTAATTTTAAAGAATAGTGGATGATAAAATCAAGTTTGGACCTAAACATAAAAGTTTTAAGTAATTGTACTATCTTTATGATAAAATTTATATCACCCATATATCATTAACACAACTACAAATATGGTATGTATGCTACACAATGTCATAGAAGCGTAAGATAAGAATAAATAGTTTGTGAATTGTTATGATTTGGGTTGTTGTGGTGCTAAATATTGTGATGTACCTTATAAATTTTGTGTTGGTGGTGAATGAATGGATGTTTATAAGTTATTGAGTTGTAAGATAAGAATAAATAGTTTGTGAATTGTGATGATTTTAATTGTTGTGGTATGAAATATTGTGATATACCTTGTAAATAGTGTTAGTGGTGCCTGAATGAATGTTTATAAGTTATTGAGGTGCATGGGGATTTGTTCCACTATATGAAAGTGATGTGAATTATAATTGGATGCATGGTGTGTTGATGATGATGTTCTGAGTGTGCTTGATAAGGTGTCATCCTAGTTGCGATTGGGGGTGAATTGTAATGGAATAATTAAATATTGATATTTTGAATTATGGTGTTGCATGACATGATACATGGATATGACAATATAAGTAGCTTGTAAGGGTTGCTTATTGTGTAGCACTCTATAGTAGTTCTTTTTAAGTTGTGTTACATTGCATGATTGTACCTATGTGTTACTGGTGTAAAAGAGGATTCACTTCGGGTGGATCTATGGCAAGATGGTTGTACCTATGTATTACTAGCGTAGAAGAGGACTACTCCAGGCGTGTACCTGAGAAGGCATACATGAGTTGCATTACATGAGCATCATTAGCATGACTTGAATTTAATATAGTTATGTGGTTTCATGTGATATACTATGGGTGGTAATATTTCTTTTTTATGCCACTTAATTATGTATGAGTAAATGCCTCACTCCCTATTTGTGTGTGTTTTACTTAGGGCTGAATGCCCAAAGGTCAGAAAGATGCTGAAGAGGTAGAGGTTAGTAATGCCTGAGATTGATATGGATTCCAGGCTCCAATAGATATGACATTGGAGCTTTGTAACTATATTAGGATGTTCAAATTATTTCCTTGTTTCTAAATTATATTAATTACGTCTCAAGTTCTTTTCTTTCTTTTAAGTTTTCAATTATAAAGACTTATCATTTTATCAAACATGAGGTTTTATTGGAAGGAATTTTGTGAACTTTTTTACCCAGTTAAAAGACTTTTATTTCATCATGTTATATTTATTTATTTGGGATAGAAGTGTTAAAGGGTTCATAAAGTGTTGTTTCACATGATCCCGAAAATTCATTTTCTACTTATATAATGCTCACAACTTTAATTGTAAGTTAACCCAGTTTAATGAATCTATGTGAACCAGTAGCTTATATCCCTTTGACCATGATTTTAACTCAATGTGGAGATAAATTATTTTCTCTTTCATGACTTATTTAGTAATAACCAATTTGTGGTGTCACAATGTGAATCCTTTTACCCAAGTGTCAAGTCTAGTTATTTAAATGAACAAATTTCTATATTATTTTGTAAATTAACTAATAAAGCATTTGGGGGTAGAAGGGTGTCCCAAGTTGGACCCCTTGGTTCCCTCTAGTTGGCGCCAACTTCCCTTTTCTCTCCTAGTTGGCATGTTTAAATTCAAATTTAAATTTGGAGGGAGCCTACATGACACTCTCACATTCAAATTTGAATTTAAAGGGAACATGATCCACTTTAGTAGGGTCTTGTTTGGATCTTCCTAGAATTAATTAGGTGTTAATTGGCTTTAGCTCAATTAACACTTGATTAATTAATCCTAATCGCTACTAATAGTGGACGTCTACTTCTAAGTACCCTTAGCCCATTTCATTTCTTATAAATAGACATTTCCACCCCCTTGTATCATTTTACACTTGATTGAGTATACTTACTCATTTTTTAGAGCTTTATCTTCTTAAGTGTCTTGTTCTCTCTTCTCTTAGAGGTTTCTTCATTGGCATTTCTCAAGAGCTCATTCTCTTGTGGTAAGTTTCTATTCTAGGATTATCTCTTAATGAGTGGCGCCTCCATCCATCACCTCATTCTTCTCCATCTCTATTTTCTTCAAGGAACTTTAAGGAGTTGATTCATGGGACTTGCATTCCAAGGATGCATCACTCTCTCTTTCTTTTGTTCTCTTATTTTCTCCTCTCTTGCTTCTCTTTCCAATCTCTTTTCTCTCTCTCTCTCTCTTTTCTTTTTCTTTTTTGTTCCTCTTCCTCTCTTCTCTAGCTTCTCTCTCAAGTTTTTCTTTTCATTCCCTCTCATCCCTCTCTTTTTCTTCCTTTTTCTTTTCCTCCCTAACATCTCTATCTTTTCTTATGTTTTCCTCCTCAATCCTCCACTCATGAAATTCATGCACAAACCTATCAAGAGTGGTCACCTTGAAGGAGCCTTCTTTGGTTCACACTCTTGTTACCAGAGGTGTGTGATTCTTCAGCCATGTGCTTGGAAATTTTCTAACTCTAAGGTTGGGTTAACAACACAAGATTCAATCTTCCATATTTTTTGTTTTCTCACCTAAGAAGACAAGAGCCTTTAGAACTCAAGTCTTCAAAATAAAAAAAAGAAATAAAGCACTAAAATAAAAGAGTAGGGTTCTTAAACATGCAACTAAGGTATGAAGGGGTGTACCACTTCCTCCTTCACACATAAAAATGAGAAACTAAAAGCTATTAAACACAAAAGGAGGTGACCTTTATAGGCACCCAACACCTCCTAGAAAAGGTCTTCCTCTAAGATCCCTCCAAGTGTTTCACTTTATGCCTTGCTTCCTCCCTTAATCAAGTCCTTCTTGGCTTTTTCAACACCTCCTAGAGTGCTACCCTTGTAGTAGGCTTCTTGTCCAAGCTCTTCTAAAAAAAGAGTGACACCACACCAAGCAAACCATGGATATAAGAATACAATCAATTGAAAGCAAGAAAAGCTCAACACAAATGATGCAATCCTCCTAGCACAGGTCCTATCACAAGGGCCATATGGCTAGGAGGATAGAGGAGGACTTAGCTAGGAAGGAAGACCTCAACTCCTTTTTGAAGTGAAGATTGATCATAGTCCTCCTAGGTCGCTAGTTTTAGGATAAACTTACTTGTTAAGGCATAGTCTTGCTAGTTTAGGTCTTGTGTCTTGTTGGTCATGTATTTTGGCCTTTTATTCTTTCTAATTTGTAATTGGAGGTTTAATTAGTAGTGTTTAGGAGTAAGTTGATTAGTTGAGCCTTAAGGAGGATTTGGACGTGTGTTTTTTTGCTAAATACACACTCAAATTCATCTTAACACCTATCTAACCAACTAGAAGACAAGTGGGACCCCTTGTTCCCTCCTTTGGGCGCCAATCACCTCTCTCCTCCAACTAGGTGCCTAGTTGGATAATTATAAGCCAACCAAATTTGAATTTGAATTTTGGGGTGCCATGTGGATTCCCTCTAAAATTCAAATTCAAATTAAGGGGACATAGATTCACCTTCTTAAGGCCTTGTTTGGATCTTCTACATTCTTAAACATGTGCTAATCATGCTTAGCCTAAATTAACACATGTTTAAGAGTCTTGGGCCTTGATTAGGAGGTTGGACATCCAACTCCTCTCCCTCCCACTCCTAGCTCTATAAATTTGTGCCTCCACCTCTTGTATCTCCTTAACACTCATTTGAATAGAAATTGCATTTTATGAGAATTCTCTTCTCCCTTTGAGTGTCCGAAATTCTCATCTCATAGAGAGAGTTTCTTCTAGCTTCTATCAAAGACTCATTCCTTTGTGGCAAGCGTCCAAGAATGGCTCATCTCTAGGAGTGGCGTCATTCCTCAACCATCTTTTTCCTTCCATCACCGCTTCTTCATCTTTGAAGTGCTTAGAAGAGGATCCTTGGAAGATCACCCATAGAGGTTGCATCAACAAAGAAAGTAAACTTATCCAAATGGAAGAGATAATATGAGACAACAAGAAAGAAATAAAATAAAGACAAACTAGAATTAAGAGGTAATGAAAGAAGATAAGCACACTAAGAATTCCTAGATAGGTAATAGATTAGATTTGGGACTAAAATAAAATAACACTATTTTAAAAAATTGCACCTATAATTCAAGATATGGCCGAGAGATTTATTGTCCAAGTCAAGCAAACTCAACCAAAATTTTTACTCTTTTGCAATTGTTTTTGTTTGCTATTAGGTACCTAATTTTTCTATTTTACTTTTAGTAATTTTGCACTTTTGTTTTTCTTTCAATTTTGTTTTGTTTTTTTTTTATATATATACTTGAAGATGTACCTAATTACTTGTTTGAATTGCAAATTCTATGAGCAATCTAAAGGTGCTATTCACTTGAAGTAAGGAACAAAGGAAAAGCCACATAAAATTTTAACTAAAGTGAAATTTAAGAAAATAATAAAAGTAATTCTAGTGCACTAAAATTAGAGGTGAATTAGGTAGTATGTTTTGAGTATTTGGTTTATGTTTTTGAAACTTCCTTGTTTGTACTAGAGTCCAATCCACGATAATATCTCTACACACTCCAAGCAAGGAATCACCTAAAAAGATGCATACACAAGAGCTGCTAAAATTTAACGAGAATAAGTCACAAGAGATTGAAATTGAGCAAATTTTTTTTTTTAAGATTTTGTTTATAAGAACATCCTTAGGCTACAAGTATGTGAGGCTTCTCAAGAGACTAAAAAAGAGGAAGATTCCTCTCAGATACTTGATTTCAAGAAGGCACCATTTAGAGTAAAATAAAAAAAATAAAAGAGGTAAAACTTAAGGAAATTGATATGACAAAATTATGACTAAACAAGACTATACCAAGACAAAAATTGAGAATATAAAATTGAAAATAAAATCCTAGTAACACAATAACAAGACTGAAGCAAAAACAACAAAAGAAGACTAAGAATGAGTTCAAAACACTTGAACCACAACGCTGTAAATTCCACCAAAGAGGTTTAGGCTCACGGATGGGTGTTTCTTAGGAACATCATTCAAGATAAAATCAATAAAAAAAATAGATAAAGGTAGAATTAAGATCCTAACACACACAAAATTGGTTCAATAAAGGATTGAAGCAATTTGAACCAAACAAAATTAAGGGAATATGTGTCGAATTCAAAAATTCAAACAATACAACATAACACTAGACAAGTAAGAAAATAGGCACAACAAAGATTCAACATAAAAGGAATAGGAGAATGAAACGGATTAGAAGAAATGGAAATTCAAATTCAAAAATTAAAAGAGGATCAAAGGAAGAAGATAAGCCTCAAGAAGGAGGCTCTTGATACCACATGATGCATCTTTGGAATGCAAGTCCCATGAATCAACTCCTTGAAGAAGATGGAGATGGAGAAGAATGAGGTGATGGATGGAGGCGTCATTCACTAAGAGATAAGCCTAGAATAGAAGCTTGTCACAAGGGAATGAGCCCTTAATAAAAGGGAATGAAGAACTCTCTAAGAGAAGAGAGAATACGACACTCAAGAAGACAAAGCTCTCATAAAAAAGCAGTAACTGTATTCAATTAAGTGTAAAATGATACAAGGGGGTGGAGGTGTCTATTTATAAGAAAGGAAATGGGCTAAGTGTGCTTAGAAGTGGACATCCACTATTAGTAGGGATTATGATGAATTAATCAAGTGTTAATTGAGTTAGAGCATATTAGGATCTAATTAATTCTAGGAAGATCCTAACAAAGCCTTACTAAAGTGGATCATGTTCCCTTTAAATTCAAATTTGAATTTGAGAGTGCCATGTAAAATCCCTTCAAATTCAAATTTGAAGTTAAGCATGCCAACTAGGAGAGAGAGAGATGAAGTTGGTGCAAACTAGAAGGAACCAATGGGTCTCACTAGTCTCTCATGCTTCATGTGTGTCTTAGAAAGGGTGTGGGAAAAGCTAAGGGGTCTGGTTATCAAACCACACGTACAAAGGCTTCCCAAAAATGGCCTAATCTATTAACACACTCCACTTAAAAGACTAGTTACACCTCCTAACTAAAGATAAGAAAAAAGGTCAAAATACAACCCCAACAAAGAAACTAATTACACCTCCATGAACTTAAATTAATGGCACAATATACAAGGCATAAAGAAAGAACTATGGCCTAATAATCTTGAGTCTCATGAGGAGTTGAGATCTTTCATCCTCCTTCCTAGCCATGTCCTCCTCAATCCTTCTAGCCATTGCCCTTATTATTTCTATTTTGTAACTTATTTAATTTCATTCCAATACTATTCTTATATTTTAATACACTTTTCTTATTATTCTTAATTTCGTTTTGAAAAAATATTTGCATAGTTTTTTTAGGCCTCCATCACTGTTAGGTCAATCTTCAATAAGTTTATTTTATTTAAAAAGAAACAAAGGAAAGTTAAATGGTTGGTTTTGAAACAAAATTGGATGAACCATTAGAGAAAAGGGAGAAATTGAGATCCCTGCTTTTAGAATAATTATATATTTATTTTTAAATAAATTTTACTTATTTGTATGCGTAAAACAATACAAATATTATCGTGTGTTTGAATTGGAGTTGTACCAAACTCCAACCAACTTTGAAACCAAACCTAAAACATTGTTGCTTGGAGTTAGAGTCGGTCAACATATTTTTAGGCTTAAAGCAAATTATAAAGTTGAACTTTTTTATAGTACTTTTTTAAAACATAAAGTGAAACCTTTTAAATTAATAATAATATCTATTAATTTAGGTAATAATTAATATTTTTTTTGGTTATTTTTTGGATAGACAAATGTTAGTTGTTAATATGTTAGTTTTGTTAGCGAATGAATTCGAACTCACGACCTCTCCCTCCCATCTTCTCTCCCATGTGTGGACATTGCCACTAGATCAATCTTATAACTTAATAATAATTAATATAATTAAAAATTGACCTTTACTATAACTAATTAAGAGATACTTTTATTAATTAAAACTAACGAGTAATTTCTTTAATAAAAGGAAATAATAAAAACTTATGAGATATACAACAATAATAAAAATATTAATATTGAATATTTTATTTTTAAGAGACTTAAAGGAGATACTTTATTTTTTTCTCTAATGTAGGATGGCCATGTTTGAAGTTTAACTGGTACCCAAACATATAGGTGAATTGCTAATGGCATGAGACAATGCTAATTTTTTTTTTTGTTTTGTAAAGAATAAGTTAAAGACTTAGAGTGTCTTTGATTTATCATTTTAACTAGCTAAAAACTGAAAAACTAACGGTAGTAGTTTCATATTTGTTTGGTAAGCAAAAGCTAGTAGCTTTTTTAGGCAGTTACTAGCTTTTTTTGAAAAAACTACTTGAGTTAGTTTTTTGAAAAGATCTCCCATTTTCAACTATTAGGTTATTTTTTTTAGAACTTTACCCTTAATTAATTAATGAATTGTCACTCATTAATTCTCTCTCCTCACATGTCACAATCGTTGTCCTTCATTTATCTCCCTTTCATTAATGTAATTATAGTAAGTTATAATTTAAACATATAATATTAATAATTATAATTTAAATTTTATATATTTAATTGTAGAAAACTATATTTTAAATGTAAAATTATAGTAATTTATAATTTAAATTTGAACTCTATAAATTATAATTTAAATATGCAAATCTAGTAATTTATAATTTTAATATGTAATTATAAAAATTTATAATTTAAATATGTAATCAATTTATATTATTAAAATATATTATATTATTTTAAATACATCAATATTGATCCAATAATTAATTAATCCCTTATTTTTGTCATTTTAAACTTTCAGCTAGTTTTATCAAACATTATAACTAGCTTTCAACATTCAAATAACTTTCAGCTTTTAGCTAACTTTTCACCTAGTTTTGCCAAGCATACCCTTGTATTACATCACTTTTCAGAAAAAGCTAGTGGCTACCTTAAAAAACAACTAACTTTTTATTTACCAAATAGAGCTAAAATCATTTGAGCTAGCTTTTCAACTTTTATTTAACTAAAATAGCAAATCAAGCACACTCTCAAATGCATGAGTTAGCGCACTCACATAACTTGACATATCCTATATGAAACTATGAATTCAAATATAATCCAAGATCAAAACAAAATATTCCTAAAGATAAAAATATTAGAAAAAGTAGTGGCTCACTATATGCCCATACAAAGTTAAAGTTTGAACTTTGAAGATCCTTGAAACAAAAGATGACAAAATGCAAGTTACTAATCATATTCCTATATGTCCTACACTAATATTTTTTTCATTCATCTTCTTCAAGATCAATGTCTCTTAGTTCAACCTCTTCCTCTAATATCAAATGCTCCTCTTCCTCCTCTACATCTCCAATTGTGTCTTCAATTTCATTCTCATATTTTGGTATGACTGATCTCCCCCTCTTATCAATTTTGCTAATTATGTTTCTTGGACCTATATTAAAAAAAATTAATAAATATCTTAATATTCTTAATAGGTGTTGAACTTTATAACTTAAAGTCAAACAAAATAACCCTTTTTCTTTTCTTGCTTGGAGCTCCTTCTCCAGGAACAAAGGACTCATGTAATCCATCCATGAACTATCATTTGTAGGAAAAGATCCTCTTTCTTAGTAACTCACTCATCATTAGATTCAATATTAGATAAACATATAGGATCATAGGTATCTTCTTTCTCCTCTCTAATCTTTTTCCTCATCTCAAGTTGTGATGCATTCCTTCCTAGTAAGGGTCCTATCACAAGAGCTATGGCTAGGAGGATTGAAGAGGATATGGAAAGAGAGGAGGGAAGAAGGCCTCACCTTCTCATGGACATCAAGATTTAAAATTTAGGCCATAGTCTCCTTTTAGCCCTTGTAGTTTGTATTTTTTTAATTTGGAACTTAGAGGTGTGATTAGCTTCAATTTGGCCTTGTATTGTAGTTCCAACCCCTCTAACTCACACATGAAGCATAAGATACATGTGGCTCCCCTTGGTTCCCCTCAAGTGGTGACATTTCTCTCTCTCCTCCATGGTAGCTCCCACTTGGCTATTCATGTTGCTCTCATTTTTTGAATTTGAATTTTAAGGTGCCATGTGGACTCCCTCCAAAATTCAAATTCAAATTTAGTGGGAACCAAGATCCTTTAATCTAGGACCATGTTTGGATTTCCCTTGCCTTGATCATGTGCTAATTGTGTTTAACACAATTAACACTTGATTCACTCTTGCTTGGGTCTAGGTTTATGTTGGACGTCCACTCCCTTCCCATCTCCTATAAATAACCTCCTCTATCTCCTTGTACCATTTTACACTTGAATGAATAAACTTACCATTTGTGAGATAATCTTGAGTGTCTCCTTCTCTCCTTTTTGAGAGTTCTATAATGGTTTTTATCATGGGCTCTTTCCCTTATGGCAAGCTTCTTCAAAGACTTATCTCTTCCTAGAGTGATGCCTCCACCAACATTCCTACCTCTTCCACCATTTGTTTTCTACGTTGAACCTTCCCAGAAGTAGATCATCGGAGAAGCATTAGCAAGGATGCATAAAGTTGAATATTAAATTTAACAAACATAAGAGCATTTAACCTTTGTTGCTATAAGTAGTTCCTTCTCTTAGTATGAACTTGATTGAATATGGTCCACTTTCTTTCGTAACTTGTAGCATTACAAGTGAGATTTAAAACTCTCATTGCTAGCTTTTGTAACTCTTTACCATCTCTACCATAACTTTCCAACCATAGAGCTGACATGTGTAAACAAAAGCTAACATAATAAATAAAATTTATTTTGGCTACCATACTCTATAAAATTATGAAAATATGAATGATAACCAAAATTTCACTGGGTTGCTTCCTGTCCCTTGTGTCTATTGCCATGCTCCTTCCTAAAAGTCCCTTGGGTGTTATGAAATTATCGAGTTATTGATCAATTGTAAATCTAATCCTTCTATTTAGAATAATTCTTTCAATGGTCTCATATAAACCATATAAAACTTCACTATATGGATTGAAGTTTTTAGAATAGTGAAACCTAAGAAAAAGAAACATTTTTAGTCACAAGTCACAACTCACATTTGTAATGTGATTTAATCTCTAAATAATTGCAAACCTCAAAATTAAAAAAAGAAATAATTACTTAGGATTAAGATAGTATGTTGCAACATGAAGAGATCTATGCAATTGAAAATTCCAACGAGTATCAATTATTTTCCACACCTTTTTCTATCGTGACTCTTGATTCTTGAAATTTTCAGCAATTTGTTCTTTAGTTCTGTCCATAGCTTCATAGATATAAGGCATAGCAGGTTTTGAGTCTCCATCTATAAGTCTTTAAACTTTAACAAGTGGAGTTACACACTTCAAGCAATGTTGGATGAATTTCGAGAATCTAGCATCACATAGAACAATATTCATCACTTGTTTACCATCAACTTTACTAGCATGAGTACTAGTAGCTCATTCCTTTGAAGCTAGCAAACATAGATCGGAGAGCATTTTTTTTGTTGCATTATACATTGTAGGGTGAGAAAAGTAGTTGCAAATCTAGTGATTGCTGGTATAGCTAAATCCCTTCCATTTAAATACATTATATATATATATATATATATATATATATATATATATATATATATATGTATAAGTCTAAAACCCAGGTGTGTTTATAAATGAAAATTGTGAATTTTTTTGCATTAGTAATAGTTTTAAAAAATACAAGAAGTTGCCCAATGTCTTCCAGAATTAAATCAAGACAGTGAGCAATACAAGAGGACCAAAATAATTTTGTTTTTTTCTCCTCTAACTTCTTTCTAGCTGCCATAAGATTAGAGGCACTATATGTACTACATTATCCTTCCTAATTTCTTCTACCATTGAATCCATTAACTTGAATATTTCATTGGTATCCTTGATCACATTCCCAATATCAATAGATTTTATAAAAACAGTCCCACTAGGACTATTCACTAGGAAACTAGCAAGTGACCTACCTTTTCCATGAGTCCAACCATCACACATTAAAGTGCAACCCCACTTCTTCCATTCATCCTTATATTTTTTCAAACCAACTTCAATTTTGCTAACAACCCTTTTCAAATGTGGCACTCTTGCCTCATGATAAGTGGGAGGTTTTAAACCCTTTCCATCCTGACAATAGATTTCAACATTTGAATGAAAAATGGACTATTTACCATGTTAAAAGCTAAAGCATTACCGTAAATGCATTGACATATATCTTCAATCACCACGTCCATATCCTTAACTATTGCATTCATTGTTGATTGCTTCATAGTTTTTTGCTTCCCCTTTGCCAATATTGCTTGGGTACCTTTTTCCTCAAAATAGTCTTGATTATTAGCCACTTCTTTAGCTTTTTTTTATTTGCTATCAATTTCAAAAACATTTCTTTAAAATCATCTAGAACTGAAATACAAGCAATGAAATTTTCTTTTGTTTCTGCAAGGACATGCTTCATTCTTGCAACACCACCCCAACAAGTATGTGAGCAATACTTGCACTTCACTAAAAGTTTATGGGTTGAACTGCTTCACAATGACTTCATGTTATATCAACATTTTTTTTCTTTGTTTGACCTATTGTCCAAAAAGATATTGGTGCAGCAAGAATCTACCAGATTTTTTGGAAAAAGAAATATATTGGAAAAGTAGAAAAGAATCATAAGAACATCCAAGAAAAAAAAATCCAACCTGATTAGGAAAAAGACAGAAATAATTTATTTAAAATAAATAAAGTTACTTAGATAATAAAATATTGAAAAAAAATACTCACTGATGACTTTTCAAATTTTCCTTTTATAATATAAGAGTAATAAGACCATGCCCTGGACCGCAGGCCACTAAGTCCCAAAAAGATAAGAAAACTTAATAAAATTGTACAGCAAGAGCAAGACTACTTTTGACTGAAATTTGAATAAAATATGAGAAGAGTGCTTTTTCATGTAGCAGATAAAAACAGCTTAATAAAGTTGCACAACAGGAGGCACAAACCACTTTTGACGAAAACTAGAATAAAAGATTCAAAGAAAGACTGTGCTTTCTCATGTTGCACTATTGCAGACAAAGACGAAACGTATTTTCTCTTTCGAAAAAGAAGATGACGATCGGAGAAGAAGAACAATAACTCACATTCTAAGCTATAGCCGTTAGTGTTAAAGTCAATTTGACTTTAATTGAATGCTTCCATATAATTTTAAAATAAAATTGCAAAAAAACCTTTTCAAATTCGGTTTTCTCATAATTAGGTCGCACAAATCGACTCGATTTTTTTACTGATGTCAGCTAGTTTTACTCGCAACCGATTCTTTCAGAATAAAAAATCAACATTTCCAGCACGATTCAAACGATACTAACTAGGATTCAGTCTAAAAAACGAGACATACTCCGATTTCTATAATTTTATATCATTTTAGTTTCAAATTTTGAATCTTACAATACTAATAACACTGATTATGAATGTTGTCTTGAAATTAAGAATAATATTAAGATCACAAAATAATCTAACATTATCACTTTTAAATTCGAACACTTTATTTATACTTCCACTTATTTTATATGGAAGCTTTTGTTACAAAATTATTGCAACAAAGAGATAACACTAATTTTGAAAATATCTAAGGAGTGTCATGAAGAGAGCCACCCTTCTTTATGCAGCAACACAAATTTGTTCCATTAGTACCCAAAAAAGACACAATACCTGTTACAAGCTTTTTCTTTGGACGAGTTCCATTCTTCGAACAAACTATATTGGCAGATCCTGAAATCAATAGAATGTTTTTTCTTTTGATAAGCAAAAAGAAAAATATTCATAACGAGTGAAATATATACAAGATGTATATTCCTCATGTAATCAAGAGAATGTTATTATAAAATTGTATGTAAATCATAGTGTTTTAATTTTAATAAACTCAAATATGTGAATTGAGTATTTTGTATTCATCATTCCACTAGTACCAACAATTATATATTGTAATTAGAATAAAAATGACTTTTGTTTAGTTTTTTATTTTAAAATGACAAGAATGAAAATCATTTTTTTACATACCCAAATATTAAACTCAATATTGCTAAGCTAAAAGAATCCAGTCCAATATACTTGATTGTTCAAATTATATTACTTCTTTTAACTTAATGAAATAAAGAGTTCAAAATAACTTTTAAAAAAACTAAACAAAAGCACCTAAATTTATTACCTGAAACTAAAAGGATAGCAATACACACAATTCTTAAAATAAAGCTTAGAGCATCAATTCTTCTGGTACTCATTTTGCAAATATATGATCAACCGATATAGTCTCAAAATGAGCTTGTATTGTCTTGTTTTTTACACATATATGCTTCATATATATATATATATATATAGAAAGAGGACAACTCAAACTAAGATTACAATATTAAATGAGAGAGAAGGAAAATAAAGATTAAAACATATTGAAGATTTAAAAAAAGGAAATAAAAAAAGAGAAAATTAAAAATAGATAAATAAAATTTGTAAAAAAATTCAAAAAGGGTTAGTATTTGGAAAAAAATATGATTTGGGTTAATACATATTATTTAGTATGACGTGGTACCCATAAAAATGAAGAACTAAAGATTTGGAGTAATAAAATACCTACGTAGTAGAGATGACAAATAAACTCGCATATGTGAATATTTCTGAACCCACTCTGAAGTTGACGGGGAATCTCCGACTTGATTGGGTACGGGTACGAGGATACTCGATTTGTTAGGTCAGGGATGGGAACAAGGATGAGAATATATATACTCACCCCATACATGTACTCGTCCCCATACCTATACCCGTCCCCGTACCGCCTCATCTTGCTCTTATTTTTAATGACTAAAATATTTATTTGTCTTAAAAATAAAGACAGGTTTGATATTTAATTAACAAGTTACAAATTTTGCATTTATTAGATAACTTTTGAATTAATATCATTTTATTCAAACAAATTATTTTCTACTAAAATATTATTATATTTTTTTTGTGGGTATGGAACAGGTACGGGTACAGGTATACTCGATACTGATGGGGACAGAGATGAAGATGCGTTTCAGAAGCAAGGATAGGGATGAAAATGTCATACTTATCCCCGCCCCATTGCCATGCCTACTCCATAGGGAACATTTTTAAGATAACAAACACCCCCAAGTTTCAATTAACTCGTAAATAAAGTTTTTGTTGATTAGTCAACATACATAAAACTTTTTTACTGTCCAAAATTTTGGTATTTCCATCTATTTTAAATGTTAACTTATGATGTAGAATAATATTTATTATTAATTTATTATTATATTTTTATGATGGTTTTTATCATCTCCATCAAAAAATCATTCTCCTCATCTTCCACCCACCCATCCTAAGCTCCTCTTTTCCCCCTTTCCCATCATAAGCTCCCCCTTCCCTAACCCTAACCCATTGGATACAACTTGAATTCCCTCACCTTATCCCTTCTCAGTCTTCCCTCCATTTGCACCCCTACCCAACATTCTACCCCCATACCCAATCCCTATACTCCTGCCAGTGCCTTGGCCCTTGTATCCAATTGGTGTTCACTTAACAATGAAAGTCCGTTTACTTTTTTTTTTTTTTGAAAAGCAAAGATTTATTTGAAAGAGAAATCAAGAGTTTCTTGAAAATACAAGGATGTAGACACCATACTACTTGATACCCAATTAGAACGTGATAATTAACCCTTCACCGCCTAAGACAAAATGAAAGTCCGTTTACTATATCGGATTTCAAGGATTCTCCATTCTTTTACTGAATACGTAACATAATATTCCTATGTTATTGAGAATCAATTAAGATATATATATTTATTAAATTTTAAATATTGAAATTGCAAAAATTGAATGTTTTTTTAATCTATATTAAATAAACAGGAACTAAGTATAGCGGTAATAAGTTTTCTTTATACTGGTGGAATAATGAATAATGAATTTTGAATAGCGGCAATTTGAGAAGGATTGAAGAGACAAATGCAAGGACGCACTCTGTGCTTATTTCTTTCGAAAAATGAAAAAATACAAACAATTTAGAAAATTCACCTTGAACTAAGGCTTCAATTAATTTTAAAAGCAACACGGTGGGTTTGAGTGACTCATCGTTTTCTACATCATCCACAGTTACATGCCACCAAAATATTTATCTAGCTCTCTGAACATATTTTTATTAAACAAATTAGTATTTTAATACTTAAAATGTATAAGATAAATTGTTTAATAAATTTATGATAAATAGTTTATATTGTAATAAAATACTATTGGATCATTCGTTTAATTTTCTATGTGAATTTTTATTTTTGTTCTTTTTTTTTAATTTGCTTATTTACAAACACATCTGTAGAGAATTTCTAGCTTTGTTTAAAAAGAAGGAATTTTTCAATCAAGTTATGAAAGGTAAAACTAATATTCAATCAGACTTTTAAATGATATTTCTGAAGGGGGCAATAAGATAAATTTGTAACAAATGTAAACAAAGCAGCGAAAATAAATCCTCCTATCTTGCAAGAATCTATGAGGAGCAATAACAAAATATAACATTAACTAATCACCGATCTTTTTAGAATAAAACACCAAGATTTTAACGTGGAAAACCCCTCAAAACAATGAAAAAAACCACGGGTCGTCCAAACCACAGAAATAGCTCCACTATTATCAATAAAGAGTACAAAAGAGTTTCAATCAAGTGTCAACAACAATATCAATGTCAACACCAATAAAGCAATAAGCTTACAAATAGAGAACAGGGAAGATGAAGATCCCCAAACACATTGTTACCATACGAATTGAATATCTCCTAACATAGAAGTCTTTTAACGATCCGAACGGTCAGAATGAAGAAACATACATTTTGAATGTGCTGTCCAAAAATCAGCCCGATCCAACAATGAACGAATCTGTAATGGAGAATTCACAATTGAAGAGTGTCATGTCTCTTCTTCTCTTTTCAACTCTCTTGTTTCAAAGCACCTTCTCCACTTAACTTAAATAAGATATCCAGTGGGCTTCTCAATTTGGGCCTTTTCTCCACATAGGAAGGGAGCCCAATACCCAACAAATCTCTCCTTCACGACTATGTGGAAAGAACCGCCAAACTGGCGATCTCACAACAGACTTCAAACTTTTCTGTTGGCAGTGCTCTAGTCATCATATAAGCACCATTATCATCAGTATGAACTTTAACCAGCTCCAACAACTTAGCATCCAAAACATCACGTATCCAATGATACCGTACATCAATATGTTTGGACTTAGAATGGAAAGTTGAATTCTTACCAAGATAGATAGCACTCTGATTGTCAACGAGTAATGAATAGTTGTCTTGCACAAAACCAAGCTCCTGCAAGAATTTATTCAACCATAGCAACTCCTTGCATGCTTCAGTAATTGCAATAAACTCTGCCTCAATAGTAGATAAAGCAACACACTTTTGCAACTTAGATTGCCAAGCCATAGCTCCCCCTGCAAACTTAATCAAATAACCCGATGTAAACCTTCTGGAATTAATGTCTCCACCCATATTTGAGTCTGAGTAGCCCACCAAAATAGGTTTATCACCTTCCAAACAAAGCCTCTTATCAATAGTACCATGAAGATACCTCAAAATCCATTTCAAAGCTGTCCAATGCTCTCTACCTGGGTTTGACAAAAACCTACTAACTATTCCAACAGCATAAGCAATATCAGGTCTCGTACACAACATTGCATACATCAAATTAGCCACTGCAGAAGCATAAGGAACTCTGTTTAATACTCAGTTTAAAATGATTCGCAAGAGGTGATGTGATCTTTGATGATCACGTGCCCAAAGGATCCTTTCTAAAGTCACTTGGAAGGGAAATGGATTTATGGAGAGGAAAGGAATGGGGTGAGGCACCACAAATACTAGGTTTGATAAGCCAAAGGGGAGAGGCCACAAGGGAGGGGTCCCTTGATAACTCTTAGAAGCTCTCACAAAGGAGAAAGGGGGACACTCAAAGGTAAGAACCTCAACCAATATGTTCTCTAGGATTAAATTCAAGTGTAAAAAATACAAGTGAGGGAGGAGCTCCTATTTATAGAGGTAGCTAACCTCTTGAACAAGATAACCTAAAAAAGAAGGGCTAGGATTAAAAGGAGAGATCTAAGGGAGGAGAATTGAGAAACAATTCCCTCCTTAGATCATCAAACTTGGTGCCTAAGTTTCTCAAACCAAGGGCCAAGATTCCTTCTTATTAGCTTAGGGGGTTTATGTAGAAAAGAGGGGTGTAGATATCAAGGCTACCCCTTATTTCCTTCATAAAGACCCAAAAAGCTAAATCCACCCTCTAAATTCCTAAGACACCTCCTAAAAATAAAAAATGGACTAAATACATGTCCCAAATTAAATTCTTAATGCTCCTCAAAATTAAAATAAAGGAAAATTACATTTTATTAACTAAAGTCTCTAGCCTAATATCTTCACTCTCCATAGGAGGTGAAGTCTTCCTTTGTCTGCAAGGGTTAGGTCTTCTTCAATCCTTCTAGCCATGGCCCTAGTGATAGGTCCTTGGCTAGGCATGGTCACATCATCTCCTCCCCCTTGAAGAGGATTTGACCTCAAATCCATGGGGTCTTCGTCATTTTCAGCACCTATAAATGGAGACAAATCAGAAACATTAAAACTGGTGCTTACCCCATAATCCTCTGGCAGATCTAAAACATAGGCATTATTACCGATCCGCTCAAGGATTTGGAAAGGTCCATCTCCTCTAGGGCTAAGTTTGGACTTCCTTTGAGAAGGAAATCTATCCTTTCTCAAGTGAAGCCATACCCAGTCGCCCTTTTCAAAGATGACTTCTTTCCTCCCCCTATTGGCGAAAGTAGCATCTCTCAAGGATTGGCGTTCTATGTTAACTTTAACCTTCTCATGTAATTGTTTTACAAAAATGGCTTTTGCTTCTCCTTCTTTATGCACAACAACAGAAAGAGGAAGAGGTAAAAGATCTAGAGGAGTACGAGGATTAAAGCCATAGACCACCTCAAAAGGAGAATGCTTGGTGGTTCTATGAACCACCTGGTTATAAGCAAATTCAATGTGGGGAAGGTAATCATCCCAAGACTTATGGTTGCCTTTAAGGAGAGCCCTCAGCATAGTGGATAAAGATCTATTCACCACTTCTGTTTGCCCATCAGTTTGAGGGTGACAAATAGTGGAAAAAAGAAGTTTAGTTCCCAGCTTAGCCCAAAGAGTTTTCCAAAAATGGCTAAGGAACTTCACATCCCTATCTGACACTATTGAAGAGGGTATACCATGCAATTGGACAACCTCTTTAAAGAAAAGTCTTGCGATGTTGCTCGCATCATCCACTTTGTGGCAGGGAATAAAATGGGCCATTTTGAAAATCGGTCCACCACCACAAATATGGAGTCTGCACCTCGTTGGGTTCTTGGGAGCCCAAGGATGAAATCCATGCTAATATCCTCCCAAGGTGCAGAAGGAGCAGGTAAAGGTGTGTATAGTCTATGAGGCATTGCTTTAGACTTTGCTTGCAAGCAAGCTATACATTTAGAGCAATGTCTATGGACATCTCTACGCATATGGGGCCAAAAGAATTTCTCTTGTAAAAGCATGAGGGTTTTTGAAATCCCAAAATGCCCCATGAGCCCACCTTCATGACTCTCTTTTGTAAGTAAGTTCCTAATTGATCCTTGGGGTATACAAAGCTTACTCCCTTTGTAAAGATACCCCTCACTGATGAAGTACCCATCATGGGCCTTTAATGCAAATGCAGATGCAGAGGTAGCAAATATGGGGCCGAAATCCTTATCAGACGGATACATAGCCCGAATGTCATCAAATCCCAAGATTTTTGCACTCAAGGATGAATAAAGGGCATGACGCCTAGAAAGAGCATCAGCCACCACATTTTGTTTTCCTTTCTTGTACTTGATGACATAAGGGAAGGATTCAAGATATTCCACCCACGTTGCATGCCTTTTGTTCAATTTACCTTGACCCCTCAAATATTTTAGTGACTCATGGTCACTATGAATGACAAACTCCTTGGGAGCAAGGTAATGCTCCCAAGTTTGAAGGGCCCTAATTAGAGCATAAAACTCCTTATCATAGGTGGGGTAGTTGAGGGGGGCACCATTGAGTTTTTCACTGAAATACGCAATGGGGTGCCCTCCTTGCAACAAGACAGCCCCCACACCTACACCAGAGGCATCACATTCAAGTTCAAATATTTTAGAAAAGTCAGGTAATGCCAAGACTGGTGCATGGGTCAGTTTATGCTTAATTAGCTGGAAGGCTTTCTCTTGTTTCTCACCCCAAAGGAAAGAAACTTCCTTTTTCACCAAATCATTTATTGGTGCGGAGAGCGTGGAGAAATTAGGCACAAAGCGCCTATAAAATCCAGCGAGACCATGAAAGCTTTTGATCTCTGTCACACTTTTTGGGGTGGGCCATTCTTGAATAGCTTTTATCTTTTCGGGGTCAACATGAACCCCTTTTGTGCTAACTACAAAACCTAGGAAAACTACACTATCTACACAAAAAGTGCATTTTTCTAAGTTACCAAAAAGATGATTACTCCTAAGAAAAGAAAAACATGCCTTAGATGTCTTAAATGATCATCTAGGTTCCTAGAGTAAACTAAAATGTCATCAAAGTAAACTACACAAAATTTACCAAGGCAATCCCTTAGTACATGATTCATTAAGTGCATGAATGTGCTTGGGGCATTAGTTAGCCTAAAAGGCATAACCAACCACTCATAAAGACCAAATTTAGTCTTAAAAGCAGTTTTCCACTCATCACCCTCTTTGATCCTTATTTGGTGGTAACCACTTCTAAGATCTATTTTTGAAAATATTTTTGCCCCATGCAATTCATCCAACATGTCATCAAGACGGGGGATTGGGTGCCTATATTTGATGGTGATGTTGTTGATTGCACGACAATCAACACACATCCTCCATTGACCATTCTTCTTGGGCACCAACAAGACTGCCACAGCACAAGGGCTTAGGCTCTTTTGAACCCAACCCTTCTCTAACAGCTCATTCACTTGAGACTCAATCTCTTGGGTCTCCATGGGGTTGGTGCTATAGGCAGGTCTATTAGGTAGACTTGCGCCAGGCACCAAATCAATTTGATGTTCTATACCCCTAATGGGAGGAAGTCTTTTCGGAACCTGATTAGGGAATATGTCATCAAATTCTTTTAAAATATCTTGTACCCCTTGAGGAAGGTGCTCATGTGCATAGGCTGTGGCAGTGCTTTCAGCAGAAGAATGCAAAATGGAAGAAGGATTTGATGCTTCTTTGCAAAAGAGGAGATAAAAGGGCTTGTTTGTCAAAGGAGCTTCTTTTAAATCACGTTTAGTAGCAAATAGGCTCCTTTTACTAATATTCCCTTTTGAAGGGGCATCACCTTCTGACTCTCTCTCTTTACCCTTTTCAAGCTTTAAGGGTAAAGCTTGTTGTGCTTTTTTTTGTTTTTGTTTTTCCTCAACTCTTTTCTTTTTCATCACAAATTGATCCTCAGCCACTTGAGAAGGTGACAAAGGATACAATTTGAAGCGCTTTTCATTATGAGTGAGAATTATTTGGTTGGAGTGGCCATGGTGAATAGCTTTTTTGTCAAATTTCCATGGTCTCCCCAGCAGGATATGACCAGCCTCCATAGGAACTATGTCACAAAGAATCTCATCATTATAAGATCCTATGGAAATTGGAACCATAAATTGTTCATTGACTACCATCTCCCCTTGCTCATTGAGCCATTACAATTTGTAAGGTTTGGGATGGGGCATGGTAGTCAAGGCTAGTTTTTCAACCAACCTAAAGCTACAACAGTTACAACAGGAGCCACTATCAACAAGGAGAGAACATACTTTGTCATTTACTTTACATCTTGTATGGAAGATGTTCTCTCTTTGTGACTGGCCAAGCTCTAGAGGTTGGCTTCCAAGAAGCCTTTGAACCATAAGGAGGTCCCCCTCATAAGGAAAAGCTTCCTCACACTCTTGTTTAAAAGTATGTCCCCCTTCTTCCTCACTCTCACTAGAGGAGGAAGATGAGCTATTCTCACTACAAATGTCTTGTCCCCTCATGATCATGGTTTTCTTGTTAGCGCATTGAGAGGCAATGTGGCCTCTCCCAAGACATTTGAAGCATTTGATACTACTTTGCCTTTCAGTAGGCTTAGTAGTAGGGGGTTTTCTCTCTACATGAGGTGCTTTTGTATTTTGAAAATGCTTGGGTTCCTCTTTGGGAAAACCCTTGAAAGAGTTTCCCTTAAGTTGGTCTCTCTTTGAGTAAGAGGGAGAATCTTTTTTAAAACTTTTTCTCTTGAGTTGATTCTCAGCTCTTACACAAAGTTCTACCAACTCATCAAGGTTTGAGTATGAAAGAAGCTCTACCTTATCTCTAATGTCAGAGCTTAATCCACACAAAAACCTAGCAAGGGTGGCATTGGGTTCCTCAATGATATTGGCCCTTAGTATGAGAAGCTCCATCTTTTGTCTATACTCCTCAATACTTAGGTTATGTTGCCTAAGTCTTTGGAGCCTATCCAAAAGATCCCTCACATAATATGAAGGAATGTGCCTTCTTCGCAAACATGTTTTTAAATCATTCCAGTAGCGAATGTCAGGCATTTGTTTACGGGCCCTATCCTTGACTAACCCATCCACCAATGCAAAGCAGAACCTTGAAAATTAAGGGAGGCCAAAGGTACTTTCCTTTCTTCCCTAATTTCATAGCATCGAAAGAGTTGTTCCACTTTGACTTCCCAATCTAGGTAAGTCTCAACATCTTCCCTACCATGAAAATGGGGTAGGTCTACCTTTGGTTCCCTAGCATGATTTATGTTCTCTTGAGGAGAATGATGATTGTATGATGAATGAGACTGATGCTTATGTTGATTTCTATAGTATTCTTCTTCACTAGAGCTAAAATGCCTAGATGGGGATCTTATGAGAATTCCTTTATTTTTTCTATCACTTTCCCTCCCATCTCTCCTCTTACTCTCTTCTCCTCTCCTTCTCTCTTCTTCCTCTTTTTCTCTTTTTCTTTCTAGTTCTTTCCTTCTTCTCCTTTCTTCATCCTCTCTTCTCTCTCTTTTCCTTCTCTCCTCTCGCTCTTTTTTCTCTTTTCTCATTTCCAACATCTCTTTTTTTAACTCTTCCTTCTCTTTTTGTTTTTCCTTTTCTTTTATTTCTTTTTTTCTCTCTTTTTCTTCTCTCCTTTCTTGTTCTTTAGCCATCCATTCCCTAAATTCTAAGTTAAGGTTTTCAAGAGTGTCTCCCTTAGAAGATTTTCTTTGGTTGACACTCTTACTTGATGAACAACTATGTGCACTAGAATGTGTGTGGGAAGTCATGGTGCTTGGATGCTAAAAACTAAAGGGTAGGCCAAAAACGTTTTTTTTTTCAAGCAACACTCCTCTCTTTTTTTTTTCTCACCTAAGGTGGCTTGATGAGTCTTTGGAACTCTTAGCCTCTACACGTTTTTTCAAAATAACATAAAATAAAATAAAAGTGCAAGAATGTAAAAGAGAAAGGGCTCTAATCGTGCTCCTAAGGTGTTGAAGGAAGTGTACCACTTCTCCCTTCTTCACCTAATTAACGAGAACTACGCTAAAATTAACCAAAATTATTACAAACCAAGGGAGGGCCTTAAGGGCACTCAAACTCTCAATCTAAAATTAAGTATACACAATACAAAGAATAAAAAAAAATAAAACAAAGTCTTCACTCCAAGCTTTTTTGTGTTTGTCTCCTTTTGATCAAGCCCCTTTGAGTTGCATCAACTCACCCCAAGAATGCTACCCTTGTTTCCTCTTGTTTGGACTTGCCAAAATTTTATATATGGAACCTTTTTCAACCTTTCCTTACCAAGGCCGAATACAACACAAGACAACAAACAAAGCTGAATAACAAAACAAGGTTCACAAATCCAAGTGGATAGATTAAACAATGACAAACTCAAAGAAGTAAAGAAGACAAGCAAGAAAACATAAGGCTCATAAAGGAAGGTAGCACACAAATAACTTTCCTAGATTAGCTCTAAGAGTAGAGATGAAAAAAGACTCAAACAAAAAAAATGAAACCAATAGTTGCACACTTAATAAAATTTAAGTGACCAAAAACTAAAAAGCTTACTCAAGTAATTTTTTTTTGAATCACAATTGGTTCCTCATATCAAATGTTTCTACTATTAGGTACACAACTTCAAATTTGTCTTTCTTTTGAGTTCTTTATCTTCTTTTTTTTTTTTTTAACTTGAACTTTTTCTATTTTTTTTTATCTTTTTCTAATCATTTTTCTGCACCTAATAGCTTGTTGAATTGAAATTTTAATGAGGATTCTTGAAATAATAACACTTGAGTGAATAAGCACAAAGTAAGGTCACACAATTTTCAAGCAATGCATGCAACTAAAGGCAAAACAACTTAGTAGTTCCAAATACCACTGAACTAATGGTGCTTAAGGAATGATTTAGGGCTGATTTTGAAGTAAATTGATTGCTCAAATTACTAACACAATTCACCCAAGCTAAAATTCCATAAAGAGGCACCAATAGTGAAGGTAAACCAAGTGGAAAGCTACTAATAATTCAACATAAAACAAGAAACATATAAAGATTGAATTGAGCAAATATTTAAGAACAACAAAGAGATTAATATGCTTGAACTAAAAGCATAAAAGACTTAAGAGACTCAACAAGAGGTTCACCTCTTAGGAGCCCAATTCAAACAGCTTTTTGAAGGCTTTTTTGTAAAAAATTTAAGAGGCTAAAACCTATGGAATTTAAATGAGACAAAATAGGAAACTAACATGACTAGTATTTGACAAAACACAAGATTAAGAAAAAATAACACACCTAAAAATAGAGCAAAAATTTCAGCAAGAGACTTAAAACAAAAGGCACAACAAAGTGGCCAAAGTTTATCACCACAATGGTGTGGAAAAATCCTCAACCATGTGGGTTTAATGGTCACAACTTCTTAGGCACACTTTAACATAAAAAACCAAGGGAAAATTAAGCAACTTGAACACAAAAATAAGATGCAAAGAAAGGGACAAATAAAATCGCATCAAATTAAATGGAACATAGGCGCGTAGATAGAAAACAAAAGCGCATATAATAGCAAGAATAAAAAGCTATACTACTAGACAATAAAGGAAATAGAGATGACAAAAAATGAAGGACTTTAAAATAAAGAGATAAAAGAAATAAACACCAAAGCAAAAAAAAAAAATTGAGAAAGAACGTGACCTTTAGAAAGTGGCTCTGATACCACTTGATGTGATCTTTGATGATCACGTGCCCAAAGGATCCTTTCTAAAGTCATTTGGAAGGGAAATGGATTTATGGAGAGGAAAGGAATGGGGTGAGGCGCCACAAATACTAGGTTTGATAACCCAAAGGGGAGAGGCCACAAGGGAGAGGTCCCTTGATAACTCTTAGAAGCTCTCACAAAGGAGAAAGGGGGACACTCAAAGGTAAGAACCTCAACCAATATGGTCTCTAGGATTAAATTCAAGTGTAAAAAATACAAGTGAGGGAGGAGCTCCTATTTATAGAGGTAGCTAACCTCTTGAACAAGATAACCTAAAAAAGAAGGGCTAGGATTAAAATGAGAGATCTAAGGGAGGAGAATTGAGAAACAATTCCCTCCTTAGATCATCAAACTTTGTGCCCAAGTTTCTCAAACCAAGGGCCAAGATTCCTTCTTATTAGCTTAGGGGGTTTATGTAGAAAAGAGGGGTGTAGATATCAAGGCTACCCCTTATTTCCTTCATAAAGACCCAAAAAGCTAAATCCACCCTCTAAATTCCTAAGACACCTCCTAAAAATAAAAAATGGACTAAATACATGTCCCAAATTAAATTCTTAATGCTCCTCAAAATTAAAATAAAGGAAAATTACATTTTATTAACTAAAGTCTCTAGCCTAATATCTTCACTCTCCATAGGAGGTGAAGTCTTCCTTTGTCTGCAAGGGCTAGGTCTTCTTCAATCCTTCTAGCCATGGCCCTAGTGATAGGTCCTTGGCTAGGCATGGTCACATCAAGAGGAGTGCTCACAACCTTAGCTTTTTCCATCTGGAATCTCTACAACACCCTTTTAATATAGTGTTCCTGTGATAGCCACAACTTCCTCTTCTCTCTATCACGGATGATTCTTATACCAAGAATCTGCTTAGCAACTCCCAAGTCTTTCATGGCAAATGACTCACCCAATTGTTTCTTCAACCTGTTAATAATAGAAACATTTTTCTCAACAATAAGCATGTCATCAACATACAATAACAGGATAATAATGTCATCATCAGAAAACTTTCTAACAAAGACATAATGATCAGAAGTAGTCTTCTTGTAACCCTGCTCACACATAAAAGATTCAAACTTCTTATACCACAGCCTCGGAGCTTGCTTTAAACCGTATAGACTCTTTCCCAGTCTACACACATATCCTTCCCTGCCTTTAACCTAGAAACCATTAGGTTGCTTCATATAAATTTCTTCCTCCAAATCACCATGAAGGAAAGCAGTTTTCATATCCATTTGCTCTACCTCCAAATCAAGAGTAGCTACCAAACTCAAAACTGCTCTAATGGATGACATCTTCACCACAGGTGAGAAAATCTCATTGAAATCAACACCCTTTCTTTGTCTAAAGTCTTTCACCACTAATCTAGCTTTATACCTTGGAGACATAGAATTATTCTCATGTTTCACCCTGAATATCTATATGTTTTCTAATGCCCTATTACCCTTAGGCAATCTCACCAAGTCATAAGTGTGATTATCATGCAAGGATTTCATCTCATTTTCCATTGCATCTAGCCACTATTGCTTTTCTTCACTCTCCAAAGCCTCTTCAAAATAATCAGGTTCTCCATCATCAGTTAAATTCACATATTCATAAGAAGAATACCTGGTAGATGGTTGTCTCTGTCTATTAGATCTCTTGAGTTGGACTTGAGAGGATTCAGGTACATCATAAACATTCTCATCAGGTGATCTCTTATGCTTCTCTTGGTCATCATTAATAGGAACATCTAATTCATCTCCAAGTTGTTGATTAACACCATCGCTTTGCTCTTTACCATGTTCAAAACTACCTTCTAGATCATGATTAGGCGATTGCATAGGATCAACATTTTTCAGATTTCTATCCTTTTTGGGTGTAGTCTTCTTCACCTTATTAATGTCCTCAATGGTTTGGTCTTCAATGAACTGTACATCACGACTTCTAACAAACTTCTTCTCAATAGGATTATAGAACTTGTAGCCAAATTCATCTTCACCATAACCAATGAAGATGCACTACCTTGTCTTCGCATCCAAATTGGATCTTTCATCCTTTAGAATATGAACAAACGCTTTCCAACCGAAGACATGCAAATGATCATAGCTCACATTTTTCTCAAACCAAATGTTATTTGGAACTTCAATATTAAGAATAATAGTAGGAGTGAGATTAATAACATGCACTGCTGTATACAATGCCTCACCCTAAAAATGCTTAGGTAATTTAACATCTAAGAGCATACATCTCACTTTCTCAAGCAATTGTCCTGTTCATCCTCTATGCTAAACCATTTAGTTGAGGAGTTTTAGGAAGGGTCTTCTCATGTGCTATACCATGCTGCTTGCAATAAACATCAAAGGGTCCACAATATTCACCACCATTGTTAGTACAAATACGTTTCAGCTTCTTGCCTAACTCTCTTTCAACCAAAGCATGAAATTGTTTAAATTTCTCTAGCACTTGGTCTTTTCTTTGCAAGACATAGACCCATAGCTTCCTGGAACAATCATCAATAAAGGTAACAAAATAAAGTGCACCACTAAAGGATTTTACCTTAAATGGACCACAAACATCAGAATGCACCAATTGCAACAACTCTGACTTCCTTGAGGGAGGATGCTTCTTGAAGGATACTCTAGTTTGCTTGTCAGCCATGCAATGAAAACATCTCTCTAATTCTGCATTTTTTAGCCCTTTAAGAACATCCTTTTTAACTAAGCAGTTCAACCCTTTTTCACTGATATGACTAAGCCTTTGGTGCCATAAATATGCCTCCATATCTACGGCATTCACATTATCTTTAGTAACCAAAGCTTTTGTCCAATACAATTTAGAAATCTTCTCCCCTCTAGCCATAACCAAGTTACCTTTGGTGAGTTTCCACTTTCCAGAACCAAAGTGATTATCATAACCACTATCATCAAGCATCTACACAGAGATCAAATTAAAACGAACATCAAGGGCATGTTTGACTCCTCTGAGCAACAACTGCACTCCCATGTTGGTTTGCAGGCAAACATCACAAACACTAATCACCTGACACACCATTATTACCCATCTTCAATACTCCAAAATCACCAGAAGTATAAGACGTGAAGAAGTCCTTCCTTGGTGTAACATGTAGTGTACCACCACTATCAACAATCAACATGCTCTCATCTGACACAAGATTAACTAATTCAATGTCACGGATATTAAAAAGGTCATCACAAGTAGCAGTCGCAACACGATTATCATCATCATGATCCTTCTCTTTCTGCTTACCCTTTTTATCTTTGTTCTCCTTTTTTTTCTCAAAAAACTATTTTTGTATATGCTCTGTCTTATGACAGCAGTGACACTCCATATTCTTGTATCTGGACTTGGACTTACTCCTGCTCTTTTCTCTACCTCCTTTCAGTTCTTTTCTTTGATTTCTCCCGCTGTTTTTAGTGACAAGTACTTCAGGCTGAGATGAAGAACCCTGTGCCTTCTTTCTCATCTCTTCATTAAGAGCACCACTATTTGCTGCTTGCAAAGAAACCACACCATTAGGGGCTGAGTTTGTAATAGAAACCTGAAATGTCTCCCAAGACTCAAGTAAAGTATTCAGTAGTCATAGTCCCAAAACTTCATCATCAAATTTGATACCCATACCAGATAACTTATCTAGGAGCCCTTGAAATTCATTCAAGTGATCTGAAATAGAAGAATTCTTCTGTACTTCAAATTCATCAGACAGTTCAACAAATACAATTTATTATTCCCTGATTTAGAAGCATACAAGGACTCAATCTTCTCCCACAACATTCACGCATGTGTCTCATTAGCAATGTGATTATAAACATTGTCTTCTACAAATTTCCGAATAAAACCACATACCTATTGGTATTCAAAATCCCACTCTTCTTCAGACATAGAATCTGGTTTTTGAGTAGCAAAAACAGGAATATGCATTTTCTTCACAAATAGAAGTCCTTCATCTTGCCCTTCCATAACTGATAATTAGTGTCATTCAAGGCAACCAATTTTGTATTTGCCTCCATCATTCAAGCAAGTCAAATAGTCCCTATACCAAAACCAAAGAGCTTTGATACCACTCTGATGGGGGCAATAAGATAAGTTTGTAACAAATGTAAACAAAGCAGCGGAAATAAATCCTCCTATCTCGCAAGAATCTATGAGGATCAATAATAAAATATAACACTAACTAATCACTGATCTTTTTAGAATAAGACACCAAGATTTTAATGTGGAAAACCCTCAAAGCAATGGAAAAAACCTCGGGTCGTCCAAACCAAATAAATAGCTTCACTATTATCAATAAAGAGTACAAAAGAGTTTCAATCAAGTGTCAACAACAATATCAATGTCAACACCAATAAAGCAATAAGCTTACAAATAGAGAATAGGGAAGATGAAGATCCCCAAACACATTGTTGCCATACGAACTGAATATCTGCCAAAACAGAAGTATTTCAATGATCAGAACGTTCAGAATGAAGAAACATATATTCTAAACGTGTTATCCAAAAATCAGCCCGATCCAACGGTGAACAAATCTGTAGTGTAGAATTTACAATTAAAGATTGTCATGTCTCTTCTTTTCTTTTCAACTCTCTTATTTCAAAGCACCTTCTCCACTTAACTTAAATAAGATATCAAGTGGGCTTCTCAATTTGGGTCTTTTGTTTACATAGGAAGGAAGCTCAATACCTAACAATTTCATTAGTTCCCACACTATTGGGTTAAGAGTGGGAAGCGTGCTGGTTGCTAGGTAAGGGGTGAGGTGGGGGATGGTGCAAGATGAGGGTGGGACATTGGTAGAGAATGTAGAGTAGAGAGGAGGGATAGTGACAGGGCGTTGGGTAGGGATGCAAAGTGTGTTCCGGAGATTAGGATTGGGGAGAAGGGAGCGTATATAGGCACATGGGAGCTTAAGATGGGGTGGATGGGTAGGATTCATGGTGGGTGAAAGATGAGGGGAATGGGTTTTTGAAGGAGATGATAAACAGTAATTTGTTAATTTTTTGCGTTAAAAAATGTCAGAAAAATGTAACAAAAATAAATTAATTATACCTATTATTCCACATTAGAAGTTAAGGTTTAAAATAGACAGAAATACCAAAATGTTGAACAGAAAAAAGTTTATGTACTTTGACCAATAAACAAAAGCTTTATATACTAAAATCAGAAATTCAAATAAGTTGATGTACTAAAGAAATAGTTTATCCAAAAATTAAAAATAAAATTATCGCAATGTAATATAATGAATGATTTAATTGAATAATGTTTATTATCATTAACATTACGTAAATGTTAAGGATTTAATTAATAGTCATTTGTTGACTTAAATTTTCCTAAAGGTAAAATATTTTAGATAAAAATATTAAAATAGTAATACAATATAAATATAAATATTTTTATAGGAGTAAAACAAATATTTCTAAATTTATATATTTTTGTGTAACTAATTATAAATATCATTTTTAACTTATTTGCATGAAAAAATATATAATAATTTATTAAATTTAAAAATATAATATTGCTTGATTTAAAAATATAATATTTATTTATTAATTGGCATTTATTTTGAGTGTTTTTTTATTTTTATTTTCACAAAAAATAGTCAATAGTACTAAAAATATGTTGGATTACAAAGGAAAACACTCTCTGGAAACATTTAAAATAAACTAAAAACAATAAAAGAGAACAAAGTTGTTTTAAGTGTTTTTTTCAAAAATTAAAACTATATAAAAACTTAATAACGATATTGTAATTATAATAGAATTATATATACATGTATTTTCAATTATACATATAAATATTCTATATTATTTTTACTAAAATTGATTAAATTTAAAAATATTATTCTAAGAAAATGGCCTACGTTTTCAATGATCTCCCTTACTTGCTATGTCTTCCTTTATTCCTCCTATCCATGATGCATGCTAGGTGGGTTTGCATCATGGTGTTAAGGAAAGTTTTTCCACCAACCTTGAGTTACAACAGTTACAACATGATCCACTATCCACAATGAGAGAACATATTTTATAAAAACATTGCATCTTGTGTGAAAGATGTTCTTTCTTTGTGTTTGATTAATCATAAAAGGGTGGCTTCCAAGAAGCCTTCAAACCATCAAGATGCTAAAATCACAAGGATATTCCTCCATGTCATACTCATGACCCCCTTCTTCCTCACTCTCACTAGAGGAGAAAAGTGAGCTATCATTATTACTATAAATTTTTTGACCCCTTATGATCATGGTTTTCTTGTTGGTGCGTTGAAAGGCAATGTAACCCCTCTTAATACACTTAAAGCACTTTATACTACTTGTCCGAATAGTAGAACTAGAAGAGGGTTTTCTAACATGTGAAGACTTATGTTCTTTATGCATGTTTTTGGATGGTGGCTCCTTTTTAAGGAAACTCTTGGAAGAGCTTCCCTTAACTTGATCCCTTTTTGCATAATGATAAGATGGGTATTCTTTTTTTTTTCGGCATTTCTTCTTTTTAGTCGGCTTTCTCCTTTTGGAGCAAGTCATCTAGGTCCCTATGTGGTAAGAGCTCAACTTTGTCTCTTATTTACATGCTCAAGCCACTAAGAAACATAGCTATGGTGGCCTTAGGCTCCTCATTAATGCCCACTCTCATCATGAATAACTCCATTGTTTATCTATACTCCTTAACAATTCAGTTGTATTGTTTTAACCTTTAGAGTTTGTTTAAAAGCTCTTTCTCATAATAGGAGGGCATGTGCATATGCCTCATAGCCCCCCTTAAGATCATTCCAATATGAAATAGCAGGGTTATGATGGCGATGCCTATCATTAACAAGTGAGGTCCACCAATACATGGCATCCCCTTGAAAACTAAGGGTTGCCATTGAGACTTTTCTCTCTTCACTCACATTGAAGCAAGTGAAGAGTTGCTCTACCTTCATTTCCCAATCAAGGTAGGCTTCCATATCTTCCTTTCCATGGAAAGGAGAAAGGTCAACTTTTTGTTCCCTAGGAGGGTTTTGACGTTGATGTTGATGTTCTCTCCTCTCCTCCTCTTAGGCCTCTCATATGCATCACTCTCATGCATCTCACCTATTCTAGATAAGCTAGACCTATACCCTTTTTTCCCTCTCTTCTTTTTTTCTTCTCTCCTTCTCTTCTCTTTCTCTTCTCTCCCTTTCTTTTTCATCTATTCTTTTCTCTTCTCTTTCTCTCCTTTCTCTTTCTTTCTCTTCCCTCCTTCATTCCTCTCTTTCTTCTCTCTCTTTTCTCTCCCTCTTTTTTTTTATCTTCCTCTTTATTCTTTTTCCTAGCTTTCTCACTTTTCTTTTTTCTTCTCTTCATACCTTCTTTCTTTTCTTTCTTCTATCTCTTTTCTTTCCTTTTTCTCTTCTACTCTCCACTCCTAAAAATCACTTACAAACTTGTCCATTATGCCTAATTTGGGAGCTCCCTTTTGATTAACACTTCTATTGCTAGATGTGTGAGAGCTCATTTTGAAAGTGCTTTGGGGGGAGAACTTAAGGCTTACACTTCTCACTCTTTTTCTTGTTTTCTCCCTAATTGAAATGTTAAGAGTCTTTGAAACTCAAAACACTTCAGACCAAGAAAAATTAAATTGCAAGGTTAAAGATCTAAGGTCGTGCACCTAAGGTGGAATGATGGGGTACCAATTTAAAATGACCTTTAAAAAATTACACCCAAATAATTGCAAAATTAAAAGAAAAAAAGTTTGTTGTTGAAGCTTCCCACTCCAAGTGTTTGCCTCTCACAATGGTGTTTCCCTCAAGTCTCTTTGCTATTCCTTTTGAAAGAGCTCTTCCTTGGCTTTTGAGTCAACCTTCCTCAAAATGCTACCCTTGTGGAAAGCAACTTAACCTCCTTTTTTCCCTACAAAAAGTGGTGCACCCAAAAGACCAAGAAGGAAGTGCAATAAAAAGCAAAAAGCTAGAAAATCTCAAAGAAGGAAAGCACACATCCAAGTGGAAAGATTTATTAAGAACAACTCAAAGAATTTTGAAGCAAGACAATCAACAAGGGCTTAAAAAAGAACGTAGCACATAAAGGAAACCTAGAATGGCACTAGATTAGAAGGACTAAAGCAATAAAAGACTCAAAGCTTCAAGAATTGCAAATCAAACAAGATATGGTCGTAGCATATATTCAATGAGTTCAAGCACTTGAAAAATTTTTAGACACTGCCTCTTAACAATTTTAGGTGCACAATTTTTTATTTTTTTTTTGTATTCTTTTGGTTCTTTTACATCTTTTATCAAACACTTTGTATACTTGTTTTTCTTGTTTTCTTTTTTCTTTTTTTTGTACTAATTGTTTTGCACCTTTTGTATTTTTAGAATTGAAATTTAGTGAGAAAACTACTATATCTAACATCCTTAAATTTTTAAAATAAAAGTTATCCTCATAAGATAAATTAGTCAATAATGATTATGTAGATATATATAATATTTAGCTACTTAGTAAATAATAATATTAAGTTATTATCTAGTTTAAAAGAATATTAAAATAAAGATTTGTTGGAATTTTAAAGAATAAGAATTTATTATCATAAAATTATTATTATAGTTTGGATAAAATATTTGTTATATTTGAATTGAGGTTCCTTAACAATGATATATGTATTTATCATATTTTCCATACACACACACACACATATATATATATATATATATATATATATATTAAAATATTTATAGAAAATATATTTGATATGAAAATATAATGTAGATAGGAAGAATAAAGAGAAGACATGACAAGGATGGAGTATAGTGAAGATATTTTAGGTCATATTCTTTGAAATTACTTGTAAATATTGTGTATTTTGTTTAGTGATTTTAGTAGATGTATTTAGTATTTTGTAGGCCATGTATTTTCAGCCATTTTCCCTTTATTTTAGTGGGTAGGGTGCTATTAGTTATTTGTGTAGAGTGTATGTTAGAAAGTGAGTCTTTTTAGAACAAGAGTAGGTGTGGTTTATTTTCCACACACCCCTTGTTTGATTTCCACACCTTTCTAGAAACACATGAAGTATGAGTAGCTTGTGGTACCCTTATGTCCCCTCTAGTAGGCACCACTTTTGAATTCAAATTCATTAAGTTGAATTTGAATTCAAATAGGGAGCTAGATCCACATTATTAGGATCTTAATGCACATGAGGGAACATAGATCCACTTTCTTAGGGCTTTGTTTGGATTAGCTAGTTTTTTAGTCCTTAGCTTAGGTGACTTTTGTAAATGGACATCCAAAATATTTTGGTCCTTTATAAATAGAACTCACCCTTTCTTGTATTAGTTTAATACTTTGATGAATGAAAACTAGACTCATATTTGAGAGTTTCTTCTTAGAATGTTCTTGTTTTCTCTTTTTGTGAAAGTTCTTCTATGACTTTTATCAAGGTTCCTTCCCTTCTGGTAAACTTCTACAAACGATGCCTTATCTCTCCAAGAGTGGTGCCTAATCATACTTGTAATAGCCCAATTTTCATAAATGAGATATTTTAGTTATTTTAAATTAATTGAATTAGTTAATAGAAATTTAGTCATTTATTATAATTAATTATTTCAAAGAAACTAAAGTGTTTATATATATATGTATTTATTAGAGAAAAGAATAAAATAAATATTTTTGGAAACAATAATAATAAAGATATGTGTATTTATATTATATATTATCAGTAGGAGTTTCCATATTATAAGTTAAGGGATTAAGTGAGAAGAAAAAGGAGTTGGATGAGTTAGGCTTATTAGGGTTGTCATGTGAGAAGGTAAGGAATAAACATGACCACTTTTTCCTCAATTTTGCCCTAGAGTTTCTTGAAGTTTGGGGAAATAAAAAGAGAAGCCATAGAGAGAAAGCTATTCCCACATAAACCCTCTGTAGTTTTCACAATCTCATCCATTTGAATTTGTTAATCGTTGGATCGGGCTTGAAAAAGGAAAGTAGGCTCCATATGTATGGCTCTCCATTCTGACCGATCAGATCTTCATTTGGAGCTTTGATTTAGGAGTAAATGGCAAGGCAATAGAAGCTTTATTTTGGCAAAGACTCGTCAGATCAAAAAAGGAAAATCTCCGTATGTCCTTGTTTCTTCATCGAGGTTGGGGGGTCAAAAATTATATCACATGTGGCATGTGTAGGGAAATAGGTAGTGAAGTGATCCCCAAGTTTCAATAGTTTATGTATGTCATTGAAGAGTTATAAACACTCGCAGTGAGTGCTGATAATATGTTGTCTGTGATTGTGTAAATATATTGTTCAATTCAATTATTATTATTTTTTTTTTCTATTTGACTAAATTCTTTTGGTTTTAATAACTCCTCTCTATTTTATGTTCATTAATATAATTAATGAAGGTCTATGTTAATTTTTTCGGATTGGTGACTTTGAAGTATCCCTGTTTTTTACACCCTTGACATTAGTTAATGTAATGGTTGTGGTATTAATCTATTGAACTATTGGAGTAGTATCGTTTTTGGTCTCTTGTGAATTGATTATAACAAATGGGTTAGTCAGACATGAGGTTATCATTGATTAATCATAGTTTGGTATGTTGGTTTATCACTGTATTTGATGTGTTTATTCATAGGATCATGAATTATGGGATAAAATAAACTAGGTATAATGGTTATTTTGGCATTAAGGTGTTCCTTTTTTATACCTTAAAAGTTAACAATAGTAATAATGTATGTCTATAGTAATCCATTGGATGTTTGGAGTAGTGCCTTTTCAGTTTCTTGTGACTAGTTATAACAATTGGGTTAATTGAAAATGAGGGTATTTTGTTTATCATTGTTTTACATGTGTTTTACCTTGAGATTTGATTGAGAATGATTTAATTTAAATTTCATAATTTAGAGTGTGTTTTGGAGGATTAAGGAAACCTTAGGAAAAGGAAATAATGGAAAATCAAAGTGCATATTTTATTATCAGCGTTCATGATCTTAGGACGAGAAAACCGATAGGAAAAAAAATGTAACTTGCGAAAGTAGTCTTCATTAAAGTTGTATCTCTAGATGTTATCCAACTAATGCCATTTTTTTCACCCTAAAAAGATACCTAGAGCTCAAGTTATGATCAGATTAATGACTAAAGGTCGAACTGCCAGAATTAAGCATATTTTACAAGTTTGTAATTGCAAAGTTATCTAATAAATGCAAAGTTTGTAATTGTTAACTAAATGTCAAATCTTTTCTTTTTTTTTTGTTAAGACAAATAAATATTTTAGTCATTAAAATAAGAGCAGGGTGAAGCGGGTACGGGGGAACAGGTACAGGTATGGGGTGGGTATGTATATCTCTATCTCCATCCTCACCCCCGACTTAACAAATCAGGTATTCCCCATACCTGTACTCGTACCTGTTAAACCGAGGATTCCCTGTCAACTTCGGGATGATTTCAGAGATTATCCATGGATACGAATTTATTTTTCATCCCTATATAACAGAGAGTAAAACATGAATGTCAACAACATATAGTCAAGGTGACAAATAAATTGAAGAGGGACAAATTCATTGTCACCTATTAAGTTTTGGGATTACTTTAATATTGATGATGTTGGTTTGGGTGTCCAACAAAGCTCAACTAAATGAAATTTAGTAAAGTAAAAAAAAAAACCTGCTACATTTTAACATCCCACATAATAGGTTTATTTAGTATTAAAATATAATAATAAAAAAGATATAATTAAAATAGCATACTTTGAATGCACTAGGTGCATGTCAAATAGTACTTATTACTTATAATCCTAAATATGGTCTGAGTGTTTCTAGGCTCCGGGTCCTGAAAAAGTTTGGTTAACTCAATGTAAGTTTTTCATATATAAATAAGGAAAAATAAAAAAGTAACTACTATACATTGATAAAAATATTAGATATTTAACAATAGCACATAAACTATACTATCCTTTGATGTGCATGAACCATATCAATAAAGCTAAAGAAAGAATGGAGAGTGAGAAGTGAGAAGAAAGGAGGAAATAGTAGGAAAGGGAATAGTAGTCTATAAAAATTGGATGAATGGCAATGGAGGAAGGGTGGACGATGGTAAGGAGAAGAAAGGATGCCAACGGAGGAAGGGAATTAGTGACGGAGGGAGGGAGGGAAAGGAATCGGGTGTAGAACCTCTGTTTTTTTTACCCATTTTCCGTATGACTATGGCAAAAGATATGTGGGAGATCTTCGGGAAATATGCCAATGTCCAGGAAGTGGTTATTCTAAACAAGCGGAACGGAAAGGGGCAAAGGTTCGGGTTTGCCAGGTTTAGGGATGTTGAGGATGTGAAAATGCTGGTGATTAAACTGGATAATATTTTTATTGGAACGGAAAAGCTGTGGGTCAACTTACCACGGTATGATCAGCGGACAGAACAGAATCACAGAAAGATGAACATTCAGAGAAGGAAACAAGTTCAAAATGCATATCAAATAGCTGTTAGACAAACGGGGCAATATAGTGGAATTAATGGTAACATGAAAAAATCTTATGCAGCGGTAGTGGGAAATCATGGGGGATCTAGAAATAACAATGTGAGACTAGAGGAAGAAAGGAAGGAAGGGGCGCAAATGAAGTTGGTGTATACGGCATCAGCAGAGAACGTGTCTCGACTCCAGAAGGCTTATGTGGGAGAAGTATGTAGTAGAGGGACGACCTTCAGGACGCAATTATTCCTAAAGTCTCACGGGATCTATAAAGTGAATGGAACTCCCATGGGGGTAAACAAGGTGTTGTTGGAACTGGAAGTGGGGGACACATTACAAGAGTGCATGAAAGGGAAACAGTAGTGGTTTGACCAATGGTTTTCCGGGATACAGAAGTGGAGCCGGGATTGGTTGACACAGATAGGAGGGTCAGGGTGAACTGCTACGGGATTCTGTTACATGTATGGGAAAAAAATTTCTTTTCCACGTTACTGGCTGCATTTGGAGAGTTGTTGTATGTGGAGGAAATCACTCTACAGAAACAACGGTATGACATAGCACAGATTGTGTTGTCCAGGAAAGAAATGAGGAAGCTCGACGCGACTGTCCGGGTGAATATTGACGGGTGGGAGTTTGATATCAGGGTAACAGAGGTGGAAGAGGGGAGCAAGATAAAGTACAGTCAAGGTAACACTAGCTATGGGTCGGAAATGAGTTCCTGTCCGGGGGAGGAAGAATTTGATGAGTCGGCAGAGGTGGAAAGAAGGCTGGCTGAGTTGAAACAGAAGATGTTTCACAAAGGAGTATGGAAGGAGGGGGAGGAGGTGGAGCTCCGGGGCACAGAACGCGGTGGCCCGGTTCTCCAGCTGGGAGAAGACATGGTGGTCAATGAAACTCATCGGTCCGGATTCGGAAGCGGTACCTCGGTGCAAGGGAAGAGGCGCTTAGGATCGGAGGTAGACGTCACCACCGGCGACTCCGACGGAGACGGACTAGAGTGTCACGGAGGGGAGGTAACAGGAAAGGGGACACGATCCCACTTTCCGCGCTCAGGGATGAGGCCCGAGTTGGGAAAAAAGCAGCAAGTAGGTGAGAATGGCAGGAGTAGAAGCAGAGACAAAATGGTGTTAGTCAAAAGTTTTTCAAAGAAAGTGGGAAAGCGGTCAGCTTTACAGGCGTATAATGGGGAAGACGAAGATGGGAAGAGACCTTTACGATGGAGACACGTAGTACGGAGCACGAGATCTGACAATACATCAGCTCGGAGGGGATAGGTTGACAGTGACCACGAGTGTGACACGTGTGACAGGCACGGAGCTCCAAAAATACGTGTCACAAGTAGACAACAGGACACGCATCTCCAGGAGACTATCTGGACAGACGACACAGACATGACCCCATACGCGAACAGGTGGCGTGACGTGCAGCAGGCGGACGTCACCGACACATACGTGAAGCAGACGAAGCACGGAGCTCGAGATACGGATTTCGAGAACGACGTAGTGCAGCAGAACGGGCACAGAAATCCGACCGTTGTCTTTGGGCCAGATGTCACTGTGGGAATGCAGAAGGCAGCCCAGATCGATGGCTCGTGTGGATCTCAGCTGGAACTCTCGAGGGGAAATCGGGCATCCAGTGTGGGCCGGCAGCCGGAGGCCCAGTTAGGAGCTCTGTGCGGATTTAAGCCGTTTCTCTCTATGGGTTGGGCGAATGAAGACTGGGCCGGGGCTACGAACAGTGTTGCCAAGGTTATAGGTTCAGTCACAGGTTTTACTATTCGTCACGGCGGAGATGTTTCTGAAACAGACTTTGGTCAAGGAAGGAAAGAGGTGAATACGGTAAATACTGATTACGGAAGAGATGACTCTATTACTACACTACCATATGATTACAAAAAATGGGTACGTGTAGGTGGAGAAGAGGTGCCCGGAGGAGGAAAAGGCCAAAGGAGAGAGGTATCCATATGGAAGTAACTAAGGAGAAATAGTTTTGATAGGGGTGAAATAATAAGGCGAGGGCAACAGGAGGTCCTAAAAGAAAACGAGATAAGACAAGGAAATAAGGAGGACGAAGAGGAGAAAATATGGAAAGCGATGAAGGAAATCAGAATATCTGGCCAACTATCAGATGGAATATATTTACAGGAATTAAGGGAAATGGAAATGAGGGATAAGGGGGAGCAGGAAAAAAGGGAGAGGAGGAGTAACTGGAATAATTAAATGAAGATTCTTTCTTTAAATGTGAGGGGATTCTGAGACTGGGTCAAGCGAAGAAGGATAAGGAGAATGTTAAATAATAACGACATTGATATATGCTTATTACAGGAGACAAAATGCAGGACGGTAAAGGATTGGGAAGTGGAGGAGATTTGGGGGTCGACAGGGTGTGATTGGAGAATTCTACCGTCATCAGGGCTTACTGGAGGTTGTGTAACAATTTGGAAGAAACAGTTGTTGGAAGTTGTCTGGGTTATACAAGGGCAGGGATTCCTGGGAATAGGCTTCAGAGGAAAGATTTCTACTGAAGTTAATTGTGTGGTTAATGTATATGCTTCATGCTCGTTACAAGGAAAAAGGAAGGTATGAGAGGATCTGATGATGACTAAACAAGGTTTTCTGGAGGTGAAGTGGGTACTGGGAGGAGATTTTAATGCTGTACTGGATAGGGGTGAGAGGTAGATCAGATTATCATCTTCAATCGAGATGTCTGACTTCAAATTCTTTATTCACTCTATGGGTTTGTTGGACATCCCAGTCATCAGAAAAGGAGCTACGTGGATAAGCCCGAATGGTGAGTCATCTAGTAGGTTGGATTAGTTTTTATTTTCTCCGGAACTGATGGAGGAGTGGGGTGTGATAGCTCAAAGAGTGGGCACCAGAGAGTTCTCCGATCACAGCTAGATACTGACAGAAGTGAACAATCAGAATTGGGGTCCTAAACCTTTCAAGTTTTTTTATCATTGGATGCAGGAGCCAAGTTTTATGGATCTAGTGAAAGAGTTCTGGACATCAGATCATAGGCAAGGATGGAGGATGTATCAGCTGGCAAGTAAGTTAAAAGGTTTGAAGAAGACGATAAAAAAGTGGAAAGAAGAAGACGGGAGTAAAGACGAGAAGTTCCTGGCAGAGAAGGTAATAGAATTGGAGAGGGTGGATCAGCCGCTAGGTCTAGGGGCCAATGGGAGTGGACAGCAGAGACAAGATATCTTATCACAGTATTGGGGGAAGGCAAGGAGAATGGAACACGCCATGTTACAGAAATCTCGGGTAAAATGGGCACTAAATGGTGACAGGAATACAAACTATTTTCACAAATGTTTTAAGGAGAGATGTTATGCAAATTCCTTACTAGCAGTTAAATCAGATATTGGCTGGCTGGAAGGAGTTCGGAATATTCGGGATCACGTACTAAATCATTTCACAAGGTTCTTTAATGAGGAACGAGAGTTGAGACTAAAGATGGATAGGGTGTCTTTTAATCAGTTGAATGATCAGCAGAGACAAAGCCTAGAAGAGCCTTTTTCAGCAGAGGAAATAGAGGAGGCAGTTTGGGCTTGCGAGGGAGGGAAAAGCCTGGGTCTAGATGGGTTTGGATTCCATTTCTATCAATCATGTTGGGAAATAATAGGGGATGATATAGTTAAGGCAATGCAGGAATTCCATCAGTCAGGCATCCTACTAAGAGCAGTGTCATCATCTTTCCTTACACTCATTCCCAAGGTGAAAAGGATGGACAGGTTAGAGCAGTATAGACCAATTTATTTAATCTCGAGCATTCAAAAGATTGTCTCCAAAATGTTGTCATTGAGAATGAAGAAAGTTATGGGACACTTAATATCCAAGTGTCAGTCAACTTTTTTGCAAGGAAGATCGATCCTGGATGGGGTGCTGGTAGCGAATGAAATAGTTGATTGGGCAAAGAGGAAAAAGAAACCATGTTTTCTGTTTAAGGTGGATTTCCAGAAGGCGTACGATTCGGTAAATTGGGATTTTTTGGATTATATGTTGGTTAGGCTGGGATTTGGGAGTAAATGGAGAAAGTGGATGCAGTGTATTGTCAGGAATAGCCATGTCTCAATTCTAGTCAATGGGAGCCCAACGGATGAGTTTAGGCCGGGGAGAGGTCTGAAGCAGGGAGATCCATTATCTCCTTTTTTGTTTCTTCTGATAGCAGAAGCCTTAACGGGACTGTTCAGGACAGCTGTAGGAAAAGGGGTGTTTAAAGAGCTCAATATTGGTGCTGAGGCAAAGTTTTCAATTCTGCAATACGCAGATGATGTTATTATAATGGGGGAAGCTGATATGCAATCAATATGGTATCTGAAGGTTATTCTTCTTGGATTTGAGTTGACATCGGGTTAAAGGTGAATTATAGCAAAAGCCGATTTTTTGGTTTAAATGTAGACGAGTCATTTACACGAGTTGCAAAAAACCTCTTGAATTGTGCTGTATCATCACCTTCATTTAAATTTTTAGGGATTCCGGTGGGAGCGAACCCAAGGAAGGTACAAATGTGGGCACCAATAATCGAACAATTCCAGAGGAAACTGGCAACGTGGAGGGCAAAACATATGTCATTCACAGGAAGAGTAGTTATGATAAATTCAGTATTGTCTAGCCTCCCACTATACCTCTTCTCATTTTACAAAGTGCCCAAGAAAGTTCTGAAAGTCATTACCGGTCTTCAGCGTTCCTTTTTATGGGGAGGAAAGGACTAGGAGAACAAAATTGCATGGGTTAGTTGGGCAAATGTGTGTCGGCCCAAGGAAGAAGGGGGTCTGGGGGTAAAATGTCTATGGGACTTTAATTTGAGCTTACTTGCAAAGTGGAGGTGGAGAATATTAACAGAGCAAAATGTGATATGGGCGAGTATGCTGGAGAGTAGATATGGTCAGACTTTCAAATTCAACCAAAGACAGCAGAATTTATCGACAGCTTCACAGTGGTGGAGGGATCTATGGGATATTGATGGGCCGAAAGCGGTGATACCATACTGGTTTGAGAATAATGTCATAAAAAAAGTTGGGAAGGAAAGGATACCTTGTTTTGGGAACAGAATTGGATAGGAGACGGACCTCTTAGCTTAAAGTTTCCCAGGTTATAAGGGTACCACTATTAATCAGAAAAAGGTAGTATCAGAGGGGTGGAGTTGGGTATGGAGGAGGGAACTATTTGTATGGGAAGAAGATCAACTCCGTCTTTTGCAAAGCATGCTACAGTCAGTGGTAATTGTGGATTACAGGTTGGATAGATGGAGTTGGAGGTCTAGCAGGGATGGAGGTTTCTCAGTGGCGGAGGCTTATGTGCTACTACGCTCGCAGCATACCTCATCGAGACTAAACGAGGTAGAACCCAACCTTCTGAGACGAATGTGGAGAGACCGTCTACCTTCTAAGGTAATTGCTTTCTCATGGAGATTATTGCTGGATAGATTACTAACCACTGATAATCTATTGAAGAGAGGAGTTGAGATTTCAGGAGAGGGGGCTCTATGTGTCTTGTGTAAGAGCGATATGGAAAGCAGGAACCATTTGTTCTTAACGTGTGCCAAGGCCCAATCTGTGTGGAGCAATATTACGAGCTGGCTGGGAATCCAAGGACCCATCCCAGGGGATCTGATTCAACTTTTTATTTCATCATCAGCATGGGTGGTTGGAAGGAGAAAGGTGAAGTGCAGGTATGTTTTCTGGCTAGCTGGCTGTTGGGGTATTTGGATTACCAGAAATCAGATTATATTTAAAAACATACCGGTGGATTCAGTGGATATTATGATGGCTATAAAGGTAATCTCGTGGAACTGGCTATCATACTCCTTCGGGTTTAATAGGGGGTGTGTGTTTTCAAACTGGTACGTTAATCCTACATTGTGTTTATTAAATATGATATAGGGGGATAAGTTAAAACATGCTCCAATAGGATATGAAGGAGTATTGATTTTCGTTTGTACTTTAAGAAACTCTTTGTTTCTTTTATTGAATATATTCTTAGCCTTTCAAAAAAAATAAAATATCAATAAAGCTATTTCTTGATTACCTTTTTCATTCTTCACTTATTAATACCCCATTAGTCTCTTATTCTTCACATAAATTAATAATATGTTCTATATAGCCTTGTTTACACCTTAGGATATAAATACATGAGTTTCACTATTGATTTTTATTCTTGCACTGCCATCATGAACAGGAGTTTGTAAAATTATTATCCTTTAACAAATATTTATTATGTTATCGCTCTCCTGCGTAACTGTGGCAATGTTCTCCTCTTGATGTTATAATTAAACCTGGATTTAGTTTCTCTAATGTACTAATGAGAGGTTTAAAGGATAAAGTTTAAAGTTATAAACCCTTTATTAAAAAAAATCAATGAAATAGGTTTTAACAATATGATAATTTACTGTACAAGTTATTGTAATCATAGATAAAAACTTCTTGGATAAATCTAGTGAAAAAAGCTGCATTTTCAACAATGACAATACCAAATTGCTAAATAACTGAACAAATACAAAGTTATCAAACACTCAACCAATGTTTGATGAAAATTTGAAGTCCATCTTTTGCTCATGCGTATGAGGGTACTAGTTGTTATATTTGACCTCACTTTCCTTTATGCTAGTACTAGGCAATGTCTGAATTAGTAAAATTATAGTGCCTTTTATTTTTGCATCTATTGTTTCCAAGGTACTAGTTTCTAATTACAAAACAACAAAGCCAAACAACTACTTGATTCATACTATTATATCTACTCACAACTATCAAATGAAAATAAAACTAAAAGTCTCAAAGTACCAACTTGGTTTTCATTATTAAGACATTTTATCAAATACATGGTGAATACATTCTCAATACTAAGGTAACATATAATTCTAGACCTTAAACCAAAAAATTTAAAACACACAAAAAATATGCAATATAAATCTACGATGGATCCAGGAGGGTTTGGAGGATTAAAAATTTCACCAAATAAGAGAAATATGAGTAATAAGAAGAATTTTGGAGATGGAAAACAAAATTGTGACTAAAAAAGAGGCTTACGAGAACACAACTTGGTTTTAACGGTGGTTTGTAGTGACAACAGCTGGTGTTATAGTTGTTTCAGTGCGAGAACATAGCTCGAATGTGTGATTGTGCAATAACTATTCTATGACACAACTTGCTATGGCAATGGCTTGTTCGACAAATGTGTCACGATGGTGAGCTTAATTGTGATGTGTGATAGTGGTGAGCTTGAATGCGGTTAGCGATTTTTAGTATTGTCTCTCCGGTTTACCTCTTTTGAAAAAGAAGAAGGGGAGAAAACTAAAAATTTGGGGGAAATAAAAATAAAATGAATTAAAAATAGTTATGTTTTTTAAAAAATTAATAATTTTTCGACAAATGAATAGAAAACCATGGTAAATAATTAGGATTTCTAAAACTCTTGTTAAAGGCATGTAATTATGACGGCTTTAATAACTCCATTTAAAAAATCCAACTAAATATATATATATTTTTTGTAGTGTATAGACTATTTTTTAGATCTATTTTGACTTTAGTGTCAAAGTGGTTTTTAAAAGTCACATCTCCATACCTAAGAGGAGAAGTATTTAGATTCATAACAAAAAATACTTGAAGCTAGTACAAGAGAGAAGAGTGACACAAAAGATAAGTACAAGGCGCTATGGCAGGAACATATATAATTTTAAATTACTTTAAAATGTGATTTAAATAGCTTTTTAAAAACTAAAATAAAATAAAAATTTATTAAAAACTTAATAAATAACATAAATTTTATAGAGTCAATATTAATTTTTTTAACATATTAAAAATCTAAACATATTTAAGAAGAGGAAGAAGAAGAAGAGGAAGAGGAAGAGAAAGAGGAAGAGGAAGAGGAAGAAGAGGAAGAGGAAGAGGAAAAAGAAAAAGAGTTTAATTGGTATACACGGTCAGTGTAAAGATTTTTACACTAACATTTAATCACAACCCTTTATTCATGGTAAGTTTGTTATCTTCACTAATTAGTACTTTAAAAGTCACATAAATGAAAAATTACGATTGAACGTTAGTGTAAAAAGCCTTTACACTGACCATTTATACCGATTAAACTCTAATAATAATAATAATATATTATAGACATCATTATTCATGCCATGTCCAATTTTTATTTTCTTTTTGTAAACATGCCCAAATTGATGAAGTAACACAACAAACCTTTTATTATATAACACCAATAGTATTGCATTTAATTACATATTTATATGAGACCAACCAAACTCAAAGCAACCATAACATAAAACCCCTTTAACAAATTCTAGAACATTTGAATTTGCAAAAGTGAGCAATGACCACTTATTTATTAAACTCCAAACCATGTTGATTAAACCAAACATAAAATATACACTTATTATCTTTTTTATAGTAGGAATTACAATAACTCAGACAACATACTCAACCAACTGAGCTAGACTTCTTGATAAGTATTATTATAACTTTTTAAGTGTGAACTTTTGATACATATGTTGTATTTGTAGCATGTTGGCCTCACTTGCAGCTGCATGGGTCACAAGTGCAGCTTGATCCACAGTTACAACCACCATTCTCAGCAGCAACACTCATTTCAACACCCTCGAATTGGGCCTTCACGGGCCCAACTCCCAAAACTAGGGTTTCTGTAGTTGTCTTCTCCATGTAGCTGAAGTCACAAGTGTAGTTGTTGCAACTAAAGAAATAAACAAACCAGCAAATATTATATTCATATAAAAACATGTGGAAATGAAAAAGGTTATTTTTTATTTTTATTTTTACAATTTTAATCTCCACATTTTACAAAACTATCTAATTTTCAATTTTGTATATGTTTATTTTTTATTATAATGTTTTAATTATTTTAAAGCATAAAATTTAACAAATTTCAAGCAAAAAAGAGTACACACAACATTCAAGTAAATTTTTCACATCTTCAAAACCGTTTTTAAATAACTTATAAAATAAGTTTTTTTTTCTTTTTTACAAAAGAGTTCTTAAAAACTATTTTTAAAAACTCTTTTAAAAATCAAACCAAACATCAAGTCATAAATACTCTGAATTTTCTCTTTCATGGTAAAAGAAACGAATATGAAAGAAAGCATAGCTTGAAAAAAAAAGAGAACATTACCTTTAAAAACCCATGTAGTAGGAAAATAAAGCATCCAATTTCATGAAACCTAGTATACTAAAAATCTAATCAAATTATACAGAAAAAATTCCCTTAATAAAATTATCCAAGAAAACAAGAGAGATCAACAAAACTGTCTATGCAAAACAGAACCTCATGTAAAAGAGAAAATCTTATATCCCTTTCAAGCCGGTGCAAGAAAAATAAAAATAACCATGGTTTCATAAAACTAATTTCAGCTCAATTTTTATAATATTTAGTTTTGCATTAAAAAATTTTAGAATTTATTTCGAATATTTTGAATTGAAACTTAAAAGAAATTGAATAAAAAACTTTACACCAAATTTTAATTCTAACTTAATCTTATAATAAAAAATCCAAACATCCATCATGTTTTGCCAAATCAATTTTATTAAATGCATGTTTGAATTAGTGTTGAAAAAGTTGATTTGAAATTATAAAAACAAGTTTAAAGAAAAATTAATATAAAATTCTTGATTGGATGCAAAAGTTACTGTAAGCTGTTTCAACCCCTAATTTGAATTCTTCTTCAACATGAGATCACAGAAACAAAAAAAAAAAATCAAAATTTATCTTAAATCAATTTTATGTTCGGAATCAATTTCTAAACATGAAACCAAACACGCACTAATATCATAATACACAATCATACTATTCAATCAAAAGGTATACAAAAGAGTCTAATTAGTATATATAGCTTGTATATATAAAAAAAATTTATCAGATAATGTCAACAAACTTATCATAAATAAAAAGTTGTGATTGAATGACACTGGTAAAACTTGTTAAATTGAGTGTACATATTAATTAAACTCATAAGGAAAACCAAACATGCCATGAAAAAAAAATACATCCCTAATGAGGCAATAAATAGAATTAATTTTACAAAAAATTAATTAAATTTATTAAACACAATAAATTTCAATCACAAATTGTATATTAAAACACAAGTTAAAAAAAATAATCAAGCAAATTAGAAAAAGAAGCAAAACAATGATTCCGTACCCACAGCTACCACAGTCGCAGCTGCTTCCACATCCGACATTTTCAAAATCTAAGAATGAAAACACAAACACTGAACAAAGAAAATATGAGTTTACTACACTCAGAATGAGTTTCAAACGAAGCCTCACCCAATTTTACAAGCAATTGAAGAGAGAGACTGAAATCTTGAACGTCCACGTGTCACAATCCTGTGAATTATTAAAACCAAAAAATTATTATATAGTCTGAAAAATTAAAATTTTAATACTTACCAAGCAACTGTGTAAACAAATTTTATAATGACTTCACTTATATTTTAATTTTTAATTTATATTTTAAAAATCATATAAAATTTTCCAACCCATTCATGATTTTTTTTTCTAAAATTAATTTAACAGTTTATTTTATAAATTGTCTCAATCAATTAACTATATTACTATTTGCACAATTTATTAATTTTTCGGCAAAACCTACGACTTGTTCCACGTTGACGTCGTTTTCATCCCTCTTCGTTCCGATTTATTTGATGTGCGATAATTTCGTTTATGTTCTTCGAAGTAAACGGAACCATCATATATTGGCTTTTTCTTTTATTATTAAAAAATCTTATATAGTATTATAAATTAAGATACCCAACTCGAGCAGTGAAAATCTGATGCTTCTCACTTTCTCAATTTGACTTTTGATTTAACTAATAATTTGGATTACAACTAGGAATTTTTTAATTTTAATATTTTAAAGATTTTTTATTTTCCTAATTTGTTTTGTTTTCGACTTTGTTTTTAAGCAAGAGCATTAATCAAGGAAATATAATAGGATTGTGCCACGTTTTTTTAAACTATATTTTAAAGGGTTTTTTGTTTTACTTATCAATATTTGCATGTAGTGATAAGATATTAAAATTATAGTTAACCATTAAATTTATATATATATTTTTCATAGGCAAATGTTAATTATTAGTGGAGAGATGTGAACCATGACCTTTTCCTCCTTCATTTTTTTTATGTGGACTTTACCATTAAACCAACCTTTTAACCTAAATTTATAGATATTGTTATTGGTGACAAAATGGATATAGTCAATGAACCCTAATTATATATATAGGGAGTGAATAAGTGAAAAAATATTTATTATGAGAGATAAGAACAATATATATAATAAGAATAAGATTAAAAATAATGAATCAGATTAAAATAATTTAGTTAAAGATATTATGTATCTCATTAATCGTAACTTACTAATGCATGGACGCCTAGCATGAACTTGAGTTAGGATCAATAAGAAAGGAGCATGACTTGGATGAAGCTTCAAGGAGCTTAGTTTAGGACATGTTTCATTTAATTGTATTCATTTAACCATTTTTAGGCTTGTATAAGCACTCTTAAGTCATTAGGATTTTAGGGGCATAGTTAGTTTTATTTTCAGCCTTGTATTTTGGCCTATAGGTTTTTTTTTTCTTTAGAAGGTGTAATTAGTCTCTTTGTGGAGTGTGTTAATTAGTTGGGCTTGACCTAGGAGCTTTTGGACGTGTGACATTTATTTCCACACCCCTAATTGCTTCTAAAACCATTCTAACTAACACATGAAGCATGCCCCCTTGCTCCCTTTTTTCACTCCACATGTGTTTTCTCACTCCTAGTTGGCTGATCCTTGTTGCTTCTTATTTTAATTTGAATTTTAGAGGTCATGTCATTTCCCTCCAAAATTCAAATTCAAACAAGAGGGAACATAGATCCCCTTTTTTAGGACAACGTTTGGATCTTAGTTGAATTAATTTAGTGTTAAATTGGAATTTACTCTATTAACACTAAATTAACCAACTAATCATCCCTAATTAGAGGAGTTGGATGTTCATGTTAGTGCAAGTCCCATAGGTCCATGCGAAACTCTATATAAGGAACTTCCCTCCTTTCATATAGTTTTTAACACATTTTAATTGAAAGATAAAATTTCTTCTCTACTTTTGAAAGTCCATTTAACACGCATTCCCTAATTAGAGGTGAGTTCTTTATATAGAGCTTAGCATGGATCTATGAGCCTAGCACTAACATGAATGTACAACTCCTCTAATTAGGGATGATTAGTTGGTTAATTTAGTGTTAATTGAGCACATATCAATTTAACACTAAATTAATTCAACTAAGATTTAAACATGGCTCTAAAAAAGGAGATATATGTTCATTCTTGTATGAATTTGAATTTTGGAGAGAAATGACATGCCACCTCCAAAATTCAAATTAAAATAAGAAGCAACAAGAAACAGCCAAGTATGAGTGAGAAAGTACATGTGGAGTGAAAAAAGGGAGCAAGGGGGGCCCACATCTCTCCTACATGTTTCATGTGTTAGTTAGAAGGGTTTAGAAGAAATTAAGGGTGTGGAAATAAATATCACACGTCCAAAAGCTCCTAGACCAAGCTCAACTAATTAACACACTCTACAAAAAAACTAATTACACCTCCTAAAGAAAAAAGAACCTATAGGCCAAAATACAAGGCCAAAAATAAAACTAACTACACCCCTAAAATCTCAATGACTTAAAGGTGCTTACACAAGCCTAAAAATGGTTAAATGAATACAATTAAATGAAACATGTCCTAAACTAAGCTCCTTAAAGCTTCATCCAAGTCATGCTCCTTTCTTATTGGTCCTAGCTCAAGCCCATGCTAGGCGTGCATGCATCACTTACACTTTAAATGTCAAATTTAGTAAACTTATATTTTCAATAACTTTACGCAGGATGAAATTTTCACCAATCCCATTAATTCTTAAGTTTCATACTTTTATTAATTAGATAAAGTATGCAAAATCTTATATAATTTCAAAATTGTTTGGTGGTTCATTACACTACTTAATTTTAATTTATAACATATGTTTAAAAATATGCAAACATTTATGTAAACACTCAATTTTGTCTGGATTTTGACTTAATCCTTAATATAAAAAAAAGATATCAAGAATTAAAAATAAATATAAAATGAAAAAAAATATAATAACTAAAAGTTAAAGACAGAAATAATAAATAATAATACAAATAATAATGATAAAGAAAAAGAAAAAAAAGAAAGGAAACAGAAACAGAGAGCAAGTTGCTTTGCATTTTGCAAAAGTGTGGTACCTGCTTTAACGACTTCTTTTCGTTGCTTGCTTTGTTACTCCATCACCCATTTCCTTAGCTCATTAAAGTTGCAAAGGGTAGAAGGTATCGGAGTGCAAGTGTGAATTGAAGTCCCACATGGTAAGAAATTGGGAAGTTGTGTAATATATAAGTGAGAAAAATCCATAACCTAATGCCTTAAGGTTTTGGGTTGAAGGTGGTGTCATGTTCTCTTATATATGGGCTCGTGTCTCTTGGTTGTACATCTCTCTGATATTTAACCCCCTCGATTTATTCCCAACAAGTGGTATCAAAGCCCATTTCTTAGTATGCTCTGTGGTTGCAACAGTGTCTGATCTTCCACATCAGAAAAGATTTTTTCTCTTATTCTTGGGGATCTCAGTCTAGAGAACTAGTGGGGGCTTTTCTTCAAAAGCAGTAGGAGCAATGGCAATGGACGAAGGCAAGATGAAGATTGAAAAGTTCGATAGTGCGAACTTTGGCTTTTGGAAAATGCAGATAGAAGATTATCTGTATCAAAAGAATATGTATCAACCACTCACAGGAAAGAAGCCAGAGAGTATGAAGGAGGAAGATTTGATTCTCCTTGATAGACAAGCCCTTGGAGCCATTAGACTGACGTTATCCTGTAATGTACGAGAAACCATCAGTCTCAAACAAAGTTCACTTGATGAGGCGATTGTTCAATCTGCGGATGTCTGAAGGTGCTTCGGTGGCACATCATCTCAATAAACTAAACATTGTTACAACCCAGTTGAGTTCAGTTGAGATTGAGTTCGATGAGGAAGTACGGGCTTTAATACTTTTGTCTTCCCTGCCAGAAAGTTGGAATGCTATGGTCACGACTATGAGTAGCTCATCGGGAAGCAATAAGTTAAGATTTGATGATGTTCAAAATTTGGTTCTCAGTGAAGAGATCCAGCAGAGAGAGTTGGCTGAACCATCAACCTCTTCAGTATTGCATACAGAGTCAAGAGGAAGAAGTTTAACCAAAGAAAGCTGATGCGGCAAATCAAAGGAGAGACGATCCAAGTCCAGAAATCATCGTAGTTCCCAAAACTCGAAGACGATCGAGTGCTGGAATTATGGGAACCGAGCACTACAAAAAATAGTGCAGGAGTGCACAGAAGAGTCAAGAAGCAAAGGGCGAAGCAAATGTTGCCTCCACCTCAGGAAAAGATGAGGTGTTGATATGCTCTCTTGAAGATAAAGAGGAGTCTTGGGTATTAGACTCTGGGGCATCTTTTAACGCTACCTCACAAATAGAACTATTCGAGAATTATGTTCCTGGAAACCTTGGTAAGGTTTACCTTGGTAATGAGCAGTCATGTGAGATTGTAGGTAAAGGTGCAATAGAGATTAAGTTAAACGGGTATGTATAGGAATTGAAAAATGTCAGACATATTCCCAACCTGACTAAGAACTTAATCTCAGTGGGCCAGTTAACCAATGAAGGCTACACGATAATCTTCCACGGTGATGATTGGAAGATTTCAAAGGGTGCGATGACAATTGCTCGAGGCACAAAGAGTGGTACTCTTTACAAGACAGTAGGAGCATGTCATTTTGATTGCAGTTGCAACAAATGAAAGTCCCAATCTATGGCACCAAAACAAATACTTCTTAGTGTTGTTTATTTCTCTCTTCTCTCCTTTAGTGCCTTGTTCCCAACAACTAGTATTAGAGCCGATGGTTGTGTGTTCAGCTAAGGTTGATGATGAATTCCCTTCATCGAAAGTCCTCCTGACAAGGGTTTCAGGAGGTGTGTCCCCTTGTGTTTAAGGGCGGTGTGGATAAGGGGCCGTCATTAAATGTATGCCTCCCCTGGAGGGGGAGTTTATAATGTGGAAGGGACTCACACTTGAGGGGGAGATTGTTGGAGTGCAAGTGTGAGTTGAAGTCTCACATTGGTAAGAAATTGGGAAGTTGAGTAATATATAAGTGAGAAAGACCCATAACCTAATGCCTTAAGGTTTTGGGTTGAAGGTGGTATTATGTTCTCTTATATATGGGCTCATGTCCCTTGGTTGTACATCCCCCTGATGTTTAACCCCCGCGATTTGTCCCCAACAGAAGGATAGATGAGAAAGGGCATGTTTTTTTCTAGAAAGGATCACAGACAAAAAACAAAGGAGCTTATAAGTGAAATTCAAATTTAGAAGTCGGAGGAGCAAAATCACAGATTGAAAACAAGCAGAGCAAGTAACAATTCTTTACATTTGCCATTAATCTCTTATGTTAGTGTTAACTGTGAACGGTTTTTATTACAAAATGTGAGAAACAACTTTTATCATAATTCAAAAATGTAATCAAATAGTATTCCTAGAACCCAGCCAAGAAAACATTAAATAGAGAAAAACTTATCATTACATTTAATCACTGAAAATAATTTCTCTAGGCATTGGTTCTTCCTTAGCCATTTTTTTTTTGCCTCTTCTCCTTAAGCCATAACTCCCATTAGCAAGAAAATTATCAAACTCAAATATCAATCCAAAGAAGTATAAGAAAAAGAAAGGTGATGGAAAAACCTATACCTTACCTCTTTCTCCATCAAACCCAAATTGAAACTCCAAAATTAGAACCCTTTGGAAGCCAATAAAGGTCCCAAGCTCTCTATCCAAAACCCCATTCAAAATCTTCACAGAACCAATTTCGAGAAGTCGTCTCCTTTGCTTGCATTTCCAGCATCGTCCTTGAAGCCTCCATTACTGTGTCCATTCGAACCACCATTAAAGACCACTGCAAACACCCAATCAAAACCATTGCCAATCATGGTCTAACGACCTAAATATTTACCCAGATCATTTATGAAATTGTAGAAAATTTATCAAAGGTATTTATAAAATTATGAGGAATTTTCAAAACTTAAATTTACATAAAAAGTCATAATATTCTTCAAACAGATAGAACAAATATGAATCAACAGTATTCATTTCATAACTTTACTTTTACAAAAGGTTTTGGATAACAACTATAATCACTACATACCTGAAATTAACTTAATTCAGAGCAACAAATCCTTTGACTAACATAAGTAATCCAATATAAAGATGATTTACAACTAAACATCATGCATATATGAAATCTGCAGAATTATCCATTACAGCTATTCGATTAAGCCATCTTCATACCCCAAACATATATGAAAAGAAGTATATAGAAAAAACATACAGTGGACTGAGATATTTATAAATCATAAATGTTAATCTTAAAAAACTAGACAAACAATGGGGTCTAAGGTTCTTCCTAGAACTCAGTTCCACATATTCTTACCTTATAACCCAATCTCACTCATCTCAATCTTTGGACTCAATTCCATCTACTGAACACTATGTATGACAAACCTAGGATGATTCACTCCAATCATCAAGAATCTCGTTTGGAAAGTAATTGATAGTTATATATATCCTTTTCTAACCACCAAAAATCTATTGTTTCAAGAAACAACTCAAGTAATCCGTCCTCCAATAAAATATAATACTTTGGTCTCCAACCAGAATTAATATATTGACCCTTGTCCAATTCTCATAGTCTTGACTCCTAATCAGATACGGTATGCTGGTGCTAGACCAGAACTACTATACCATTCCTCAGCCAAGTCTCATGGTTTTTTACCCCCAATTAGGCATACTATTCTGACCAGAATTGCTATACTCATCCTCAACTAATTGACCCCAAATCAGGTATAATATTCTGATCCCATACTAGTTCTTACATATTATTCTTTTTCATTAAAAAATGATATATTCTAAAATCTCACTTTACCTCGTAAGGTACCAAATCATAGCTTCCTAAAGACATGTCAAACATACACTGATATAGTACTTCCAATAGGGAACCTAGAGCTTTTACTAAGTTCATCTTACAATTCCTCATGACACTCTTAATGATAACCAACTCGTCAATAATTAATCATAATATATAATCCTTAATCAAAGAATCATAACCAACTGGAAAAACAACTTTTAACTTAGTAATTTTGATTCTTTTTCCTTCAAAATAATACTTAATCATAAATTCAAGATTTAATCATGAAATAGAAAAGAGGCAACCACTTATTCTACCCATTCACATTCTCATACCTAACTAAAACATCTAATACAAGTACCACACCTATTAAAATTTTTTTGGTACCATAAAATGAATAAAACCTAGAACTACAAATTACAAACTACAAAACCAAAAATTTAAGGCTTGAGATACTTCTGTTGGAACCAAAGGAACTATATTGAAGTTTGGTGAAGTTTTGGTTTTTCTTTTCTCTCTTTGTTTTAGCTCTTAAATCAATTTTATAGTACCAAAGAAGTTTATAGGTGTGGTACTTGTATTGTGTGTTTCAGATAGGTTTGAGAATGTGTTTGAGATGGTTTTGGATAAATTACATAGGTTGGGTTGTGCTGGAAAAGCTTCAAAAATGGATTTTTAAGTAAGGTAATCGATTACTTAAAAATGGTAATCGATTATCTTGTGATAATTTTTTAGAATAGGAATTGATGCTCTCTGTGGTAATCAATTACCTAATTTCAGTAATTGATTACTCCCGAGAACAAGCACTTTGGACCAGTTTTGTATAGGATATCAGGTAATCAAGTGGGTAATCGATTACCCTACATCAAAACTTATATAAAAGCATTTTGAAAATAGATTTTACAAATTTTGATTAGTCTAATAAAGTGTTTGCTTCTCTCATATGATTTCTAAGAATTCTCTCCAAGATTCATACCCATTTTTTATGGTTTAATGGTGCTTCAATTTTATGATTCAAGGATGAGACTCTATTGAGTTTTAATCTTTCCGCTTGGCTATTCTTCACATCAAGTGATATTTTTTTGTACCCTTATTTGTGTTTTTGCACAAGGTTATCAATCTCTTGAGATGTTCTTGAGATTGTGGGAAAATCTTGTAGTGGGGTGTTGAAAGTGAGGCATTGTGAGTGGTGGGGTGTGATGGTGTTGCAAACTCTTGTGGGGTGCAAGAGGAAGCCTATTCTTTTGTGGTTTAAATTTTTATGGGAGTAAATCTATGTGTGGTGTGCATGTACAGAGATTTTAGTGGAAAACAGATTAGCAGAATGCTAAGTCTATAAACTGGATGTAGGTTAGTTGGACCGAACCAGTTTATTACTTTGCAAATTCTTTCTTCTTTATACTCTTTAATTTTAGTCTTTATTGAATTCTTGGAGCACTAACAAATGTGTTTTTGTAGCTGTGTTTGATTTATTAGGTTTGATTTATTAGGATTTCCTGTTGCGGATCATATTTTTGCTATATGCGTACTTGATTGTGAATTTGGGTTTTAAGCCCATATTTTGTGGGTTTGATTTTTGTTATCTCTAGTCTTTTCTTTTGATCCTGAATTACTTGAAATATAATTCTTGTTAAGTTTCTCTTATATTTTATTTGAAATCATCATTAGAGGAATTGAATTAATTGGTGCTTTACCTTAAGGGTTGAATTCTAGAAAACCCATTTTTGTAAAAGAAGGTAGATTTAGAAAAATTCAAAAAAGGGGTTGTTTTTTAAAATACTCTGTTGAATAAAAATCTTTGAAAAAATAATTTGGTGAATCTATTTAACCCCCCTTCTAAATTCCCCTTGGGACCAACAACTTTACCTAATTACCTTTCTATCTCAACAAATCTTCCCTGACAAGGTTCCCTTTGCAGCTTTATCTCAAAACTCCAGAGTTAGAAATGTGAAACTGAAGCGGAAGAACCTAATTCCTCTAAATTACTCCAGGTTAATAGTTAGATTGGGTCTATTAGTGTACATTACACCTTTTTATTAATATTTTACTTTTCTAAAAAATGAGATGTTACAACGTACACTATGATTCTCCATTGCACTTGGAGATTCCTAGGAGCATAAACCCTCTCATGTCGAGCCAAAAAATATAAAAAAATAATAAATTAATTTATTAATAATCTTTTCATAAAAAATAAATTTAGCAATAATAAAATTCTAATTAAAATTATTGAAATTAATAAAATAAAAATAATTTTGTGTCTTAATGGATGAAATAAATATTTTTTGAAAGTTATTTAATTTTGCATGTTTAATTAGAGGTATCTTTATGACAAACGTTTTCAGGTGTTAATACCCTCCCTACACGTAATCGACTCCCAAACTTGAAATCTGGTTTCATAGACCACTTTTTTATTTTTAAGGTTTTTTCCAGTGTTTTCCTTAATAAATATTGGTGGCGACTCCCTCTGATTTTCAAATTATTTTTTGTCATCATGTCAAGACTCACGTGTCTTCAATTTATTATTAAATATATATGTATAAAAGTTAAATTTGACATACTTCCAATATATTTATATGTTTTTGTATTAATTACCGACATAGAATTAGAGATTACTTTTTGTTCTAGTACACCAAAGTCTCACATCACTTAAGAATTCAGGTCAAAGGTCATTTATAAACACCTTTCTCCCTTAACTACTTAGGAAGTGCCTTTTCAAGACGAAACAGTGATGGAGCCACCGAGCTCTAAAGCAGACAATATCTCATATGCGATGACCCACCCTAACGATGTTGTGAGACTACGGTAGGAATATTGGCCCCCACAGTGGGGCACAACCCCAATTGTTACGCTTTTAGCCATGACTATGGGGCTTGTTCCAGTACACCCAAAGTCTCACATCACTTAGAAATTGAGGTCATAGATTGTTTATAAATATCTTTCTCTCTTAACCCATCGATGAGCCTTTTTAAGTACAAAACCATGACGAAACCGTCGAACTCCAATGTGGACAATACGTCAGGTACAGTAACTCGTCCTAACGATGTCTCATGACTAGTAGTAGGAACATTTGGCACCCACCATGGGGCACAACCCAAACTTCACACCCCTTAGCCATGATTGGGGGGCTTGTTTCAATACACTCAAGTCTCAGATCCCTTAGGAATTGAGACTTTTAGGAAAAAACGTGATGGAGCCACCAAGCCTCAAAGTAGACAATACCTCAGATTTAGTGACCCACCTTAATGATGTCATGAGAATCGTTATAGGAACACTCTTCATAATGAATGATTTTTTTTTGGTAGGTAAGATAAGTTGATGAATGATTTTACAAGCCTGAAACACTAATAATAATAAAGTTTAATTAGTATGCATTGACAGTGTAAAAGATTTTTACATTGACGTTTAATCATAATTGACTTTCAAAGTATTAATTGATAAAGTCAACAAACTTACCATCAATTAAGAATAGTGATTGATTGTTAATGTAAAACTTTTTACATTGAATATATATACTAATTAAAAACATAATATTACTATTTTTATCTTTGATGATTTGTTTAAATTTAAGACAAACGAGGCATGTCGGTGATTATCTCTATGAACTTTTTCTTGGATTAAACGGCACTAGGCCATGATAAGTAATTTTGTTTTGTTTTAAACTTTTTTATTAGTTGAAAATATGTTTAACTGTTTTGAAAACACATTTTTTTAGCTTCTATTGTTTTATAAAACCTACTTCATGAAATTTTTTTCTTAAATGTTAGTTTCTAATTTTTTTATGTTTAGGTTATATTTGAAAAAATTAGGTGAAAGATATTTGGAAGTAAAAATCTATTTGAAAACTGAGAAGATAAGCTAATAGATATAAAATATTAAACTAATTTATTAAATCATTAGTGTTTAATAAAATTATGTCTTGAAGTAGATGAAAATGTAAAGCAAAAATAGAAAAATAAAATAAATTTTTAACTTATATAAAAAATATTTAAAAAAACCTAATAAATGTTTAAAGACTAGAAGGAATAAACACAAATTAAAAAAATAGAAGCTAACATTTTATACTCTTGACATAACATTTCGAAAAAAATAGAAGATATTAAAACATATTATTTACCGAATAGTCAAACACACTGATAAAAAAATTTAAAAATTAAGTATAATGCTTTGTCAAAGCTATATTTGCTGTAATTACTGAGATTATTAAAACTATAACTAATATAAAATTTGTGAAATTAATTATGTTGTGTTGTTATTACATGAACTGTTAAAGTTATCATCATTCAAATAAAAATCATTTTCAATTTTATGTATAAAATTAGTAAATATTTTTATATAATCTATTATTAAAAGATAAATAATTAAGCATGTACTAAGCAGTATAAAAAATGGCCTCCTCTGCAAGCTAGCATTCTAGATCTGTCTGTGGTTAACATAGCCTTATTTCTCCTTTTTTTTCTTTAATATTTATTAGATTTTGTTTAACCTTTTCTTAGCTAAGAATTCTTTTATTTGTGTTATTATACACTTTTAGCTATTTCAACAAATAATTTCTCCAAACACTTATAACTTAATATATAAGCTAATCTAGTCATTTTTAATTACCAACTATCAATCTAGCTTTTTAGTTAGTTTTCTTAAACATAGCCAAAATATATAAATTAAAATAAAAAACTAACGAATTCATCATATTTTAAAAATATTTAATTTAATTAATAAAAATAAATTTATCTTAAATGTATATTTTTTAACTACTATGGTCTTTAATATTTTGCTGTCTTTTCATAATTTTTATTATAATTTATTTTTTAATTAGAGGTATATTGCTTAAAAATAATTAGCATAAAATATTAATATTGGCTATTATAAAAAATAACACTTTTAATTTATATACTATAAATAAAATTGGAAGAGTATATCAAAGTATTGAGACAGAGTCAGATGAAATAAACTTTTATCAATAACTCCATATACAAAATTTTTCATCATTTTGTTTTTTTATAAAACAACAAAATTTTTTATCATTATTATCGAGAGTCAAACAAAAATTATCTCATCACTTTATTAACATATATCTCATCATCACAGAGCATGAGACTACTTATAAAAATAAAAATAAATGTTAAAATAAATATGCTTAAACAAAGGTGTCAACAAAAAGTTTTTCTTTTTCCCCAATGACGATGATCAACTGATGAATAAGTATTAGATTGCTATTTTGTTCAGACTAGTTGAGAACTTGACGGATTAGATGATGTCAATGATTAGAATTGATAGTATCTAGGTAAAAGTATTATAATATTCATTTTCGAATTTGTATTTAATAAAAAATTATATTCAACTCTATGTTTATACATCTTGAAATTTTAATTTGCAGTCTTATACGTAGATGTGACATACTTCTATACTAAAATACTGTATTTTTTAATTATAAAATAATATAAAAATATATATTAAAATATTAGATTTTATATTTAGATAAAATATTTACATAAAAGAATATATATTTTTTTAAAAAATTATGACATAACAAAATATAAATATATAAGTAAATAGGTTAGACTTTAAAAATGACATTTATAAGATTCTTAATTAATAAATATCATATTGAAATTTTAAATAATTTATAATAATGAAAAATTATTAACTAATCATCTCTAACCTAACTCAATGTCATACTTAATCAGAGAATATCACTGAAAAAAGATAAAAAAAGTCAAAACTTCATAATCTATTATATCATTAAAATCTTGCTTATCTGAAAGCGTTTACCAAACAAAATGCAACAAGCAACAAGAGAATGATATTACGTCTCTCACATGTTAAGACACATATACATAGAATGAGTAGTCAGTTAAAGTACAACAAATAAATATATAAATTCATTTCACATCCATGACAAAGATTAAACATCAATACACATAAATTTGTTCATGCTAACGATGCTCATGCATGCTCTCTTAGGTACATGTCCAAAACAGTTCTCTTCTACACTAGGAAACCAAGACTTTTTAGCTAAGGGATTAGGAATAAGTAGACTGATTTTAAAATTGATTTGTACGAAAATAAATATTATGCTTGAAAGTTAAGAAGAGAGTGATGTTTGGTAAAATTTAACTCTAGCAATATATTTGTTATTAAAACACATTATTGTTTTAGCTTTATTTACGTATAAAATCACAAAAGATTAGGTTTTTCACTCCAAGATCTATTTTATTACTTTGTTTACAATTAAAGTCTTACATAAAGTTTATATTTTTACCACTTTCGCTTAGTTAGTAAATTTAGTAAAATTTATCTAATATAATATCAATATCTTTGGATACTGCACTCGATACTCTTATTTTACTACATGAATATGATTTGTTCTTTGGGATGATATTCAAAGATAGTAAAGGAAGAAAAACACTAATATTTAAACTTATAAATGTATAGCAAATTAATTTAAATAAGTATAACATTAAAATTTGAAAGTAAAATTGAGAAATATTTTTTCTCTAGGAATTACTAAACTGAAAATTTTAATCAAGATAACAAAATTAAATGTAATATTTCTAAATCTGTTGAAAAATTAATCAAGAAAATATTTTATTTTGTTTTAAAGAAACAAAAAATTCCTGCAAATTGAGGAGAGAAGGAAACATATAAGATTTTTTTTTTTGACATAAACTAAAGAAATGTTTCTTGATGCATGATTTGTAACACAAATGGTGCAAGATATCATTGTAAGATAATTTTTTTTATTGTGTTTTCATTTATATTTTTGAATTATATTATATAATATGATAAATGTACTTGTACAAAAGTGTTTGGGTACTAAAGTCCGTTGAAGTGTTCTTCTATTGTTGCAATTTGATGGTGTTTGAAGCAAGAATCTAAAAGATGCACAAGTGGGCACTTGTAAGGACAATTTGATACTCAAGTCAAAGAGTTTTGATCTTAGGCAAGTCAAGGGAAAAATATGTATGTCTGTTAGTGGGATATAAATATAATAATGTATGCAAAAATAGCAAACCCAAATTATCCTCTATTCAACTATATCGTTTGGATTTAGGTTGTGCAATTAGGGGTTTACCTTGTTTGAAGGGTAATGATGAAATACGTGAAAAAAAGAGAGGTGCTTTCTCAGCTGGTTCCTGTTATACTACCGAAATTATCCTGTATTTTATGTATTTTAATGAAATTCAAAGTTGAAACTTACAATGTAATTGAAATTCATTAATTAATGTATAAAATATTTAATTTTAATTAAAAATCAATTTATTTAATAATTAAAAAATCTTTTCAAGGATCATGTTATGTTGAATTTTCATTAAGTTTAGCTGTTTTATTTTACAATATCTAATACTTTTATTTGACAATATCTTAAATCAGGTCCATATATCAGACTTAGAAAAACAAATGAAAAAAAAAAAACTTTTTATGTAGCAAGATTTAGCAAAAGTTATATAGCAGAAGAAATATTTGAGTACAATGGGAATCTTGATAAAAGATGAATACTCATATTGTGTATACTCAAAGTTTTGGACATAGTTTAGTCATTATTTTCTACAATGACTAATTCGTATCAATACTATGGTAAAAAAAATTTAGAGAAGATCAATTTTTGCCACTCTCTGCTAGAGCCTTTATTGATTTGTAAGATATGAAGTGAAGAACACCTGGTTCCATCTCAAATAGCTTCAACTTGTCATCATCATCATCGAGTTTAACTGTGAGATAATCTTTACTTCTACACAAAACAAACATATATAGTTGGAGGTTTTGCACCATGTTTGGAACAAACCCATAATCTTTAGGCAACTTTGATAGAACAATCACCAAATATTGGTTTTGGTCATTTTGACAGGTTTTTGCGTAATCTCTCTCTTCTTTGGATAGCCTCTTGAGAAGTTCATTTGTTGTTAGAATATGAAACAAACACTTTTGAATCTTTTGGATGCCGATTCTGAGATAGGATCTCAATAGAAAAAGGTTCTATCCAAATCCATCTGATATAGGGATATCAAAAGAGGATCATTACCATCACCACTATCACAATGACTAGATTTTTCCTCCATATTTTCTTCCACGAGTTCAATCCATTTCTTGATGCAGAAAATCAAATGAGATTCGTTAGCAGAGAATTTTGGGGGCTGCCTACTTATTGCGCCATGCTTGCTTCAAAAGCTTCATGTCAGTGGTTGCAATCAATGTGACACCCTTCTACTCCAAACGCTTTATTATTTAATTTACAAAATAATATAGAAATTTGTTCATTTAAATAACTAGACTTACGCTTGGGTAAAAGGATTCCCATTGTGACACCATGAATTGGTTATTACTAAATAAGTCATGAAAGAGAAAATAATTTATCTCCACATTGAGTTAAAAACATGATCAAAGGGATATAAACTACTAGTTCACGTAGACTCATTAAACCAAGTTAACTTACCATTAAAGTTGTGAGCATTATATAAATAGAAAATGAATTGTCGGGATTATATAATACAACACTATGAACCGTATGACACCTTCTATCCCAAATAAATAAATATAACATGATTAAATAAAAGTCCTTTAACTGGGTAAAAAGTTTCACAAAAGTCCTTCCACAAAACATCATCTTTGATCAAATAATAAGTCTTTACAATTGAAAACTTAAAAGAAAGAGAAGAACTTGAGATGTAATTGAAATAATTTCTGAAACAATGAAATAGTTTGAACATCCTAATATAGTCGCAAAACCCCGATGTCATATCTATTGAAGCATGGAGTCCTACATCAATTTCAGACATTAATAACCTCTACCTCTTCAACATCTTTCTGGCCTATGGGCTTTCAGTCGCAAGCAACAGACAGAAATAGGGAGTGAAATATTTACTCATACATATTTAAGTAGCATAAATAAAAAAACATTCATTATTATATATCACATGAAACTATACAACTATATTAAATTCAAGTCATGCTCATGCAATACAACTCATGTATGCTCCCTTAGGTACACACTCGAAGTGGTAATCTTCTATCCTAGTAACATGTAGGTACAATCATCTCATCATAAGTCCACCAGAAATGAATCCTTTTCTATGCAGTAACATGTAGGTACAATAGTGCAATACAACACAACCTAAGAAGACTTGCTATAGAGTGTCACACAATGGGCAATTCTTACAAGTTTCTTAGACTGCCAATTCATGCATCATGTCATGCAACACCATAATTCACAATATCAATATTTAATTATGCCATCACATTCCACCCTCACATCACTTTCATATAATGGAACAAATCCCCAACTCATGCACCTCTATAACTTATCAACAATCATTCATTCACCACCAACACAATTTATAAGGTACAACATAATATATCACACCACCACAATCCAAATCATCACAATTCACAAACTATTTATTCTGATTTTACCCTTCTATTACATTTTGTAGCCTACATACCATATATATATGTAGTTATGTTAATGATATATAGGTGATATAAATTTTATTATAAAGTTAGTACAATTACCTAAAACTTTTATGCTGAAGTCCAAAATTGAATTTATCATCCACTATTTTTTAAAATTACAAACTCGCAACTACTAAACCAAAATATGAAAGATTGACCTTTACTGACTATTTTATTCGTAACTTGAGTTATATATATCCTTTTTAAGTAATTTCAACTCTATTGTAAAGATAACATAGTGTCTACAACTTTCATGAAGAACACAACTTAATAAGGTCATGTAGGTTACCTCGCAGGGCTTACAACACATGATTATGTTTCACGCATTGGATTGGAGACTCAACTTCCAACTCACATAACTTAGTGTATTCTTAACATTTTTACATGATTCTCGAGCCTACACTGTAGTCCCAAATGTCTACTTTCTAAAACAACAAATGAAACTCCATTTGGTTAACAACATAGAACTATATGACAGAAACATTGAGGTATGTTCATAAAAAAAAGTTTCAGATAACAAGAATTCAACTCATGTAAGGTTCCTAAAATATAATTCTAAGTGCAAACCATTAGAAATTCTACTTCTTTGTCTCTAATAATTAATTATCATCACACCGTATAATTGCAGTGATAATCATCATTTTGCCATCAATCCTTTCAGATAATAGATCTTACACATTGAAACTACAAACCCTTAGACATTGAAACTATAAATCCTTAAACATTCTACTTTTATGTCTCTAATACTTAATTACGTCACACCCTATAATTGAAGTCATAAGCATCATTTTGCCATCAATCCTTTCATGTAACAAGCCTTAGACATTGAAACTAAAAACCCTTAGGCATTGAAACTACAAACCCTTAAACTTTCTACTTCTCTATGTCTAATATTTAATTATCATCAAACCCTACAATTGCAGTGATAAGCATCATTTTGCCTGCAATCAAACCTTTCAGGTAATAAGCCTTGGACATTGAAACTAAAAACCCTTAGACATTCTATTTTTCTGTCTCTAATACTTAATTATCGTCACACCCTATATTTGCAGTGATAAGCATCATTTTACTATCAATCCTCTCAATGGAAGAAGACCATTAACACATAACACCTAATCCTGCATTATATATATATATATATATAGTGAGAGAAAGCAGTTACTCAATCATCACAATAATCAATCATATAATTAGAGTTATTCATCATTTAATCATCCATAACATTCATTCATAGCAACAAAGAATAATTCAATTACATAAAACACATAAAACTTAACCCCTACGGAGGTTTAGTGTTCCCCTCCACTACCCTATTTCTTATATAGCTTGTATATAATAATAATAATAATAATAATAATAATAATAATAATAATAATAATAATAATAATAATAATAATAATAATAATAATAACAACAACAACAACAACAATATGTTGGAAGCAAAGGAACTCATTGAAGACTTGTGAAGTTTTGGTTTTGATTTTCTCTCTTTGTTTTTGCTCTTAAATCAATTTTATGGTATCAAACACGTTTATAGGTGTGGTACTTGTATTGTGTGTTTTAGATAGGCTTGAGAATGTGTGTGGGATAGTTGTGGATAGATTACATAGGTTATTAGATTGTGCTGGAAAAGCTTCAAAAATGGTTTTTTTAGGTAAGTAATCGATTACCTAAAAATGGTAATCGATTACCCTATGAGAATTTTTGAGAACTAAAATTGATGTTCTCTATGGTAATCAATTACCTGATTTCAATAATCGATTACTCCCGAGAACAAGCACTTTGGTCTAATTTTGTGCAGGATATCAGGTAATCAAATGGGTAATTGATTATCTTGCATAAAACTTATATAAAAGCATTTTGAAAATATATTTAATAACTTTTGAACAGTCCAATCAAGTGCTTGCTTCTCACATATGATTTCTAAGAACTCTCTCTAAGATTCATACCCATTTTTTATGGTTTGAAAGTGCTTCCAATTCAAGATTCAAGGAAAAGACTCCATTGAGTTCTAATATTTCGTTTTGGGTATTCTTCACATCAGGTGATATTGTTCTGTACCCTATCTGTGTTTTTGCATTAGGTTTATAATCTATTGAGGTGTTCTTGAGATTGTGGGAAAATCTTGCAACGGGATGTTGCAAGTGAGACATTGTGAGTGGTGGGCTGTCACGGTGTAGCAAACTCTTGTGGTGTGCAAGAGGAAGCCTCCTATTGTGTGATTTAAATCTTTTCAGGATTAAAATTTATATGTGTGGTGTGCATGTATTGAGATTTTAGTAGAAAGCAGATTAGCGGAAGACGAAGTTTGTAAACTGGATGTAGGTCAATTGGACCGAACTAGTATAAATTATTGTGCAAATTCTCTCTTCCTTATACTCTTTAAATTTAGTCTTTATTGAATTCTTGGAGCACTAACATTCGGGGTTTTTGCAGTTGAATTTGATTCATTACGATTTCTTACTGCATATCAAATTCTTGATATATAATTACTTAACTTTAAATTTGGGTTTTTATCCCATATTTTGTGGGTTTGATTTTTATTATTTCTACTCTTTCCTTTTGATCCTGAATTACTTTAAATATAATTCATGTCAAGTTTCTTAGCTACTTTATTTGAAATCATTATTGAAAGAATTGAATTGATTGGTGCTTTGCTTGAAGGGTTGAATTCTTGAAAACCCATTTTTGTAAAAGAAGGTAGATTTTGAAAATTTCAGAAAGGGGTTGTTTTTGAAAATACTTTCATACTGTTGAATAGAAACTTCGAAAAATAATTTGGTGAATATATTCAACCCTTTCTAGATTCTCTCTGGGACCAACACAATAATAACAATTAATAATAATAATAATAATAATAATAATAATAATAATAATTCACTCCCAACAAATTTTAGTTAAGAACATTGTCAAATTTTACTAAGCCAATAAATAAAACTAAAAATATTTAAATTCTTATTTTATAAAGTTTTAGCTATTACAAAGATTCATAATCATCCATCGATACCCTAGATTTTAAACCTTAACTATATAGAACCATTCATTGATGTTTTATATTGCTTATATTAGAAAAGAATAATGTTTCCATGCGCAAATCATAAAAATTATACTAACCATATTAAAAAAGGAATATGTTTGCATGGACAATTTATTTATATGTATTGCAAGGGTTTACACGATGATACCAACATAATTCCAAACAAAATGTATTAATATCATATTCAAACATTGATATAGGAAGAAAATATTTACACTACATTTATGCGGGTTTTTTTTTTTAGAAATCATATTTTTGCATACATTAACATGGATTTATAATCAAGTAATTATTGAAAAAAAATAAATATAAAGTTATTTAAATTAGGAATATAATCAAATATTAAAAAAAAGATTCGTATAATGGAGGTTTTGAAATTTTGTTTTACTCACCTCTTGAAGCAAATCACGTGACCTTAATTTATTTTTCTCTTTTTTTTCTTTTTTCTTTCTCTATCTCAACTCAACTCTTGAACAACAAAATAATCTCATACTTGTTGGAGATTCTATCATGATGCAAAGAAGACTAAAGTAGTTTTATGTTATTTAGTTTTGGTGATGAACTCTAGAAATTTCCTAAGATGGATGTTATTAGCTTTATTGCTTGAATGCTTGTAAAATATTGCCTGTATCCATATAGGTAGTTATTATAATAATTCATTAGAATAGATATATCTTTAATCTTGCATGATTCTATAACTTGATTTAGTGATGAAAGCATGAATGAGATACTAACCTTCAAATGTTTTGAAAATCATGTTATAGCTCATTGATGTTGCAAGATGTTGCTTAAAATTGCATTGTTAAGACATTTGATGGTTAAGATGCAATGTTGCTATTTTAGTATGTTAAATTCCATCATAAAGGATTATTTGCTCCATTTAATCGATTAATTGATCTTGCTAGCTTAATCTTGGGTGAAGAATGATTTAATCAATTATCTACTCACTTTAATCAATTAAATTGATCTTGGTTGATATGGAATTGAGCTTAGAAAATTTTAATCGGTTAAATGCTTGATTTAATCTATTAAAACAGAGTTGTGAGCATTTTATGTAAAATGTTAAAACGCAAAACTCTAAAAAAGGATACGTACTTTAAAAATCAATTTTTAGAATGAGTATTTGAGATTTCAAGAAGAGAAAAAACTCACAAATCTTTCACAACAAAGCTAAACCAAAGATCAAACAAAGAACGATCAAGAATCAAAGATACAATCTATTTTCTCTTTGAATATTGTTGATATATCTGTGTTGCAATATCTTTTGATCATTTTATCAGGTGATATCAATTTCTTTTTTGTTTTGTTTTTTATGTTTGATTACATAAAGGTAATCTAAGTAAGTTTCCTAGGTTACCTCAGTTCATGCATATGTGTTGCATGGTGTAGAGTCAATTCTTAATAGGTTCTCAAATCTTGCGTATGTGGTTTCATATACATGTGAGTTTTGGTGTAAAGCTCTATTAATTCTAGTGCATTTTCAATCCAAGACGGAGAGTCTTGAGCATTTAAAAATTGGATGTACCCCAAGTTGGGTGAACCAGTATAATTGTGTTGTGTATTGCCGTTTTCTCTTTCATATCTCTCTTTACAATTCAAATTGTTTCCGTGTTTAATTTGCTGATCTGATTAAATTGTAAAATTCATATATGATCTGAAGTGAATTGTTATTGCACATTCTTGATAGTGTAATTGGTAAAGAGATAAAATTCTGATCATTCTTAAAATTGCTGCAAGCATAAGATTCAACAACATATCATCAAGTTCTTTTATTAAAAAGTCTCTTTTGAAGCCATTTTTGAAAAAGTTTCTTAATCAATTTACCTCCTCTTGGTTGACCGGTACACATCATTAAACTCTCTCACTACTATGAGTATTGATAGTCTATAGTTCTAAAAACCACTTAATCCCATGTAAATAACTTATATTGATTCCCATATATCTCTCTTCTCATAAAAGATTAGTTTTATGCATTCAAATTTAAAGTGAGATTCAATATTTTTTTATCTTATCTTACTTTTATTTTAAAAGTAATATTATCTTAAATCAACTTATTGTTCATTAAGTTTTATATCAATTTAATCTTTTAATTATTTGATTAATACTTATCGAATTATTATTTTTTCTTTTATCTTATCTAACTAAATTTAATATATTATTTCATCTTTATCTTTCTTTCATTATCTTAAATATGATTTATAAGAATAAATAAAATATAGGACTATCTTATCTAAATTCCACACATATCTCTATATCAAATATGTTTTTTACAGATACAGTTTTAATATATATATATATATATATATATATAATAGTTTTAATATTAGTTGTAAAAATAAAAAATATCAAGTAAAAACAAACATATTTTTTTAATCTTAAAAATTTTAAAATGAAAACAGAAAATTACTTAATTAATGCAGCTATATTGGAATTCTAATTTCTATTTTTCAATCGTTTGAATTTTCTCAGCCACTTAATTAGTGTAATCGATAAGACAATAACGCTTAAATTTATGCAGAGAAAGAAGGTAATAACTACATTTAATCATGTTGCAGATGCTTTGAGAAAATGTGACAAGATAAAGTCACGACCAGGTGTCCCAACACTTTTTTAGATCTAAAGTTATGATAGAATTTTTTAAATTAATAAAAATGTCTATTGAATATTATAATTTTATTTAAAATTTACTTTTTGAGGCCAAAGTTACCACAACAAAAATCTGATTGAATATTTAAATAATGAAGAGAATATGATTGTTGTTTAGTTGATCAAGAAATGTTTTTTTTTTTTTTATTGTTTATTTCTTTACAATGGTATGTCAAATGTCAATTGCTACGGATGAAGTGGTGTAGACGTATATACATAGACACATTAACATTGTAACAGTGAGAAAAAAGACTAATAAAATTAGAGGAAGTGGTCGCCAAATAAAAAAAATGAGTCTTGTTTAATGAGTGGTGTGTGGGCTATAATAAAGTTTGGAGAATGAGCCACAAGCAATTACAGAGAATAGATTAGGAAAATAGCTATAATAGAAGGAGAAAACTCACACAAAGAGAAATAATAGTTGATAGGATGAAACAAATACTATTAATGAGAGAAAGAATTAGTTACATAATTATTATCTATTTAAAATATAATTAATACTTATGAGGAGAGAGAAAATCATCATAAAATAGGTTTTTTTAGAAAAAGATTTCAGTTATTGTTAATAATATAATATTATTTTTTTTATAAAATGTGAATTCCTTTTACCACCAAAGACTTTATTCCATAATTACAAAATAATATAAAAATTTGTTTATTAAAATACTACCTTTGCACTTAGGTAAAAGTATTTACATCTCACAATATACACTTATTTTTGAAACTATAATATAACAAAATGTAGCATATAAGTAAATACATTAAGTTGTAAAAATGAGTTTTACAAAATCCTCAATTACTAAAACTCGTATTGAAATATTCAATAATTCATCTAGATAATGAAAATCTATTGACTAATTTTCTCTAAACTAATGTAACACCTAATTAGAGCATCCCAACCGAAGAGAAAAAAAGAGAGCCAAAACTTCAACACCCATGATATCATCAAGATATTGCATACTTGAAAGTGACATTCATCTTAAAACAAAATGCAATAACAAATAGCAAGGGGTTAGAATACATCTCATGTATGTTAAGGCATATAAAGAGAAAATGAGCAGTTAACTAAAGCAAAAAAACTAAGCACATTACAAACACATATGCATAATAACTCAAGACTCTTGACTCATGACAACTTATGCTCTTAACTTTATATGCACGTGGTGTCATAGCTCTTAGCATAAATCATACATATTGTGTATAAGGTGAAACATAAATCACCAAGGGCATCCATATTTTAATGAATGCAAGCCACAAGGGGCACACCAAACACTGGGTCTCACAACCACCTTAGGCATCTATTACAAGTTAGCACAAGCCATAAGGGAACCCAACTCTTGGCAAAAATAAGCTCACCAACACTAATTATTCAAAGTAGAGATTCTCATGGCACAAAATATCATTTATAATATTGAATACATTCACTTTATCACATATACATATAGGATTATTATATTCATAGCTCACCACAACATTTTCCAAGTTTTGAAGATTTCCTCACACATTTTTCTAATAAGTCTTTGACCTTTTTAGAGTATAAACATTATATCTAGAGATTTATTAATCCTATGATATTGTTTCTAATCTATTTTAAAATTTATAACAATTATCTACAATGTTTATGTTGACCGCAAAAGCTAAAACAAATGTTTACTATGTCAAAACTTAGAGGAAACATGAATCCATAGTCTAATTCTAGCAGCTCAACCTTTAGTCACTAATTTGATCATAACTTGAGTTTTAGATATCTTTTTTATGTTAACACAATATCATTGGTTAGATAACATCTAGGGATACAACTTCATGAAGACGACTTTGTCAAATTGCATTATTTTCCTATCAGTTTTCTCATCGAAGATCGTAAATGCTAACAGTAAAATATGCTTAATTCTGGTAGTTGTAGGGTTTTTTTTTTGTGAAACCAATAGCATTAGTTCGATAACATCTAGGGCTACAATTTTCATAAATTTCACTGTTTTCCTATCAGTTTTCTCATTAGAAGATCATAAACGCTAACAGTAAAGTATGCACTACGATTTTCTATTATTTCTCTCTCCTAAAGTTTCCTTAATGCTTCAAATTATACTCTAAATCAAGAAATTGAAATCAAATTGTTATCATTAAGTTCTTAATATAAAACTTACAAGGGTTGTTATTTTTTTTTTTAGAATTACCTTAGTTAAATTTGTTCAACAATAATGTATTAGATGGAATTTGTTTTAAAGTGTGGTAAAACACAACTGGCCACAATTGTAGAATGAAGGTGGTATATATGAAAGACTATTACATTGTTCTGAATAATCACATTATGTATGATTTTAGTCAATTACCATATAACGTATAATTATTTTATTGAGACAATTTTTACGAATAAATTGATAAATGAATTGTATAAATGGTGTGATGGTCCAGAACCATATAATAATTTCTTGATATATAGGCCTTTTGCACTATTAACAAAAAATTGTAATCGTATATAGCACTCTATTGAACCTCACTGACATAGTTAACTCATATTTAATTATGTGGCATTGGGTTTAAGTGCACATCCCATCTAAAATGTAATTACTTAACTTGGTCTACACTTGGGTTGTCCAGTTGATAATTATAATATAAAAAATTTATTATTGTGATATAAATTATGTATCTAGATTTTTATTTATAAATTAAAATAATTTATTACCTTAAATTTCTGTTTTAAATATTGTAAAAAACAGTAAGAATAAGAATTTAACTCTATTTTTGCTATTATAGGTGCAAAGCATTTACCAAAATTTTCAATAACTAATATCTATTGGAAAATTTAGTTGGCTGCCTTTTGGTATTGTTAAAAAACATCAAAGTTTTTTATGTACATATAGAAACTAATTATATATTTATTGTGAAAAAGTTATCAAATGATTTGTACTTATGACGTGCACCTAATCGATCACCTTAACAAACAAAATTATACATTTACTAAAAACACCAAACAAAATTATACATAACTAGTGATTTTATTCTTTAACAATATAAATAAATAAAGTATCACGTTATCAAACAATTAAAATTAAAGTTCCAAAGATTTATTAACTAGTTTGGAAACTCATACTTCATCGTAAAATATGAGATGAAAGTCGTATCATCCCTTTTTTTTTAGAAAAATAAAATATTGATAAAAAGGTGGAATTTATATTAAAAGGCTTAAATTAATTTATATTTGTGCTTATTAAAATAAATAAAGAATTAGTTTTATAAAATAATAATAAATAAATAAATAAAATAAAATAAAATAAATGTGAGTGTAAATAGTAAGATAGTTTGAAGGTTAAGTTTGAGTCTAGTATTAAAAAGTCCAATCTAACTATTAACCTAGAGTAATTCAGATGGATTAGCTTATTGCGCTCTAGTTTCATGTTTCTGACTCTAGAGGCTTGAGAGAGAGTTGCAGAGAAAACTTTGCGAAGGGAGCTTGAGAAGCAACGTTGGGGAGTTGAGGCCACACCCTTCCCAATTAGGATCATCCTTTGATTTGGCGGAGATTGTGGTCCTTTATCATGCTTGCACATAGAACTCGAACTAGCACATTGTAAGGGGGTGAAAAATTATCCCTTATGTGTCATGTATAAGAAAAATGGATAGTGAAGCAATCTTTAAGCTTCAATAGGTTTTATGTATGTAATTGAAGGATTATGAGCACCCACAGTGAGTGTTGATAATATGTTTTGTGTGTGATTGTGTAAATATATTGTCCAACTCTATTATTATTACATATTTTTCTATTTGATTAGCAAGAATGTTTTGGTTTTCTAACTCTTCAGTATTTGGTTCCCATAAATATAGTTAATGAATGTCTACATCGATTTTTTTATTTTTAGGATCACAAATTATCAAATAAAATAGACTAGATATAATGATTATGTTGGCTTTAAAATTTTTCGTTTTATACCCTAGAAATTAATATTCTTGAATACGTCAATAATGGGTGTATGTATTAATCTGTTGGACTATTAGAGTATTGCCTTTTTATGGTTCTTAGTGATTAGTTATAACAATTGGGTTAGTTGAATGAGATTTTTATTGATTTATCATTTTTTCTACATATGTATTATCTTAAGAATTGATTGAGAACGATTCAATGTCCAATTTCTTGAATTAGAGTGTGTTTTGGAGGATTAAGGAAACCTCATGAGAGAGAAACAATTGAAAATCGTAATGCATATTTTACTGTCAATGTTCATGATCTTCAGACGAGAAAATAGATAGGAAAATTATGAAATTTGAGAAAGTAGTCTTTATGAAAGTTATAACCTATATCTAACTAATGTTGTTGGTTTCACCCCAAAATGATACCTAGAACTCAAGTTATGATCTAATTAGTGACTAAAGGTCGAACTACCAAAATTAAGTGTATTTTACTAGCAACATTTATGATCTTTATATGAGAGAACTGATAGGAAAATTATACAATTAGAAAAAATGGTCTCATGAAAGTTGTAGCCTTATATATTATCTTTCCATTGGAGTTAGAATCACTAAAAAATTATGTATATAACTCATGTTATGAATAAAATAGTAAGTAAAGATCAAGTTGTCAAATTTAGGGTTAATTGCTACAGGTTTTTAATTTTTAAAAATAGTAGATGATAAAACTAACTCTGAACATCATCATAAGAGATTTAAGTAATTGTATTGTCTTTTAATAAAATTTGTACCACCCTCATATGATTAGTACAACCATCTACTATTTTTAAAAAAGTAAGATAAGAAGGGATGATGCAAGTTGTAATTATGTTCATTGTTGTGGTGTGAAATATTGTAATATATCTATTATAATCATAAGAGATTAGTACAACCATATATATTGTATTTAGACTACATGATGCAATAAAAAAGTAAGATAAGAAGGGATGGTGCAAGTTGTAATTGTGTTGATTGTTGTGGTGTGAAATATTGTGATGTATCTTATAATCATGAGTGTCGTGAATGAATGAATGTTTGAAAGTTTTTTGGGAAACATAGGTTGGGAATTTGACCCACTATATGATATTGGTGTTCATTACAATTGAGCGTATGATGTGTTGATGATCAATGATAGTTAGGGTGTGCCTGACAATGTGCGATCCTAGTTAAGGTTAGGGGTATATTATGATGATGTTATTGGATTATTGTGGCATATCCTATAATTGTGAGTGTGGTGAATGATTGAATGTTTGAAAGTTATTTGAGGTGCATGAATTAGGAATTTTTTCCATTGTGTTATATTTATGTTGATTTTAATTAGATGTATAATGTGTTGATGACAATGGTCACAATATGCTTGATGAGGTGTCATCTCAACTACGGTTGGGGTGGAGTGTAATGACATCATTAAATCTTGATATTGTCATTTATATTGATGATGATGGTCAGAGTGTGCCTGATGAGATATCATCCCAACTGCAATTGGGAGTGGAGTGTGATGACATTATTAAATGTTGGCATGATGATTTATGTTGTGGATGACATGACCCATGAATATGGTAGTCGAAGAAATTTTGTAAAGATCGTGTATTGTGTGGTGCTCTGAACATGTCTTCTTGGGTTGTTTTGCATTGCAATTGTACCTACATGTTACTGGCGTAGAAAAGGATTCAATTCAGAATGACCTATGGTGAGATGTGTGTACCTACATGTTTTTGGCGTAAAACATGACGGCTTTGGGTGCGTAACTGGGAGAGCATGGATAAGTGTTAAACCCATTGTGTGCTGTTCTGGACCAGATCTTCTTTGGGTTGTTTTGCATTGCACGGTTGTACCTACATGTTACTAGTGTAAAAGAGGATTCACTTCGGGTGAACCTATGTTGAAATGATTGTACCTACATGTTATTATCGTAGAAGAAGACTGCTTTAGCCATGTACTTGAGAGAGCATATCTGAGCATCATTAGCATGAATGAATTTATGTGTGTAGATGCATAATCTTTGTCATGGGTGTGAAAGGAATTTATATGTTTATTTGTTGTACTTTATTTAACAATTCATTCTCTTTATGCATGTCTTGACATGTATGAGACGTATTCTCACCGCTTGCTACTTATTGTTGCATTTTGTTTGGGCTAAACGTCATTTTAAGTAAGCAAGATCTTGATGATATCTTGAGTGATTAGGCTCTAGGTTTTCCTTACCTCTTTTGTTAAGATGTTTTGATTAGGTATGACATTGAGCTAGAGAGAATTAGCTAATAGTCTTCCATTATGTACACAAATTATTTAAAGTTTCATTATGAGCTTTTATTAATTGAGAATATTGTAAAGGAATTTTTTAAAGCCTAACATGTTTACTTATATGCCTATGTTTTGCTATATCATAATTTTATAATTAAAGAATAAAGACTTTTGGGGTAGAAGGGTTTCGCAAAAGCTAGTGAAAGAAACAATAAAGAGTGTGTTTGGTAAGGTCTATAATAAGCTAGTTTGATCAACACAAAAATGTTCGTGAAAATACCTTAAAGTAGTTTATTTTAGAAGTTTATAATTTATAAGTTATAAGCTACTTCAACTAATTTCTAATTTGTAACTTATTTAATTTCATTCCAATACTATCCTTATATTTTAATACACTTTCCTTATTATTCTTAATTTCATTTTAAAAAATATTTTTATAATTTTTTTAGGCCTCCATCACTGTTAATTCAACCTTCAAGAAGTTTGTTTTATTTAAAAACAAACAAAGAAAAGTTAAATGGTTGGTTTTGAAACAAAAGTTGATGTCACCATGCCTAGCCAAGGACCTATCACTAGGGTCATGGCTAGAAGGATTGAAGAAGACCTAGCCCTTGCAGAGAAAGGAACACTTCACCTCCTATGGAGAGTGAAGATATTAGGCTAGGGACTTTAGTTAATAAAATATAATTTTCCTTTATTTTAATTTTGAGGAGCATTAGAAATTTAATTTGGGACATGTATTTAGTCCATTTTTTATTTTAGGAGGTGTCTTAGGAATTTAGAGGGTGGATTTAGCTTTTTGGGTCTTTATAAAGGAAATAAGGGGTAGCCTTGATATCTACACCCCTCTTTTCCTACATAAACCCCCTAAGCTAATAAGAAGGAATCTTGGCCCTTGGTTTGAGAAACTTGGGCACCAAGTTTGATGATCTAAGAAGGGAATTGTTTCTCAATCCTCTTCCCTTAGATCTTTCCTTTTAATCCTAGCCCTTCTTTTTTAGGTTATCTTGTTCAAGAGGTTAGCTACCTCTATAAATAGGAGCTCCTCCCCTCACTTGTATTTTTCACACTTGAATTTAATCCTAGAGACCATATTGGTTGTGAGGTTCTTACCTTTGAGTGTCCCCCCTTCTCCTTTGTGAGAGCTTCTAAAAGTTATCAAGGGACTCCTCCCTTGTGGCCTCTCCCCTTTGGCTTATCAAACCTAGTATTTGTGGCGCCTCACCCCATTTCTTTCCTCTCCATAAATCCATTTCCCTTCCAAGTGACCTTAGAAAGGATCCTTTGGGCACGTGATCATCAAAGATCACATCAAGAATGATGCAAAAAGCTTTTGCACTCCCCTTGATCTTTCTCCTTGAGGTTCCAAGCACCATGAAATGGATGATGGAGGGGAAAGAAAATGGAGGTGGGGCGCCATTCTCAAAGAGAGATAAGCCAAAGTGTTTAGGTTTGCCACAACGGAAGGAACCCTTGATAAAAATCAACTAGGAAGAGATTCCTCAAGAGAGAGATTCCTCAAGACCTTTTACTAAGAATGTGCTCACAAAGAGACTATTTTTATTCAACTTCAAAGGTGAAATTTACAATGAAGGGGAATGAGTATATATAGCCCCAAGGGAGAGCTTGGACACACTTTTCTAGGCAATGTGGGACTTAAGTGAGGCACTTAAGTTCACCGCATGGGTGCAATTTGCATCTCCTAAAATGAATGGGCTAGCCCAAAATCATGTCTTTACTTCTGCACCTATTCTAAGCTTAGTCCTCCTTTTTAACTAAAGACACCTATACCTTCTAAACTAAAAACAATATGGCCGAATATACATGGCCTTAAAGGAATTAAAAATATGCTCCTATTTAGCTAATTAAAATAAAATATCTACAAGCTAAAAATGAAGACTATGGCTTCAAATCTTCAATGAGCTTTCATCCATGTCATGCCTTCCTTGAATCCTCCTAGCCATGATGCATGCTAGGTTGGATTGCATCATCTCCTCCCTCTTGGAGAGGATTTGACCTCAAATCCTGAGGCATTTCTTCTTGTTGTTCAAAGTCTTATGGAGTTGGCTCTGATACCAAATGATGCAAAAAAACTTTTGCACTCCCCTTGATCTTTCTCCTTGAGGTTCCAAGCACCATGAAATGGATGATGGAGCGGAAATAAAAAGGAGGTGGGGCGCCACTCTCAAAGAGAGATAAGCCAAAGTGTTTAGGTTTGCCACAAGGGAAGGAACCCTTGATAAAAACCAACTGGGAAGAGATTCCTCAAGACCTTTTACTAAGAATGTGCTCACAAAGAGTATTTTTATTCAACTTCAAAGGTGAAATTTACAATGAGGGGGAATGAGTATATATAGCTCCAAGGGAGAGCTTGGACACACTTTTCTAGGCAATGTGGGACTTAAGTGAGGCACCTAAGTTCACCCCCATGGGTGCAATTAGCATCTCCTAAATTGAATGGGCTAGCCCATAATCATGTCTTGAATTATGCACCCATTCTAAGCTTAGTCCTCCTTTTTAACTAAAGACACCTATACATTCTAAACTAAAAAGAATATGGCCGAATATACATGGCCTTAAAGGAATTAAAAATATGCTCCTATTTAGCTAATTAAAATAAAATATCTACAAGCTAAAAATGAAGACTATGACTTCCAATCTTTAATGAGTTTTCATCCATGCCATGCCTTCCTTGAATCCTCCTAGCCATGATGCATGCTAGGTTGGATTGCATCAAAAGTAAAAGCACCATTTGAGAAAAAGTAGCAACTAAGATCCTTACTTTTAGAATAATTATATATTTATTTTTAAATAATTTATTTATTTGTTTACTTAAAACAATACAAATATTATCGTGTGCTTGAATTGGAGTTGTACTAAACTCCAACCAACTTTGAAACCAAAGTTAAAACATTGTTCCGTGGAGTTAGAGTTGGGCAACATGTTTTTAGGCCTAAAGCAAATTCTAAAATTAGATTTTTTGTAGTATTTTTTAAAACATAAAGTGAAACCGTTTAAATTAACAATAATTTATTAAATTAATTTAGGGAATAATTAATATAATTAAAAAATGACCTTTACTATAACTCTTAAGAGATACTTTTATTAATTAAAACTAATGAGTAATTTCTTTTAGTAAAAGAAATTAATAAAAAATTATGAGATATACAACAATAATAAAAATATTAATATTGAATATTTTATTTTTGAGACACTTAAAAGAGACACTTATATTTTTTTTAAATGTAGGATGACTTGTTTGAACTTTAACTAGTATTGAAATATATTGGTCAATTGTTAATGACATGAGAATAATGCTAATTTTTTTTCTTTTGTGAAGAACAATTTAAAGACTTAGAGTGTGTTTATTTATCATTTCAACTAGTTAAAAGCTGAAAAACTAGTATGAATCATATCATGCATTCATATAAATAGTTTTATCTTGATTCAATCTAGCTAAGTATATCCTTGATCTTGATTTATTTTAAGTATGGATTAAGTCATACATGAATGAGATTATTGGCCCCTAAAAAGTTTTGGAAAATCAAGTAAATCTCATTGATGTTGAAAGTGAAGTTATTTAATGGGTTGAGGGTCATTGTTGTTGTTTTAATATATTAAATTCCCTTATAATCGATTATCTACCTCATTTAATCAATTAATCACTTAACTTAATCGATTAAACTGATCTCGCTGCACTTGATCAAAGTTGTAGAATATTTTAATTGATTAACAACTTATCTTAATCGATTAAATTGCTCGAACTACATTTGGGCTTGAGCTTAGAAAATTTTAATCGATTAAAACTTGTTTTAATATGTTAAAACAGAGTTTTGAACCTTTTGTAGAAGGCTTTTAACTCAAAACTTAAAATAACGATTACACATTTTTAAGAATCAATCCGATATCAAAGTTTTGAGATTCCAGAGAAAGGAATAAGCTCTTTAAACCTGCTACAACAAGTTCAAGCCAAAATCTAGCAAGAATAATCAATAACCAAAAATATGCATTAGTTTTTTTTATGTTATCATCATATAACTTGTTCTGCAACTTTTTGTTCAAGATTATCAGATGATATCAATCTTTTATTTTTTATTTTTGTGTATTGATTTGTGAAAATCAACTAGGTAGTTTCCTAGGTTCATGAATAGGTGTTTCATGTGTTAGAATAATTTTCTTGATAGGTGTGCAAGTGTAGGTTTCATTTGGATGTGAGTTTTTATATAAAACTCTATTGATTCTAGTATTGGGTTCAATTCAAGGTAGGTTGCCTTGTAAATTGAGCAATTGGATGTAGCCCGAGTTGGCTAAACCAGTATAATTGCTTTATGTTTCTTGTTCTTCTCTTTATCATATCTTTCTTTACATTGTTATATCACTTCCGTTATCATTGTAATTCTGAATTAAGTGATAAATTTGAATATGATCTAATCTGAATTAGTTTATGCGCAATCTTGTATGTAATATAAGTAAAGAGTTATCTTTCTAATCATTCCAAATATAGCTGAAAGCATTTGGTTCAACAATATTTCATTAAAGTGTTTCAAAATCTATTTTTACTTAAAAATCAGAAAAATATTTTCACCATATAATTAACCGCCCTGCTGAACATTTGTTTGGAGTCATTTAAACCTTCTCAATTGGTGATCCGGGCTTTCTTTGATAGTTATTCAAAGGTTTTGAAAAATATCCAAAATAGTTGCAAATAATCAAACTTTTGCGGAAGGTGCTTCAATAAATAGATAACTTTTTTTCAATGGAGAAAACTATGCTTTTTGGAAATAAAAGTGAGAATATTTGTTGAATCTATTGACAAAGGCATTTGAGATGTTATAGAAAATGGCCCCTTTACTCCTATGGTTAGGATAGATGATAAAGAGATAGAAAAAGATTTTCATAGTTGGACTATAGATGAACATTATGTGTGCATAATATGATATTAGAGCTAAGAACATATCGGTTTTTGCATTAACACTTGAGGAGTTTTTTTGTGTTTCACAATGCACTATGTATAAAGAAATGCAGGGGTATTGCAGGTTACTCATGAAGGAATCAGTGATGTAAAAAGAGCAAGGAAGAACATTGTCATCCAACAATATGAAATGTTCAGAATATTGCCCAAAGAATTAATTTCAGATATGCAGAAAAGATTTACTCACATAGTGAACCATCTCATAGGACTTGGAAAGGTCTTTGAAAAAAAGGAGCTAAATGTCAAAATGCTAAAGAGTTTGAACAGAACTTGGCAAGCCAAAAGCATGATCTCTAAATCAAATAACCTCACAAAAATGAATGTTGCTACTTTATTTGGAAAGCTAAGGGAGTACGAACTAGAGTTGAAATGACTTCAAGATGAAGAAGACTTTTACAAGAAGAAAAAAGGTGTTGCATTGAAGACTTCACAACAACAAGATAATGATGATGGATCTATAGATTAATCTGATGGTGAAGCAATATGGTGTACCTTTAGGTCAATTCAAATGGATTGAGAAAGTGAGAAATGTTGTTACTAACCCCCTAGGACCCAAGATTATTTGGGAACCTCAATCTTCTCATCGATTGTATTTTGTAGGTGCGTCAGAGAGCCAAAGCTGAAAAATGGTGTCTAGATAGTAGCTGCTCAAGGCACATGACTAGAAACAAGACAAAATTTGTCTCTTACAAAGCAAAGAGTGGAGGTTAAATTTTTATGCATTCCTCCCTAGCAAGGTACCTTGGCTATGAGGATTAGAGAGAGGACATGGCTAGGAAGGAGCTTCATGAAGACCTTAGGGCCATAGTCTCAATTTTATGTAAATAAATTGTGTAGTTTGTTTAGTATTTGAAGTGGGTGTAATTTTGTAATTTTAGGCCTTGTATTTTGGCCTATAGGTTTCATTTTCTTTAGGAGGTGTATTTAGTCCCTTTAGGGAGTGTTTTAATTAGTTAGGCTTGTGTTAGGAGAATTTGGACGTGCGCTTTCTCCTTTCCACACCCTTAATTGCTTCTAAAACTCATTTAACCAACATATGAAGTATGTAGGAAACATGTAGGGCCCCTTGTTCCCCTTAGAGTGGTGCAACATCACTCTCACTCTCCTATCTGGCTTTTCTTGTTGCTTCTTATTTGAATTTGAATTTTATAAGTGTCATGTCACTTCCCTTCAAAATTCAAATTCAAATTTAGAGGGAGCATAGATCCTTATTCTTAGGGATTTTTTTCGATCTTTTCTTTTTTTCCTCTTAGTCCTTAGCTTGGATGTCCAAGTCCACAGGATAGGCTGTAAATAACCCCCCACTCACTCTTGTAAGGATCTTTGATCATTTTGAATGAATTTAAAAATTTGCGAGTCTTCTTTCTCTCTACCTTTGAGAGTGCAACTTGGCTTTTATCAAGAGTTCCTTTCCTTATGGCAAGCTTCTACAACCAAGGCTTATCTCCTAAAAAAGTGGCGCCTCCTTCAAATATTTCTCTCCTCTTCCCCACCATTTTCCTCACTTAAGGAACTTCTTGAAGCAAGATTTTAGGGAGAGCATTCCAAGAATGCATCATGTTTCCTATGGAGACAAACAATAAAGGAACAATACTTAAGTGTAGAAAAATTGGTAATCCTAACTTTATTTGTATTGAAAATTTTCTATATGTAGATGGTCTTAAGCATAACCTGCTAAATATTAGCTAGTTATGTGACAAGGGCTTCGATATCTCCGTTACTTTTAATCATTGCTTGCTACATGATTCTAAAAGTAACATTAAGCTTATTGGAAAAAAGATTAGATAACATCTACATGTTAGATCTAGAAAAGGCATCCAATGATAAATCTATATGTTTAATCTCTAAAAATGACGATGCATGACTTTAGCATAGGAGACTTGCACATATAAGTATGAAAATTTTAAATAATCTCTCAGCCAAAGATCTTGTAATTAGACTTCCAAAGTTAAGGTCTAAGAAGGATAAGCTTTGCGACGCTTGTCAAAAAGGCAAACTAATCAAAGAGTCTTTCAAACCCAAAGGAGTGATTTCTACTTCAAAATATTTGGAGTTGTTACACTTGGATTTGTTCTATCCTTCAGGAACCATCAGTTTGGGAGGAAACTACTATGCTCTAGTCATTGTAGATGATTTCTCAAGGTTTACATGGACACTTTTTCTATCCCACAAAAGTGAAGCTTTTAAGTCTTTTAAGAAAATTGTCAAAATCATTCAAGATGAAAAGGATTTGAAAATTAAAACTCTTAGAAGTGATCATAGTGGTGAATTCCAAAATGAGTTCTTTGAAAATTTTTGTGAAGAAAATGGTATTTCTCATAACTTTTATCACTTAGAACTCCTCAGCAAAATGGTGTTGTAGAGAGGAAAAATAGGTCTCTGGAGGAACTTGTAAGGATCATGCTCAATGAGTTAAACCTACCTAAATACTTTTGTCCTGACACAGTGAGTACAACTTGTTATGTTATAAATAGAGTGCTTATTAGACCTAAGCTGAATTTCACTCATTATGAACTCTATAAAGGAAGGAAGGCAAACATATCTCATTTAAGAGTTTTTGGATCAAATAATGGATTTCAAGCTATTAGACTTCTTTTATCTTTTTCTTTCTATAATGGATTTCAAGCTATACCAAATACACGTCAAAAGTGCTTTTTTAAATGGTTTTATAAAAGAGGATGTTTATGTTTCTCAACCTCCCAGGTTTGTGGATCATGAATTTTCTAATCATGTTTTAAAATTGAAAAAGACACTTTATGGACTTAAGCATGCCCCTAGGTCTTGGTATGAGCGTCTTTCCAATTTCTTTCTTGATAAAAAGTTCACTAGAGGCAAGTAGATACAACTCTTTTATTTAAGAAATCTAAAAAGGCATATTACTTGTGCAAATATATGTTGATGATATTATATTTGAAGCTACTAATGACTTGTTATGCAAGGAGTTTGCTAAAATCATGCAGGGAGAATTTGAAATGTCCATAATAGGTGAGGTGACATACTTCCTAGGATGCAGGTCAAGCAAATGAAAAATGGAATCTTCGTCAGTCAAGCAATTCTAGGTTTCATTTGTATGAGTTTTTATGTAAAACTCTGTTGATTCTAGTGTTGAGTTCAATTCAAGGTAGGTTGCGTTGTGAATTAAACAATTGGATGTAACCTGGGTAGGGTGAACCAGTATAACCACTTTGTGTTTCTTGTAGGTCAAACTAAAAAAAAAGCAAAATTTTTACTTACAAAAGTTTAGTGTAGGTAAAATCTTGCAATAGATATTGATACTTGAAAGTTTTTAAAAAAAACTTTTACTATTTTATGTTAATATTTAAGGATGAAAAAAATAAAATATAATTTAATAGTCTAGCTAATTGTATATTTTTTACTAATATTTTGTTTTCATATTTTTACTAAAATACATGTAAATAAAATTATTACTTATAAAACATCACTATAATTATATTTTATATATATTATTAAAAATTATTTTTGATAATGTTTGTTATATATTATTCTCGGTTATTTATTTTAAAAAGCTTTTATAACTTTTTTAATTTGTAGCCTTGCACTTAGGAGTTAGGATCTCTCACAACACCCACAGTTCTTCCACTGCAACCTCACGCTTTTCTCACTCAGTGAAATTGAAACCTCCCGATCTGCAATACGTCACCATTAGGATTTAGGGTTTTGTATTTTCCTTTCCCTCGTTCAAGTATTACTTAATTACTTTACTAATTTGCTTATTTCTTTTGTGAAACAGCTAAACAACGTCTCGCTTTGCCCCTCTGTCTCTGAAATTCTGTTGGTGCTCATGCTTCATAACTTCATTGCTTGATTTGCTTCTCACTTTCATAATCATTGGGTGTTAAAATTAAGTATCATGATTTATTTTATGCTTGCTTTTGATATGTTCAGGTCCTGGTTAAGATGAAGTGTATAATCATAATTCAAAAAAATGTTTTATATTGCAGTTAAGGTTTCATTGTTATTTATTTTGATTATTTATTATTATTTTGGTGACCAGCTTATATTTTGATATATCCACTTGCAAACATTATTGATTATGTGGACGAGTTCTTAATTATTTTGTCAAGGATTTGAGTTTTTTTTTTTTTTTCTTTTTTTTTTTTTTTTTAATTTGGTGTTCTACATAGCCCTTGCAAAATAGGATATTGACTTGCTCGAAAACGATTGTGGGTGTTTCCTTTATTTTTTACTCTTTTTTAGTTCATATTTGATTTTGCAGTTGTTGTTAAAGTTGGAGGACAATACACAATAGATTGATTCAAACTCTTGGCATTCCTGTTATGCATGATAATGATTTGACTCGCCTTAGATGTGTCTCATCACAAGTTTTTCTCTGGTTCTTGATTCCTGAGTCATTTAATAATTTAGTTGTTGGTTTCCTTCTTTGCTAGAATATTTGTACCTGATCTGGAAACTAATTTTTGTTTATGTTCAAATTTGTTCTGATGTTTCCATTATTTGAATATCATCATCTGTTGTTTAGATATTAGGTTAGTTGCCTTTTACACTGCTGTTGGTTGCCCTAAAAATTATTTTAAAATAATCTTGATTACATGTTTAACTAACAAGAATATATTTTGGTACAATCACAGCTCCACAAACCATTCCTACCACTGTATTTGTGTGTGGGGGACTTGGGAATCTGTCGCATCTCTCTAATTCACCAACTGGTGAAGCACAGAGGATAGTGTGTTAGCTAAAAAATATTATAGCATCTTCCTTGGTTTTGGTGCCATTTCTTGCTTGCCTTGTTTCACCTGTTGCAGGATTTCCTTTCATTTCTCAATTCTCATCCAAATTGTTTATCTTGCCTTGGTAATAAGGGCTTTGAGACTAGGATTGAGTGATTCACCAACATAAATATAAACTTTTTTTACCTTAAGTGAGGGCTTGGGCTTTTAGTTACACTAATGATGTTATTTTTATTAACCTAATTATTAGTTTATTTTATTTATACAATAGTGTTTCATAGTTTTAGATTTCTAATTAAAACTACTTATTCAAATTACTTAAGGCCTTTATCATCATATGTTACTAACAAAAACTAACAAATTAGCTAATAAAATATTATTTTTTTTAACAGCAAAATTATATCCTGTTATAGGAAGTTGAAACACAACGTTTCAACCTGATATACAGTAGGATAGTAGTACACTGACTATGCTCCATCTAACCTATAACTCTATCTCATATTCAGCATACACAATCTATGTTGGAGGCACCAGTCAGAGAATACACACCCTGCCTTAAAACCAAAAGAGTACAACAACCATTGCCACGATAACATTTTTATCGACATTAACATATCAAGGGATTCCACGTCGGCCCTTTGAAAAATAACAGCATTTCTTGACAACCAAATACACCAACATACAGTAATCCAAAACAAATATCTGCACTTTTTCTTCCGCGTTCCCACCACCCAGGCAGAGGATAATAGGAACAGTTGGTTCAGATCTCTTGGGAGTGGTGTCTCTACCCCTACCCAGCTGATAACTTTATACCACAGCATTTGTATGGTGGGGCATTGTAAAAATAGGTGATCCTTGGTCTCTATCCCATTATTACAAAACACACAAACAGGATTGAGCACAGGGTCCTGAATCCCGCTCCTTAGCAGATTTTCAACAGTGGGTAATCTGTCCCTTAGCAGTCTCCAACAGAACACCAGTACCTTAGACAACAGCTTTTCCTTCCACAACCTACGTAGATCCTGGGATTCCACAAAGTTCATTCCTAAGTCAGATACTCCTTCATTCAACACCTTATACCCTTCCGCCACCGAATATCCCCCCCAACACCTGAGTTCCATCCCCACTCATCTAAATCCTGCTCGACCAATACCACTTCATTTACCGCCTCCTGTAAAGCAAGAAGCAGCTGCTCCTCCCAGACGAACAAATCCCTGCGCCAGGCCCATTTCCATGATGATAAATGGTCTCCTGTGTCACGCTTGTCCTTAATAGTGATAAACTTATCCTCTGTCAAAGCATACAATCTAGGGAAAAGTACACTGAAAGTTGTATCTCCCAACCACCTCTGCTCCCAAAATAAAGTCCCCACTCTAGACCTTACTATCCTGTTAATTCTAATTTTGAACCACCCAGGCAAGGTTGCATTAGGTCCATCAATGGCCCATATGTCTTTCCACCACTGCGAGGCATGGACAAAAGACGTGGGCCTCCACAAATCCATCTACCTTCCTGTACCTACTCCTCAGCAACGGTCCCCAGATAGCCGTCTCATCTGATAATATTCTCCACCTCCACTTTGCCAGCAAGTTCAAATTAAATTTCTCCAAACACTTCACACCTAGACCTCCCTCATCTTTTGGTCTACATACTTTTTCCCATCTCACCCATGCAATTTTTGACTGACTGTCATTACCTCCCCATAAGAAAGTACGTTGCAGCCTCTTGAGAGACTTCAACACTGACTTGGGAGCCTTATAAAAGGAGAAAAAAGTACAATGGAAGAGAAGCTAACACAGAGTTCAGTAATACCACCTCCCAGCAAAAGTCATATTCCTTGCCTCCCAACCTGACAACCGCCTTTTGAACTGATCAATAAATGGCTTCCAAACTTGTTCCCTCTTAGGGTTTACTCCCACTGGTACCCCCAAGAATTTAAATGGTAGTGAACCAACATTACAGTTTAGCATGCCAGTAGCCGCCAATGTGAATGATTCTGACACATTTAAACCATAGAAACTGCTCTTGCTGAAATTTACCTTTAAACCTGACACCATTTCAAACCCCCGTAGAATTACCTTCAGATACCACATCGATTGCAAGTCCGCTTCACCCATCATAATGACATCATCTGCATACTGTAGCACCGAATACTTCACATCCTCTTGTACCTTTAGTTCTTTGTACAAGCCTTTTTGAATGGTTGTTCTATACAATGCTGGTAGTGTTTCCGCTACTATCAAAAACAGAAAAGGCGACAGCAGATCTCCCTGCTTCAACCCTCTCGCTGGTTTAAACTCTGGAGTCGGACATCTATTTACTAGAATTGAGACGTAGCTATTCCGGACGATAGCACTCATCCATAATCTCTATCTCTATCCAAACCCCATCCTACCCAGCATATAATCCAGAAAATTCCAGCTGACCGAGTCGTAAGCCTTCTCAAAATCCACCTTGAACAAGAAGCACGGGTTTCGCCTTCTTTTTGCCCCGTCCATAAGCTCATTTGCCACCACTACTCCATCCATAATTGATCTACCAGACAGGAAAGCCATCTGAGAGGGCGATATTAGCCCAGTCAACACTTTTTTCAGCCTCTCAGACAATATCTTCGAAATAATCTTATGCACGCTTGATATTAGGGATATAGGCCTGTACTGGCTTAACTTTGCAGGTCTGGCCACCTTTGGAATGAGAGCAATAAAAGAAGAACTTACCCCTCTCGGTAATATCCCAGACCCATGAAACTCCTGTACTGCCTTGACCACATCTGCCCCAATTACTTCCCAACATGATTTGTAAAAATTCATTCCAAAGCCGTCGGGCCCTGGGCTTTTCCCGCCTTCACATGCCCACACAGCCTCCTTAATCTCCTCCTCTAAAAAAGGCTCCTCCAGCCCCTACTTTTGTTGTTCTGATATTTGAGCAATAGGCGTTCCATCCATGGTCGGTCGATCCAACCATCTTTCCTGGAAATTTCTTGAAAAGTGTTCTAATATTTTGGCTCTAATATCACACACACTCTCCAGCCACCCCGAGTCCAACTGGACTGCCAAAATGGAATTTGCATGACATCTCGACTTAAAACAATTATGAAAGTACCTGAAGTTATTGTCTCCATTGAGAGCCTATCACACCCTTGATTTCTGTGCCAATGCATGTTCCATCACCCTTGCTTTGGCCCAGTATTCTGTCATGAGGTCATGCCTGGCTCTATTATCCACCTGGACGTCTGCCACTAACTGTTGATCAACCACTTCCATCTCCTGAACCCTTTCGGCCAGAAAATTATCATCTTTTTTCCACACGTCTTCAGACTACTTTTTTATCTCTCCTTTAATAGCCTTTAGCTTCCTTGCCAGCTGGTACATCTTCCACCCTGAACCCTGAATTAAGTTCCACCTTGCTGCTATCAACTCTCCAAAGGAGGCCTCTTCCAGCCAATAATAAAAAAACTTGAATGGCTTAGGTCCCCAATTCTGTTTATTATCTTTGGTGCTTATCCAGCAATGATCAGAGAACTCCCTCGTACCTACCCTCTGTGCAGTAATTCCCCACTCATCCATCAACGCCGGTGAAAAGAGGAACCTGTCTAATCTACTAGCTGACTGCCCATCTGGTGAAATCCATGTGACTCCTTTTCCAATGACTGGAATGTCTACCAGTCCCATCTGTTGGATGAAAAATTCAAATTCATCCATCTCCCTCCTCGAATGAAACGTAGATCTTCCTATAACTTCACTCCTTCCTCTAACCGCATTAAAATCTCCACCAACTACCCATCTTACATTTGGGACCCCTTTTCTAGTCATCATTAAGTCATTCCAGATCTTTCTCTTTCCTTCCAATGTGCATGGGGCATAAACGTTGACAACACAGTTGACCTCATCTGAGTTCGTCCCTTTAAAAGCTACTCCTAGAAAACCGTGCCCTTGAATTTGCCACACCACCTCTAGCAACTCTTTCCTCCAAATTGTAACGCAACCCCCACTCAACCCCGTTGATGGGAGTATTCTCCAATCACATTCATCACTCCCCCAAACCTCCTTTATCTCCCACTCCTTCAGATTGGAGCATTTTGCTTCCTGAAACAAACATATGTCAATGTTGTTCCCCACTACCATCCTCTTGATGCGCCTCCTTTTCACCCGCTCCCTAAACCCCCTCACATTCAGTGATAGAAGCTTCATTTAAACTACCCCTTGATCCCTCCTCCCCCTTTTTCCTTTTCCGCCTTAGCTCTCTCTTCCATTTTTTGTAGTTCTGCTATATACATCTCGTCAGATTGCTCCCCAGTTATTCTTATCACCTTCATTGCTGACCACATTTGTCGCATATCATTACCTCCTCCTTCTTTCTTTTGGCTTGTTTTCTCCGCTTCTCCCTCCTGATTAACCCTTTGCAAGTCACTTTCATCAACACTATGCCTTTGAACCTGCCTCCAGGTATTAACCATCTGCCTCTTCCCCTTCCCTCCCCAAGACATTTCTTCCGCACCCACACACTCCCATTGCTTGCAATTATAAATCTTTGTAGCACTTGACTCTGCCTTTTTACTGTCAACTTCAAAGTTATTGAATTGTGAATCGTCTTTGGCACTGTCGTCTTTTCCGATACTTGCCTCGTCTCTTTCCAACCTCCTTTCTCCACCCAATTTTGCCCCGTTTCGCCGCACCTGTGTTAGCTCCGCTTCAGGTTGTGTTTGTTGAAAATTGGAACTTCTTCTATGACTGTCATACCCGGCCATTCCATTGCCCAAATATATATTCATTTCGTTGATATGGGTCCTATTTCCATCAGATTCCAGTTTCGAAAAGTTTTCACTACCGTTTTACTGTTTGCACCTCTCACTCGCTAGTATGGGCCTTTGGACAGTATACGTGTCGGCCCAACATTCCGACCCGAACCGGCCCACTTTGGATTCGCGCGCGTGACCCGCACTTCGCCATTGACCGAGTTGACGTGGGCCCACAGCGCCAACGTTATCCTCTTGGTCTGCGTGCTGGATCTGTGCGCAGCGATTTCCGGGGCCCACAGCGTCAGTGTAATTGCCTCGGTTTTCGTGCTGACTTAGCCGTTGGAGTGGGCCCCCTTCACCGTGTCCATGTGGCGCAGTCTGATGGATGTGCAGCGATTTCCTGGGCCCACGACGTCAGTTTATTCGCCTCGGTTTTTGCGCTGATGTAGCCGTTGGAGTGGGCCCCCTTCACCGTGTCCACATGGCACAGTCTGATTGGAAGGGCTGTCTGAGCGCAGAGGGGACTCGCAGACTGGCCACCAGTCACGTCGCCTATCACTCTCCCTGAGGTCTGCTTCACGTTCTCCGAGGTCTGCTTCAACTCCCCTTTTCTCGCCCGCTTCGCCATTTCCATGCCATTTTTCCGTTTTTGGTGCGTCTCTCGACTGACCTCCACCTTCCTGCCTATCCCAGCTTTCCTCTTCCGGCCTGGCAGCACAGTCGGTGTCGCGTTTCTCTTCCCCTGCTTTGTCACCGGTGTGGCGACTACCGGCACCAGGGCTACCATTTGCTGATTGTTCATCGAAGATGTTCCCGTTTTGCCCTCCGAGTCCCTCTTCCGGAACCAAACCCCACCGCCGGCCAAACAGATCCTCCTTCAATACCGCTAGTCGCTGCTCCTCTACAAAGGACTCGTCGAACTCCCCTTCTCCCTGACATGAGCTCATGTCGGAGCCGGACTCTGGGTACCGGTCATTACTCAGCACCTTGTACCATTCATCACCTTCCCCCGCCACCTTTATATGAAAAAGGTGATCATCTACCGCAACTCTCACCACCTCCTGTATGGGCTCAAAAGCCTTCCGAGAGATAAGCAGCCGCGCCACATCAAATCTCTCCTTTCTGGTCGTCCCGGCGCCTATTCGCACCAACTCACCGTAGGGGGCCATCAGGGTCCGAAAGAAATTTTCCCCCCACACATGAAGCGAGACCCCATAACAGCCCACCCATACCCTTCTCTCTGTTTCTACACTCCCCGACTCCCACCTATGTATCAGATGAAACCATGCTTTGATTCATTCCTGGCCATTTTCTACCGCCTGTTTTAACATTCGCGTATCGCCTTCTTCCAGCAGCACCTTACTCCCTCCCATCGGAGTGGCTTTCACATCATATATTCCTTGCTCAGCCAGAAATTGCTGCATCCTAAAAGCTGTTTCTTGGCATATCACCTCACCCACATATGCTGTCTTCAGCCTCCTCAAATCCTCCTCCTCAGCTTTAAAAACCAAAAGCCTAATTTTTTTTCCGGTAAGCTTCCCCCTTTGTTCTGTTGGCTACCCTGCTTCATCCACTCATTCTCCTTATTTGCCTCTCCACAAAAGAGCCTACCGCCTTTGCATAGGACATTCTATTGCTTCCATTCTGGATTCCTATCATTGTGTCCTTAGGTTTTGATTTCGTTTGGTTTAAACTCATACACCCCATCTGCTCCATCTTTGCCCCAGTCGTGATTTGAGTCATTCTTTTATCAAATCTGGGCCGATTGACCCACATCTTCTCATTTCCAATGAATATATTATCCAGTTTAATCCCTAACAGGTGCGCATCCTCCACCCCTTTAAACCTCACAAAACCAAACCTCCTTCCATTTCTATCCATTTTGTTTGGAATGTAGACCTCCTTAACATCCCCATATCTCCTAAAAATCTTCCACATCTCTCCCGCCTTGTATTCATCAGGAAAATGTGTGAAGAAAAACGAAATTAGTCCTCTGTTGCCTTTCTATTTCGTCTCAATAACACTTAACCTCCTTGTCTGCCTGATTCCATCATCCCCACTATACCTTCTCCTCCCCCTAACCTCTCTCCACCCTCCTTCACTTGCCATCTCCGGGATGGCTCACACCATCAGCCATGGCATGCATGTGGCCTTTAATGTCAAGCATTGTTTCTTAAATGAAGATCTAAAATCAAACGAAATCAAAGAAAAGATCTTTAAAGTCTCAAAACCAAAATGACGCCCTCGAGCCTTTGTTTTATGATATTTAACCTGGTTTTTTAAGCTTAGTCAATTTAAATAAATAAATAGATTTTGTTGTTGATATTTATTATTATATTAAAATTTTCATAACTGATTAAAATTTTATACTATTATTTATTTATTTATTTATTTATTTTACACATTAAACATGTTAATCTTTGAATAGAAACAAACTTAAACTTATAAATTTATTAAAAAATAAATTGATGTCTTATTTAATAAGTTATCATTATTGTCATATTAAATCTTAAAGTATGATTATGTTTTGTAGAGAACTTAAACATGATTATAAAATTAATTGATAAATTACTTCATAACCATATATGAGAGATTTCTGAATTTCTTTTTATGAAAATCTCTTCATCTTAATTACATGTTTAAGTAACAAGCATATATATTAATCGTGACCATGATAACAAATTGTGTTACCAATGTAATATTTGGCATTAATGTGCCTCTGTTAACTTGTTAGGAGCATATTTCAAAGTGTATCGTGCCATGAACATAGACAAGGTTACTGAGCTTGTATTTGACGATGTTACCACTAAGGACCCTGATTTTACTTCCATTCAAGGTTGATATGGTTTAATGATTTTTTAACAATATGACCTATTGCTATATTCATATTCTTTCTAAATAATATCAAATATTGATTTTCAAGCTTTACAGAAGCTGGACTTATCGAAAGCAGTCTTTCAAGACGATACAATTTTCTGTTGATGAAGATGATAGCCCATTTTACTTCTCCTCTGAAAGGTATGTTATTTCTGAATTTGGATATCTAATGTGTGGTTTTACATATACAATATCATTCAAAATTATTCAATTCTCCTTTTAAAAAAAGTAGAGTTAATATTTCATCTTATTTTCCCTTAACGCAATTTAAAAGTAGACTTAATATTTCATCTTATTTTCCCTTAACACACAGTTGCACTGCCCTTTGTCTGAGATGTTCTTTTTGCCTTTTAACTTTGTATGGTGTAGCTACAATTTTGATCTTCCTTCTCTCTTTTATTATTAATACAACCCTTTATCGCGTCGAGATCTTGTATGGCCCTCGAGAAAAGACAGCTTCCAGAAGCTAACAAAAAGGTTTTTCTTGTTTCTTTGTATAATATGTTTAAGCTAGCTTCTTAATGCCAACTGCATTCAACTGATGAATGTCTTTATCAAATCCAATGAATGATAAACAGATGTTGTACCAACTTTCTGGTTTTATTGACACTGATAAGATACATCCCAATGCATTTCCTGTGTAACATTCGTAATTTTATTACTAAGTTAGTAGACAAAATCTTAGCAATAAAGTTTAATAGGAGATCACTTCTTAAGTTAGTAGAAAAGTATTGGTGGCTTAGCAACCATCCACGACTTAGTCATGTGAAACAAGAGTAATGGGGGTGACATAGTGACTATCTGTGGCTTAGCCATGTGAGACAAGAGTAATGAGTGGTGGCTTAGCAAACATTCGTGACATAGCAATGGGAGACAAAAGTATTGGTGGCAACTTAGCGACTATCTGCGGCTTAGCCATGTGAGACAAGAGTAATGGATGGCGACTTAGCGAGTACTCGTGGCTTAGTGATGGGAGACAAAAAGTGTTGACGACGACTTAGTGAGCATGGGCTTAGTGAGGAGAAAAAAAAGTATTGACGATGGCTTAGCAAACATTCTTTGCTTAGCGATGTGAGATAAAAGTAACAAAAATACATTAAGCGACGACTTAGCGACCAGGTGCAGATTTTTCCTATAAATAAGAGAATTCATTTGCGAAAATGGGAGGGAAACATAGAGAGAAAACATAGGAGACTCTAATGAGAGAGAGAAGCCTTAAGAAAGAGAAGAAATAAGAGAGAAAGTAAGCTCTTAAGAGAGGAAACTCTTGAGAAAGAGAAGGAAAGGGAACACTCTTGAAAAGAAGATTAAAGTTTCAAAGGCTCTATACCACTCTTCATCAAGCTCTTATTAAGGTAAGAGGGGAATGAGATTTATAAACTGAGGGAGGTGTTAGTCTTAATAAATTATGCGTGTGATTATTTGTTTTATTCTCTTATTATTTCTAAGGATTTGTGATGTTGATTACTTTAATTACTATTTATTCTAGACATTGTTCATGTTCTCTATTTATATATTTTGAGTTATTGTTCATGATTTATATACGTGTTGTTCTTTGTTGATTATAAGTGAATTGGTTGGATTTCGTAAAGAAATGATTTATGAATTTAGTAGTGAAAGTTATGATTGTGAAATCTTTTATGAAACTATTTTTGAAATGGATCATCCATATGTTTTCAAAGAAATAACGAGTTAAATGGAAAAGTATATTTTATGGGAAATAAGTAAAAATTATATATTTGAAAAGGCAACCTGAGTATGCTCTGTGGTGGCAGTGTAATATGATCTTGCACATCAGAAAGGATGTCTCATAATAATATAGTACTAATATTTTGTTGAATGTTAAATATTTACAAGTTATTATTTACTATAAATTCCCATTTGAGGCTAATTGGAAGCTTGATCATTCTGTGAATTATGTTGTGGTACTTGAAATAAGATTAATGATAATGTGATTGAAAGATTTCCAATGAATATGATGTACAAGTGCTTACGAATATTTTGGTAATCTCTTAGTGAGAGATTGACCAATGATTTGAGTAGTAGGAGTGAAAGGAAGTGCTAACTTTGGGAGTATGTTGATTTACATACGTAATTATTCATTATTAACATCTATTTGAAATCATGATAGTAATTAATAAATGATTATGTTTTGATGACTTGATGATCTTTGGGAGTATGTTGAGAGATTATAAGGTGAACTTAGAAAAGTATAGGTTCCCTGATAGAGGTATGTACATGCACAAGTATGATGTACTGTAAGATGAAATGCAGGAATAATTAAGGTTGGTAATAAGCTGTAGTTGGCAATAAGTTGTAGTTGGAAATAAGTTGTGGTTGGTAATAAGTCATGGTTAGCCATAAGTCGTGGTTGGCCAAGTAGAATAAATAATGTTGGCAAAAGCCAGGGCAAATTGCCCAAACTCTCGAAAGAATTATTGTACCAATTGGGTTAAAATATACGACTACCAATCACTTCTCAAATAAGATCCTTAATTATGTGGGTGAATCACCATGGATGGTCAAGATCCTTACATAGAGTCAAGTGGGATTGAGTCCGATGTTAAGACGAGTGAGATTGTGGTTATGAGGAACCGAGTCCTATGATAAATCTTAGGTCCCATTATTTGTTACTTTATTAAGATTAACACTTATGGTTTATAATTATCTCACTCCTCTGTGTGTTGTTTCATGTGTTTTTGTGCATATGTATTCAGGATATGAATAGAATAGAAGCTGGAGACAGTTGTGATTGACAACTCTGAAGATTTTCTTTATGCTTGATGTTATATGATGTTGTAGTAAGCTACTCTTAATGCTACCTTGGTTATTTTGTCAAAGGTTATTAAGAAATATTTTGAAAGGTCTTTTTGTAATGAATTTTGTTGTTCTATCTTCATTTTAAAAAGATTATGGTTTTTTATGTCAAAACTAATTTTAAAAATTTCTCTTAATTAATACCTTTGACAAGGTAGAAATAACACGTGAAAAAACATAGGATTAATTACATTATAAGTTTTACCTACAGTTAAGATAGTAGGTATAAGTTCATGATTTTTACCTATAATTTACGGTTGTAGTTATAAATTAATAACTTTTACCTAAAGTGGGAAAATATAAGTATATAAGTTTATGACTTTTTCCACCAAAGTTTATTGTACTTTTACCTACAAATTTTTTACTTTTAGTAACAATAGTTGCGTGTAGGCATAGGTCATTTTTCTTGTAGTGTTATCTCTATCATATCTTTCTTTACATTGTTATATCGCCTCCATTATTATTGTAATTTCTTATTTAAGTGATAAATCTGAAGATGAATTAGTTTATGCGGTATCTTACATGTAATATAAGTAAAGAGCTATCTTTCTTATCACTTCAAATATAACTAAAAACATTTGATTCAACAATATTTCATCAAAGTGTTTCAAAATTTGTTTTTACTTAAAAAACAGAAAAATAAATTCACCCACCCTCTTGAACAGTTGTTTGGAGTCATTTAAACCTTTCCATGTGCCCACATCAAATTTTCAGTTTTTTTTTTCATCGTTTAAGTTTTAATAATAATCTAGAATTTTATTTCTCTAAATTATCATAAATATGTAATTTGTATTTATGATTAAAAATAAATTTTAAAATTATTTATATTTTTTTTATTTTATTTCATTATACTGCTTTTTAATGGTATATTATTTAAATTTAAGCTAATGGATGTCACATTCGTCACTTAGATAAAACACAAAATAAATAAGATAGATAAAACTTTATAATACAAAATTAATATCAAAAATCATTTTTTTAAAGATTCTCTCTCAGGAAGGCTGCAAATATTTTGTTTTTTCTTTCTTCTTTACTTTCTCACATTCTAAACTCGAAAATCTCTCATAGCGCCTTTTTATTTTTCTTTCACATCCGTCTCATTTTCTCCAACTCCTTGTAACTTGCATCTGATTTTTCTATCTTTTCCTAATGGCTTCTTCAACAACTGTTTTGAGAAACTACTTCAAGTTATTTCTCAAAATAAGTTATTTTAAAATTTTTTTAGCTTGTACTAATATGAAAAAAAGTTTAACAAAATATCTAAAAAATTACCAAAAACACTTATTCTGTTTAAATTTTTTTTCTCAAAATAAATAAATAAATGCATCCATATCTTAAAAAAGTAAATTCTAATTAATATATAAAACCATTTCATTAACTTTCGTTATTCATAATTATTATTATGAATGTATTTTGAAATTTGAATTAAAAAAAATACTATGAATGCTGTCTTGAAATTAAGAATAATATTAATTAGGATTAAGTAATTATATTCAAAATTAATAATATCTATTATCTACAAAATTATTGTAGATTCTTCATTAAAATTTTAAGCTTTTCCTATCATTTTTGTAAACTTTTAAAAAATTATAAATCGACCCCCTTTCTCTCCATATTTTTTATCAAGATCACAAAATCATATAACATTATTACTTTTAAATCCAAACACTTTATCTATATTTCCACTTTTATTTCATACGGAAGCTTTTGTTACAAATTTATTATAACAAAGACAAAACACTGATTTTGATCTAAGGAGTGTCATGAAGAGAGTCACCCTCCTTGATGCAGCAACACAAATTTGTTCCATTAGTAGTGCAAAGACCACCATAATCTTTATATCCTAAAAATACACAATAATTGTAACAAGCTTTAGCATTTGGACAATTTCCACCCTTCGAACAAACTATCCTGGCAGATCCTGAAATCAATGGAATGTTTTTTCTTTTCATAAGCAAAGAAACAGTTATTTATAAAAAATATACAAAGATGTATCTTCTCACTCGAAAATAATAATCCAAACCATAAACCTATAACAGATAAAAAGTGTAAAATCAATGAAATGTTATTATAAAATTGTATATAGATGATAGTGTTCTTCAATAGTAATAAACTCAAATATGTGAATTTATTAGTTTGTATTCATCGTTCCCACTAGTACAAACAATTATATATTGAAATTAGAACAAAAATGACCTTCGTTTAGTTTTTTATTTTACAAGGACAATAATGAAAATCATTTTGTTACATACCCAAATATTAAACTCAATATTGCTAATGTAGAAGAATCTCATTCCAATATACTTGGTAGTTAAATTATATTACTTCTTTTAAGTTAATGAAATAAAGAGTTCAAAATAACTTATAAAAAAACTGAACAAAAAGCACGTAAATTTATTACCTGAAACTAAAAGGAGAGCAATACACAAAATTCCTAAAACAAAGCTTAGACTATTGATTCTTCTGGTAGTCATTTTGCAAAGATAAACCAGTGTCTTCTTAACTATTTTATAGTCTCAAAATGAGTTTGTATTGTCTTACAACATATATGATTCATATATGTGTAAAAAGTAAGACAATACAAAAAGGGGTTAGTATTTATAGAAGACAACTTAATTTAAGATTATATGAGAGAGAAGGAAAATAAAGACAGAGAAGATACTCAAGGATTTGAAAAAAGGAAAAAAATAATCTGGAAATAAATAAATAAAATTTGTAAACAAATTCAAAAAGGGGTTAGTATTTAAAAAAAACTGTTTTGGGTTAATACATTATATTTAATTAGTATTTATAGTTTTAAATGAAAATATTTATTTCAGATAACGTAATTAATAACCAATATTAATTGTGTGATGAATTCTACTTTTAATCTTGTTTAATTCCTAAGAATGTATAGAATAGTCATTTGCTATTATAAGTTTTATACATGGAGGAAAATAAGGTTGTCTTTTATTGATAAAAAATTAAGGATAAATTATGTTTTTTCTCTTGAGAGGTAATGAACTTGCATACCCCTACTTGTTAACCAAAAGCGCATCCTATAACTAGTTTTGGGTACCTAAATGGAGTTTTTCAAATCTAAAGATACCTTGACTCATAAAAATGAAAAATTAAAAATTGTTACTAATAAAGCACCCGGTAAGTATGTTTTTAAGATAAGAAACACCCCTAAATATTAACTTATGACGTGTAATAATATATATTATGAGTTTTTATTGACCGGTCAATATATACAAACTATTTTCCCTTCAAAATTTTGGTATTTTCATCTATTTTAAAGGTTAACCTATGACGTGGAATAATGTTTGTTATTAATTTATTTTTATTACATTTTTATAACGGACTTTAAGCACCACAAATTAATAAATTATTATTTATTTTTATAACGTCCAAAACCCTAACCCTTTTGGATACAACTTGCATTCCCCCACCTTATCCCTGTTTGCTCGTCCCCCACCCCCTATTTGCACATCTACCCAACATCTCACCCCCACACCCAAATTCAATTGGTAACATAATATTTCTATGTTATTGAGAATGAATTTATTTTAAAATTAAACAATAAAATTTAATAATAATTAAGACATATATTTATTAAATTTTTAAATATTGAATTTGCAAAAACTGAATGTTTTTCAATCGATATTAAATAATCAGGAATTAAGTATAACTAATTTTAAGTACAGGAAGTGTTTTCTTTATACTGGTCAAGTAATGATTAATGAATTTTGAGTAACGGCAATTTGAGAAGGATTATTGAAGAGGCAAAGGCAGGGACACGGTATGTGCTTATTTCTTTTTAAAAATGAAAACACAGAGAATTTCGAAAATTCACTTTGAACTAAGGCTTTAATTTTTAGAAGCAATAGGGTGGGTTTGAGCGACACGTTTATCTACATTATCCACCGGTACATGCTAACACGTTTATGATAAATAGTTTATATTGTAATGTACTAAAAATATAATTTATCCAAAAATTAAAAATAACTTACAATGTAACATAATGAAGGAGTTAATAGAATAATGTTTACTATCTTTAACGTTAAAAGTGTTAAGGATTTAATTAATAGTCATGAATTAAATCTTCCTAAAGGGTAAAATATTTTAGATAAAAATATTAAAATAGTAATACAATAAAAATATAAATATTTTTATTGGAGTAAAAAAAAATTTCTAAATTTATATATTTTTGTGTAATTAATTATAAATATCATTTTTAACTTATATGCATGAAAAAATATATAAAAATTTATTAAATTTAAAATATAATATTTATTTATTAAGTGACGTTTGTTTTGAGTTTTTTTTTTTTTAAAAAAAAAATAAAAAATAGTACTAAGAATATGTTTGATTAAAATTTAGAAAATATTTTCTCTAGAAATATTTAAATAAAACTTAAAACAAAAAAGAGAACAAAGTTATTTTCAATGTTTTTTCAAAAATTAAAACTATATAAAAACTTAATAACAATATTGTAATTGTAACAAAAATTATATATTAATGTATTTTCAATTATAATATAAATATTTATAATATTTTTACTAAAATTGATTAAAATTTAACAATATTATTTTTGGAAAATAGAAAATATCAAGTAAAAGCAAACATATTTTTTGAATGTTGAAAACTTAAAAATGAAAATTTTTTTAGAAAATAAAAATAGAAAATATTTTCTCAAACCAAACATCACTTACCCAATGAGTGTAACTCAGTTGGCAACACACGCTAAGTCAATTGGCGAGGACTAGAATTAAGTGATTATAGTATTGTTAATCAACCAAAAACCAAACATCACATATGAAATTAAAATAGAATAAAATTAAATCAAATTATTAAATTTGATTAAGTTATTTAATATATATTTAATGAAATAATTTTCATGTATAAAAACTTATATAAAAATTTAAATTTATTTTTATATAATAATTTTATTAAATAAATAAGAATTTAATCTCTCTATATGTAGTGTATTAATGAGATTTAAAAAAATATTCACTTATTAAAATGTTGATTTTTTATTAATTATTTATATATTTATGTAAATATGAATATTTATATATTAAAATTATTTTTATTAAATAAATTACAAAATTCAATCTCTTTGTATTGTATAATGTATTTATTCAATTTTAAAATATAATATGTATTTATCATAAGAGATTAATGAATTTGTATGCATAGTTAGTGTAAAAAGTTTACACTAGTATTCAATTACAACCCTTCATTTATGGTAAGTTTGTTGACTTTGCTAATTAATACTTTAAAAGTCATATAAATAAAGTGTTGTGATTAAACGCTAGTGTAAAACTTTTTTACACTTTCATTGCATTCTAATTAAACTCTTCCTATAAACTTGAATTTTCTATAAGTCAACATACATGAAAATAATTTATTAAATATATTACAAAATACGTTTCTCTCTCTCTAAATCATTTACATTTTGATTTCCAAAAAATTAAATTTGGTAAAAATAATTCTTCTTAAAAGCGTTTATAAGGGAAAAATATTTTTTTCCTATCCTTTCTTATCAAACTTGATATAGGTTGTACCGACAAGTTTGCTGTTCAAACTTTAAAAAAAGAAATATGATTTTTAAAATTTGAGAGTCAAATTTAGGCATGGAAATGGGCAGGAACAGGTATAAAGGAAATGCATATAAAATTTTAATTTTCATTTTCATTTTTGTTGGCTAGTTTTAGTTTGAGCATATTTGCAGTAACTCATTATATTAGTTTTATAATTTTAATTTACTTATTTATTATTAAATAAATTGTATATTAAGTTATTAATTATATTTTAATTTAAAAGTGTATAAAAATAATAATAAATTAAAAGAAATTATAAAGTAAAGGTTAAGAATTAAAATTTTTAATCAAATATATAATTTTAAGTATAAAATTATAATTGTAATAGGGTGGTATGAATTCGTGTACCGAGTAAGTAGTTAAATACCCATAGCTTAATTTTATTGCCTAGGACTATAGACCATTCGGTAATAGCTTAGAACTTTGGTGCAATTAGTGAAAATATTTCGGGTCATTTTACTTTTTAGTCCTTCATTCTAGAACTCTTCTAGGAATTCTCTTGTGTGCTTATCATCTTTCATATCTTTAATTTTAGTTTGTCTCGTTTTATTTTCTTTTAGTCTTGTCTCATTCTTCATTTTACTTGGAAAGTTTTACCTCTTTTTTGTGCTTACTTTTATTGCTTTCGTGCTTCTACTCTTTGCAACCTCTTTGGTACTTTGTTTGGTTGGTTTTGGTGCCTCTCTTCTAAGTGAATTTTAGGAGGTCTTATAAAGCTAGGCCAAACTCATTTAAGGAGGAACAAAGGCTTGGTGCAAACACTTGAGGGAGCTAGAGGAAGACTTGAAGACCTTAGTTCTTTAAACCTTAGGAGTGTTGATACCCTAGTGGTCACTCCATTTGTGTGTAATAGCTTTTTTCATTTGTTAGTTTCTCAGAATTAAGGTGTGAAGGAGGAAGTGGTACACCACCTTCATCACCTTCTAGGAGCACATTTTAGTTTTCCTACACTTTTACTTTCTGGCTTTTAATTTTTCTTTGCTCAAATTACGTGTAGTGTGAGGCTCAAAGAGTTCCAAAGACTCATTGTCTCTTAGGGAGAAACTCAAAAAGAGATGAGTGATTTCTTATGTTTATCAACCTTATCCTTCTTAGGTAACCTTGCACATGTCAAATCCATCACACACTAGTATGTCTAGCAACAAGAGTGTGAACCAAGGGGGCTCTCCCAAGGTTACACCTCTTAACCATTTCGTTATCGAATTTAGGAAGTGAGGGATGGAGGAAAGTAACCTTAGAAGGGAGAGGGAGGTTAGAGAAGAGAAAAGAAGAGAAGAAAAAGAAAGAGAAAAAAGAGAAAGAGAGGAAAGGGAAGAGAGGAAGAGAGACGAAAAAGAAAGAAGGGAAAGAAAGGAAAGAAGAGATGAAAAAGAAAGGGAAAGAAGAAAAAGAGGAAAGAGAAAGGATAAGAAAAGTAGAAAAAGAGAGGGAAAGAAAAGAAGAAGAAGAGAGAAAAAAGTGTGAAAGAGAACAAAAAAACAAAGGGAAAGGGTATAAGTCCCTCTCCTTAGCTAGTGAAACTAACAGTGAGTATGATGAGGGAAGGCCTAAGAGAAGAAATTCTAACAACCATCCCATGCATGAAAAAGTAGTACTTCCACAAAGGGAGCAAAAAGTTGATCTTCCACCTTTTTAAGGAAGGGAAGATGTGGAAGCCTATCTTGACTGGAAAGTCAAGGTAGAATAACTCTTTAAGTGCTATAATGTGAGAAAGGAGAGAAAGATCTCCTTGGCAACCCTTAGTTTCCAAGGGCATGCCATGCATTGGTGGACTGGTCTGGTGAATGAAAGGCTTTAGACTTATAGCGCTCCAATTGATTATTGGAATGACTTAAAGAGTGATATGAGAAGGTGGCACATCCCCTCTTATTATGAGAGAGAGCTTCTTTATAAGCTCCAAAGACTTAGGCAATATAACTAGGAGTATAGACAAAATATGGAACTCCTCATAATGAGAGCTGAGATCATTGAGAAACCTAGGGCCACCATTGCTAAGTTTCTATGTGGTTGAGTTCTAACATTAGAGACAAAGTAGAACTTTTAACATATAGAGACCTTGATTACTTGGTTCAACTATGCATCAAGGTTGAGAATCAACTCAAAAGGAAAATACCTAAAATAAATTCTCTTCCTTATGCTAAGAAAGATCAAGTCAAGGGGAGTTCTTCTGAGCGTCCCTAGAGAGGAGAGTTCCAAGCATTCAAAAGAGCATAAAGCACCACATTTAGAAAGAAAACCCCCTACTACTAGCTCTACTGAAAAGACTAGAAGTATTAAATGCTTTAAGTGTCTTGGGAGAGGCCACATTGTCTCTCAATGCCCACTAAGAAAACGATGATCATGAGGGGACAAGACATTTATAATAGTGAGAGTAGCCCACCCTCCTCATCTAGTGAGAGTGAGGAAGAATGGGGTCATGCATCCATATTTGATTGTGAAGATGCTTATGCATATAAGGGGGACTCCTAATGGTTAGAAGGCTTATTGGAAGCTAACCCTTAGAGCTTACCCAATCTCAAAGGGAGAACATTTTTCATACTAGATGCAAAGTGAATGACAAAGTATGTTCTCTTATTGTAGAGAATGGGTCCTATTGTAACTACTACAACTCTAGGTTGGTGGAAAAGCTAGCCTTGACTCCACTTCCCCACCCAAAACCTTACAAACTTCAATTGCTCAATGAGCAAGGGGGAAATGGTAGTCAATGAGCAAGTTAGGGTGCCAATTTCCATTGGAACTTATAATGATGAGATTCTATGTGATATAGTTCCTATGATAGTTGGTCACACCCTACTTGGAAGACCATGACAATTTGATAAGAAAGTCATACACCATGGTCATTCCAACCATATCATCCTCACTCACATGGATAAATGCATTAAGTTTTACCCTTTTACACCTGCCTGGGTGGCAAAGGATCAACTTTACATGAAGCATGAGAGAGAGGAAGAACATAAAAAAAATCATAAAAAAAGTCTCACCCTTAAAGCTTAAAAAGGGTAAGGAGAGTAAGCTGGAAGGTGATGCCTCTTCCAAGAAGGTTTGAAGTAAAGAAAGCCTATTTGCAACAAAAAAGGATTTAAAGGAGGCTCCCTTAACTGACAAACCTTTATATCTTCTCCTTTGCAAAGAGATATTCCCTTCTTCCCCCCTATTTCTTCTGCTGAAAGCACATGCATAGAAATTGAACTTGGGAACCTCCTTCAAGGGGTTCAAAAGCTTTTATAAGAATTTGGTGTATTCCTTAGGAAAGCTCCAAAAGGGCTTCCTCTTGTTAGGGATATAGAACACCAAATTGATTTGGTTCCTAAGGCTAGCCTTCCCAATAGGCCTGCATATAGGACTAATCCCATGGAAACAAAGGAAATATGGTCCCAAGTTCAAGAGTTATTGAAGAAGGGTTGGGTTCAAAATAGCATCAGTCTTTGTGTTGTGCCAGTCTTGATGGTGCCCAAGAAGAATGGCCAATGGAGGATGTGTGTGGATTGTACAACAATCAATAACATCACATCAAATATAGCACCCAATCCCTAGACTTGATGACATGTTAGATGAACTGCATAGGGCTAATATTTTTTCCAAGATTGATCTTAGAATTGGTTATCACCAAATCGGGATTAAAGAGTGTGGAGAATGGGAAACGACTTTTAAGACCAAATTTGGACTCCATGAGTGGTTGTGATGCCTTTTAGGCTTACAAATTGCCCTAGCACTTTCATGAGATTAATGAATCATGTTCTTAGGGATTGTCTTGGAAAATTTTGTGCAATATATTTTGATGACATATTAGTATATGATAGGAGCCTAGATGATCACATAAGACATCTTAGACATGTTTTTTGCATTCTTAGGACAAACCACCTCTTTGGCAATCTTGAAAAATGCATATTTTGTGTTGAAAGTGTGGTATTTTTAGGATTTATAGTGAGCTTAAAAGGGATCCATGTGGATCCTGAGAAAATCAAAGCCATCCAAGAATAGCCCACCCCAACAAGTCTGATAGATATCAAGAGCTTTCATGGTCTCGCTAGTTTCTATAGGTGTTTTGTACCTAATTTCTCCACACTTGTCTCACCACTCAATGATTTGGTGAAGAAGGGAGTCCCTTTCCTTTGGGGTGAGAAACAGGGAAAAGCTTCTTCACTTATTAAGGAGAAACTTACCAATGCACTTGGTTTAGCCTTTCCTGATTTTACAAAGACTTTTAAGCTAGAATGTGATGCATTTAGAATAGGTGTGTGAGCTGTCTTATTGCAGGGTGGACATCTAGTGGCTTATTTTAGTGAAAAACTAAATGGTGCTACCCTCAACTACCCCACCTATGATAAAAAGTTTTACTCCCTAATAAGGGCTCTTTAGACTTGAGAAAATTATCTTGCTTCCAAGGAGTTTGTTATTCATAGTGACCATGAGTCACTTAAATATCTGAAGGGTCACAACAAACTCAATAAAAGGCATGCCAAGTGGGTTGAATTCCTTAAATCCTTCTTCTATATCATCAAGTACAAGGGAATCACAATATGGTGGCAGATGCTTTGTCCAAGAGATATACTCTTTTGGCTAACTTAAGTTCCCATATCTTAGGCTTTAATGATATTAGGGCTCAATATCCCTCTGACGGGGAATTTAGCTCAATCTTTGTTGCCTTTACATCTAAACCCATTGATGGGTATTTTGTTAGTGAAGGGTACCTCTACAAAGATAGCAAACTTTGTGTACCCCAAGGATTTATCAGGAAACTGCTCACGAAAGAAAGCCATGAAGGAGGGCTTGGGGCACTTTGGAGTTCTCAAAATTTTTAATCTTAAAAGAGAAATTCTTTTGGCCCCATATGAAAAGAGATGTTCAGAGACATTGTTCTAGATGCATAGCTTGTTTACAGGCTAAGTCTAAAATAATGTCTCATGGACTATACACACCTTTACCTATTCCTCCTATACATTGGGTGAATATTAGCATGGACTTTGTCCTTGGGCTTCCTATAACCCAAAGAGGTGTAGACTCTATCTTTGTGGTAGTAGATCATTTTAGTAAAATGACCCATTTTATACCCTACCACAAAATGGATGATGCGAGCCACATCTCAAGAATTTTCTTCACAGAGGTTGTGAGATTGCATGAGCTACCCTTAACCATTATTTCAGATAGAGATACTAAGTTCCTTAGCCATTTTTGGAGAAATTTATGGGCTAGGCTAGGAACTAAGCTTCTTTTCTCCACCATCTGTCATCCTTAGAATGATGGTCAAACTGAGGTGGTGAATAGATCTCTGTCTACAATGTTGAGGGCACTCTTAAGAGGCAACCATAAGTCTTGGTATGAGTACCTCCCCCATATAGAGTTTGCATATAATAGGGTGGTTTAGAGGACCACTAAGCATTCGCCTTTTGAAGTTGTTTATGACTTCAACCCTCTCACACCTTTAGACCTTGTTCCACCCCCTACTTCTCATTCTCATAAGGATGGAGAGTCTAGGTCAGAGTTTATTAAAAAGCTCCATGAGAGGGTCAAAGCTAATAGAACAACAATCAAAAGATTATGCTAAACACATAAAAAAGGGGATGAAGGAACTTATCTTTGAGAAAGGGGATTGGGTTTGGCTTCACCTTAGAAAGGATCGCTTTCCTACTAAGAGGAAGTCAAAGCTAAATCACAGAGGAGATGGTCCCTTCCAAATCCTATGTAATCGAAACAACCCAAGAAGATCTGGTTTAGAGCACTACACAATGGATGATCCTTACAAAACTCCTCAGATTGTCATACTCATGCATGCTTTCTCAGGTATGTGCCTGAAACAGTCCTCTTCAACACCAGTAACACGTAGGTACAACAATCTCAATATAGGTCCACTCGAAGTGAATCATCTTCTACGCCAGTAACATGTAGGTACAATTGTGCAATGCAAAGCAATCCAAGAAGACCTGTCCAGAGAACTACACAATGGGTGATCCTTAAAGACATTCTTTGAATGCCATATTCATGCATCATGTTATCTAGAACATATATCATAATGTCAAAATTAAATCATGTCATCACACTCCACTTTCATCCAAAACTGGGATGACATCTCGTCCACACCCTGACCATCATCATCAACATAAATAACAATATCAACATCTAATCATGTCATCACACTCCATCCCCAATCTCAGTTGGGATGAAACCTCAACAAACACACTTTGACCATCATCATGAACACATTATGCATCCAATTGAAATCTACATTAATATCATGCAGTGGAACAAATCCCCAATTCACACACAAATAACTTCCAAACATTCAATCATCCATCACACTAACAATTACAAGATACGTCACAATAACCTAATAATGTCATCACAATCCACCCTAACTACGATTGGGATGGCACATTGTCAGGTACACCCTGACCATTATCGATCTTTAACACATCATACACTCAATTGTAATCAATATCATTTGTTGGGTCAAATCCTGAATACATGCCCCCCAAAAAACTTTCAAATATTTAGTCATTCATGACACTCATAATTATAAGATGCATCACAATATTTCACACCATAACACTCATTATAACTCAAAGTGAATCATCTTCTACGCCAGTAACATGTAGGTACAATCATGCAATGCAAAGCAATCCAAGAAGACCTGTCCAAAGAACTGCACAATGGGTGATCCTTAAAAAAGTTCTTTGAATTCCATATTCATGTATCATATCATCTACAACATATATCATAATGTCGACATTTAATCATGTCATCACACTCCACTCTCATCCAAAACTGGGATACGTCACAATAACCTAACAACATCATCACAATCCATCCTAACTGCAGCTGGGATGGCACATTGTCAAGTACACCCTAACCATTATCGATCGTTAAAACATCATACACTCAATTGTAAGAAATATCATTCGTTGGGTCAAATCCTGAATACATGCCCCCCAAAAAACTTTCAAATATTTAGTCATTCATGACACTCATAATTATAAGATACATCACAATATTTCACACCACAACACTCATTATAGCTCGAACTATCCCTTCTTATCTCACTCTTTTATTGCATCGTGTAGTCTAAATACAATATCTATAGTTTTACTAATAATATAAGGGTGGTAAAAATTTTATTAGAAAGATAACACAATTAACTAAAACTTTTATGTTGATGTCCAGAGTTAGTTTTATTATCTACTATTTTTAAAAATTACAAGTCTACAACAATTAACCCAAATCTGACAGTTTGACCTTTACTCACTATTTTATTTATAACTTGAGTTATATACATCCCTTTAGAGTGATTCTAGCTCCAACAGAGAGCTAACATATAAGGATACAAATTGAATGAAGGACACAAAACCTAACAAGCTCATTTAGGTCACATAGCATGGCTTACAACATACTAACATATGTTCCACGCACTGGATTAGAAATCCAACTTCTAACTCATGTAACTTGGTCAATTCTTAACTTTTTTATATGATTCTTGAGCCTAAACTATAGACACGAGTGTAAAATTTCTAGCAAATGAAGCATAATTTGGTTAACACATAGAAGGATTATTACACAAACCACTCAATGGAAGAAAACATCCAACACCTAACACCTAATTCTTTACATATGGAAAATAGTTCAATTAACAGAGTAGTCCCTCAATACTCACGTTAATCGATCATTTAATTAAAGTTCTATATAATTTAATAGTTAATAGAATTAATAGAGATAAGCAATATATCGACACAATTAACAATCCAATAATATAATATCAGTTCAATAATTAATACAAACATTTATTATTGCGTTTAGGGTACTAATCTCTAGAGTATAAAAATGGAGAACCTCATTGCTAACATAATCATTGCATCCAAATAATCCAATAGTGCAGAGTACATCCAAATAATCCAATAGTGAACATGATCCCTAACAAATTAAAGCAAAATAAATCCATACAAACACTAATTAATTATGCAAGGGTACCGAATACATTTGTTCCAGATTGTCATTTATTACCACCATTAAAATGAAAAACTCTAATTAAATAATATAATATATCCACACAATCATGTTTATTTTATCAGCACTTTTTGCGGGTAAACCCTTCAATGACATACATAAAACCTATTGAAGCTTAGGGATTGCTTTACTACCCACCTACACATGTTACATGAGAGATAATTTACCACCCCCTTACCTTGGATGTTGATCTTGGGTGCGAAGGGTGTATCCTCAAGTTCCAAATAATGTTCTCCTTAATCTTCATCTTTCCCAATAAGATTCCCTCATTGAGGTGAATGAAGCTTGTTGTAGGTGAATCATATAACAAAATTCTGATACTCAACCTAGGTTTTGGGCCCTACATAAGATGATAAATGTGCTAGTTGGAGTTCTATGTGCGAGCATGATAAAGGACCGCAATCTCCGCCCACTTGGATGATGATCCTGATTGTGAAAGGTGTGGCCTCAACTTCTCAATGCTGCTCCTCAAGCTACCTTGGCAAAGTTCTCTCTACAACTTTCTCGAAAGTCTCTAGAGTCAGAAATGTGAAATTGAAGTGCAATGACCTAACTCCTATAAATTACTCAAGGGTAATAGTTAGATTTAGCTTTTTAACACTATACCCAAACTTAACCTTCAAACTATCTTACTATTTACACCCATATTTATTTTATTTTATTTATTATTATTATTATTATTATTATTATTATTTTATAAGACTAATTCCTAATTTATTTTAATAAGCACAAATATTAAATGAATTTAAGCCTATTAATATAAATTACACCTTTTTATTAATATTTTATTTTTTTAAAAAAACATGATGTTATAGTTGTGGTATGAAATATTGTGATGTATCTTATAATTATGAGTATTGTTAATGACTGAATGTTTGAAAGTTATTTGAGGTGTATGAGTTATGGATTTGTTCCATTGTGTGACATTGATGTTAATTTCAATTGGACGTATAATGTGTTGATAACGATGGTCAGACTATGCTTGTTGAGGTGTCATCCCAGTTGTGGTTACAGGTGGAGTGTGATCACTTGATTAGATGTTGATATTATGATTTTATGTTGATGATGATGGTCAGGGTGTGCCTAACAAAATGTCATCCCAATTGTGGTTGGGGTGGAGTGTGATGACATGATTAAATGTTGCCATTATGATTTATGTTGTGGATGACATGACACATGAATATGGAGTTGAAGAAATTTTGTATGGATCGCCCATTGTGTGGTGCTCTGGATAGGTCTTCTTAGGTTATTTTGCATTGCATGGTTGTACCGACGTGTTATTGGCATAAAAGAGGATTCACTTTGGTGAACGTATTATCAGATAATTGTACCTACATGTTACTAGCGTAGAAGAGGACTGCTTCAAGTGTGTACCTAAGAAAGCATGCATGAGTATGTTAGTTAGAGTATTTTTTAAGTATCACTGACAAAGAGTTGTCGAGGTAAATATCAACTAGTTTTCCCCAAATTTGTAATATAGGTAACGAACCTAGGTCATTTCTTGAGGATACAAAACATATGTGGCTTAGATTTTTCTCACGAATGTTAGATTTTATGGGGGGGGGGGGTTATGTAGAATTAAAATAAAGTTACAAAACAAGAAATTGAATTAAAAAAAATATCAAGAAAGAAAACACTGATCTGAGGTTCCTAGCGATATGCTTGGGTAATCACAATTCTCAACTTTTCATGCGAATTTGCATCAACACAATACGACAATTCAATCAAACTAGATTGCAATCACAATCTCAAGATTCTCATTTCAAAATTCTTAATTGGTCTCTAACCTCTTGCAATTCAAATCAATCATCCTAAATTGATCCCTAACCAATTCCTATCAAACCCATTCAGAATTTCATGTGAATTGGAGAGGAAAAGAAGACAATAGATCATAAGATTCACAAGAAAAAGGAAGAACAAATGTCATAATTTATACCCTATTCACGCAATCGCATTGGAGACCTCAAATTGATTTAGAATTTAGCCTTCCAGGGAGATCTCCATGGAAGTTGCATGAGAAGGGAGAAGAAAGAGAAGTGAAACCATGCAAGAGAAGCTAAACCCAAATCTGAATTCAAAATTAAAAGTGATAAAAATCATTATGAGTTTGTTGTGAGAGGCTTTTATAATGCCTCCCTAAACTTTTCAAGAAAGCTAACCCTAAATGGCTAAATCTAACTAAAACTCCAACTAAATTGGGCTAAGACCCAAAAGCAAATTTTCTAAAAGAGATAAAGAAAGTAAACTAAAAATTACAATTAGAAAAATTGCAAAAATCTTAGGCTAATCCAAAGTCCACTCCAATGAGATCCACTAACCTGCAAAATAAAGGAAAAAATATGAAAAAGATCAAACATGACTCAATTATGAAAATGAATTAAAATAGAAAATTAAGAACCAATTACAAAGTTAGAAAGACTAAAATTGATATAAAATGTGGGAATAAAATACTCTATCAATCACCCATTGTGTGATACTCTGGACCAGATCTTCTTTGGTTATTTTGTCAAAGTGTGATGACATGATGAAACCATGCAAGAGAAGCTACACCCAAATCTGAATTCAAAATTAAAAGTGATAAAAGTCATTATGAGTTTGTTATGAAAGGCTTTCATAATGCCTCCCTAAACTTCTCAAGAAAGCTAACCCTAAATGGCTAAATCTAACTAAAAGTCCAACTAAATTGGGCTAAGGCCCAAAAGAAAATTTTCTAAAAAAGATAAAGAAAATTAAACTAAAAATTATAATTAGAAAAATTGCAAAAATCTTAGGCTAATGCAAAGTCCACTCCCATGAGGTCCACTAACTTGTAAAATAAAGGAAAATATATGAAAAAGATCAAACATGACCCAATTATGAAAATGAATTAAAATAGAAAATTAAGAACCAATTACAGAGTTAGAAAGACTAAAGAGGATATAAAATGTGGGAATAAAATACTCTATCAATCACCCATTGTGTGGTACTCTAGACCAGATCTTCTTTGATTATTTGCATTGCAGGGTTGTACCTATGAGTTACTAGAATAAAAGACGATTCACTTATGGTGGACCTATGGTGAAATAGTTGTAACTACATGTTACTGACATAGAAGATGATCACTTCAGGCATGTACCTGAAAGAGTATGCATAACATCATTAGCATGAACATATTTATATGTATGTGGATGTATAATTTTTGTCATGGTGTGGAATGAATTTATATATTTTTATTTGTTGTACTTTAGTCAACTACCCATTCTCTTTATATGTGTCCTAACATATGTAAGATGTATTCTCACCCCTTGTTGCTGTTTTTTGTTTGGGCTGAACGTCCCTCTCAATTTAGCAAGATCTTGATGATATTATGGGTGATGAGACTCTGTCTTTTCTTTACTCGTTTTGTTGGGCTGCTCTGATTAAGTGTGTGACATTGGGCTAGAGAGAATTAGCTAATAATTTTTTTTTCATGTATACGAATTATTTAAAGTTTCATTATGAACTTTATTAATTGAGAATCTTGTAAAGACAATTTTTAAAAGCTAACATGTAAACATATAGGTCTACCTTTCGTTATATCATGGTTTGGGAAAATAAATATAAATTGTGATGTGAATCTTTTTACCTAAGTATTAAGTCTAGTACAAATTTATATAATATTTGATAATTAAAGGACAAAGCATTTTAGGGGTAAAAAGACTGTCACAAAAATTATTAAATTAATAATTTTATTTTTAACAATTTAAAAATTAAAATTAAAATATGTATTACTTAACATGTATATAACAATCAACAACGTAACTTTATTTCACTCCAGATGGAGATGAAACCAATCCTAATGCATATAACACTTGTGCTGGAGATGGTGGAGGCAATCGCGGAGGAGTCGTGCTGGATGAGTGGGGCGGATAGGGCAACGAAGTGAGTAGCGTCGAGGTCGCCCTTGAAATCGAAGCTAAGGACTCCCTCAGAATCCTCCATTGGATAGTAATTGCTATATCCCTTTAACCTCTCACACTCTCGATCTCTCTCGCTTTCCTTAAACCTTCCTCTCGTTCTCTTTCACACTCTTTCACTTCCTTTAAAAACTGACACATTCTCCCCTCCTTCACATCAAGTTTTGTGCTGTCAAAGTTCAAAATATTGTTATATAGATATTTACTAGACTCTATACTCATCTAACTTTGTCATTGTTGCTACCGCACAGGTCTTAATTTCTCCAACTCTCATACTCTACTAGGACTCTAAACGGTGTGACCTCTCAATAGTGTGCTCTCTAAACGAAGCATTTTTCGAAAGCGATTCGTATTTCGAAGCAAGTTATTGTTAGTTGTGTTGATTTTGTTCATGGAGATATATTTTGTTTTTATAATGCATTTTTGAACAATTTTGAATTTGTTGTATTGATTTTGTTATTTATTTCATCTTCTATTTATAATTTTAATGGACTTGTACTGCAGTAGCTATATGGTTATCGTTTTAATGGATATGCATAAGCCTTCTATGTATCCAGCATATGTAAATACCATATGTTAATAAGCCTTCTGTTGTATACTGTTGTAAATACCATAGGTGTGGGCATACTCATTAAAGTTCATATTTCCTCTTCTCTTCTCTTACAAATTAAATAAGCTAGGTACATTTAGGAGTTAGATTTTGGAAGGAAACTAAAGAGCAGGTAATTTTTTTCATTTCTAATTTGATGTAATATTTTTTATTAAATAAATAAAAAATGTAAATTTTTTTATTTATTTAACAATGTTATGTAAATCTCTTACACACCATTTGTGATGGGTTTGCTTGAACACCCTAACGTTGGCTTTTGTAAATTTAAACCATTCACTCACAATTAACTGTAGGCTAAAAGGAATCAAAATTCTCTTGAACAGATTTCATCATACTGAATATTTTAAAGGAAAAAGGAATTCCTGTGGTCAACTAGTTTTGCTTTTTCTTCATATGTTCATTTTGTTTTAGGCTCATGCTTCCTTTTTATGTGCTGAACTATTTATTGATGCTCATGAAAGGCAGTTAAGTACATATATCTTTTGTAGACACAAAGAAGATCATCCACATGTTAATTTAGTTCTACAGATAAAAAAAAAAAAACAGGGCTGGCATTGAAAATTAGCATTTCCTTTTCCTTGTTTCATGGAGTGTCTAATTTTGTCCTTCTTACCATGAACGTGGAAACCACTCTTAACCAGAGAGAAGATCAGAATTTTTAATATCTTCCAAATCCAGTTAAGCATTATCATGTAAACATCTTCCAAATTAGACAATTAGTGTCGTCATTAGCTTTCCATTGTTTTTTTAATACACCACGCAAATTTAATACACTTCATGATTAATTACATAAATGCTTCTTATCATATCAATCAATGTACAAACACACATACATGTATAGACTAACTATTCTACATGACTAAGATGGAGAGTATGTGCTAGAATCTATTGGTCCTCTCCAACGAGTAACAGTATGGTATATATTTACATTCATTCTTCATATATAGCATACATGTGTGCTGGTGGCAAGATATATTTTTTTGTTTCTTTTGATGGGAGTTGAAAACAATGTTAGGAATTTACAACCACTCATATAACTTGGTCAACCAACTGAACTAAACCTCTTTAACAGTAACAAGATATATGGCACCACTGAATGGTATATCTGTCATGTAATTTAGTTTTGTTTACCATATTTTATTTAAGAACTCAGTTGTTAGAGTTTGTAGGTTGGAGACAGACTTGGAAATGATGGCGCATGGTGATATATATCTTCTACACAATGTTTTCAACCTTAGTGGGGGTCAGAAGCAGTGCATACAACTTGTCAGGGCTGTACATCAGGACTCTGATATATATCTTCTACACAATGTTTTCAGTACTGGACCATTGGCAAGTGTTAGTTTGTTGCTTAAAATCAATTTGTGAATCCTTATATTAAAAATTATCTACAATTCAGTTTTTAGTTATTGATTTTGGGTTCAAATTAGCTCATAGTCAAGTGTTTTCGAGATGAAACACTTATTTTTACGCCATATTTACATTACTATGTTTTTGTAATTTAGCCAAAATTTTAAGTTAGAGTTGTTTCATACAAGAATGCGTGAGGGGGCTCTAAAAGGCAAGACCATTATTCTTGTAACATACCAAGTAGACTTCCTACATAATGTGGATCTTATATTGATATGTCTCTTTTTCTAATCCTTTGATGATTTGTTTCACTCAAATCTTCAATTTAAGATGGTGAGTGAATGAGTGATTCTAATACATATTATTGATTGCTTTGAAGGTGATGAGGGAAGGAATGATAGTCCAATCAGGGAAGTACAATGATCTACTTGATTCTGGAATGGATTTTAGTGCTCTTGTTGCACAGCACGTGAGACACCTATGGAACTAGTGGAGCAAGGTGCAGCGATGCCTAGGGAGGGTTTGAGCAAACCATTGAGATCTCTGAAGGCAGCTTCTAATAACAGAGAAGCCAAGCAATTCTCTTGACCAGCCCAAGTCTAGTAAGGAAGGTTCTAAATTTATCAAAGAGGAAAGAGAAACTTGAAAAGTTAGGTGGCGTTTGTTATGATCGCTTTTTGTTTTCACTTTTAAAAAAATAAAAAATAGCATTGAAAATATGATTGGTTACAATTTAAAAAATATTTTTGTTGAAAACATTTTCAAAAAACAATTGAAAATAGAAACCAGAAAAAAAGTTGTTTTAAGTGTTTTTAAAAGTTAATACTATGTGAAAATTTAATAACAATATTATAATTATATAAAAAACAATATATAAATGTATTTTAAACTATATATATAAATAATTTATATATTTTTGCTAAAATTATTAAATTTAACAATATTATTTTTTGAAAATAGAAAATATCAAACGAAAACAAACATATATTTCTAAATATTGAAAACTTGAAAATGAAAACAAATTTTAAAAAAATAAAAATAAAAAAGGAAAAAAGAAAACATTTTCTTAGACCAAAGGTGACTACAAAACTATAAACTCTACTGCACTGAGGCGGGTGGAAGGGATTATAGGAGTAATCTTTCTTTCTATGTTGTTGCAAGCATCTATGATGGCTCTATGATGGCTAATGATTATTGATTGGCATATGAAATATCAGAAGAGAATGCTCGGTTGCTCAATCCTTATTTGTTTATTTTCATCTACATAATTATTACTATAGTTTTAGTTGTTTTGATTATACTAAGATCCTACATGATGTAATCTCGCCTGGTAAGAAATTAAGGTAGGAAGAATAAAGAATTGACATGGTTTGGATGAAGCATGAAGAAACTTATTTTAGGCCATAGTCTATGTTTTGTAAATATTTCAGGGATATGTTGCACCTAGTTGGTTGTATTTGTGCCTAGCTTCATGGTGGTGCATTTAGCTTTCTTTTAGGTTTTGTATTTTGGTCTATTTTCTTATTTTAGGAAAGGAGATGTCTTTAGTATTTTATGTGGAGTGTGACTTAGAATGTGGGCCTTTTTGAGAGTGCATGTGCATGTAGTTTCTACTCTCCACACCTCCTACTTTGTTTCTCACACCCTTCTAGTGCTGCATGAAGCATAAGAGACAAATGGAAACCCCTTGTTCACTCTGGATGGTGCCAAAGGAGCTTCTCTCTCCTACTTGGGACATTTGAATTCAAATTCAATTTGGAGAGAGTTTATATGACACTCTCAAATTTAAATTTGAATTTTAAAGGAATATAGATCTGTAATTCTAGGGCCTATTTGGATCTAATTAAATTAACCAAGTGTTAATTAGCTTTTAGCTAATTAAACACTTAGCTAATTCAATTTATTCACTCCTAAATAGTGGAAGTTCTTTTATGCCTTTTATTAAGGGTTCTTTCCCTTGTAACAAACTTCTTCTTCAATGACTTATCTTCTCCTAGAAATAGCACTCATCACCATCATCTTCTTGTCTATTCATCTTTATTTTCACCTTAAACACCTCTTTGGAGCAAGATCATGAAAGAAGGATCTCAAGATTGCTTGAAGAATTTTTGGAATTACATCACTATGCCGTTTCAGTCTTGGGGTTAAAGACATCACAAATTTTCTTCTCTCAAATTGTCCACAGCATCTTGCATGCCCCCATGTCTTTCTTTGAATTCTAAGCAGGGTAAGAACTTTAAGGCTCAAGTATGTTGTGTGTTAAATTTTGCATGGAATAATAATAAAATTATATTAACATAAATTTCTACATTACTGTCATATTTCAAGTCCACATGTCTAATGACTTTTATTTTTCTTAAACTTCTACAAGCATATATCCACTCATCAGACCAATGTTGATATCTTTATCCCCTTGTTCCTCAATTTTATGGTGGCCATGTACATTACAGTGATCAGCATATAATCACATGTCAAAATTCTTGGCCAATAGCTTTCTTTGTTAATTCCTCTCGCTTGGTTAAACATATGGTACCGGGTAACTATAGGGTTTTTCTTTCCAATGATTGCTGGCATATGTTTTAAGATTTATAGCATGTGGCACGACATGGATTTAATTGAATTGTCTTTTAGATTGTCAATCAATTAATGTCTGTGTATATCATAGAAATTTGTGTCTGGAAACAAAAGTAAATGGGCTAGCTTAATAGAGAGAAAGATTAAGGAGCGTTATTTAAATAGTAGATATTACATAACTAAATCCACTTCAGTCAGAAGAACTAAATATGTTCACAGTTAAATATATCTCATGCAATACATGTTCACAATTCATGTGTTTGTTTTTGACTTTTTTCTTTTTGGTTTTGTAGGGTTATTTTTTTTCTTCGTCTCGTGAATTAACTCGTCTGGACTCAATTATAAAAGCACCTGTCATTCACCATTTCTCTGAAAGCATTTCCGGGGTCATGCCAATCCGTGCGTTCAGAAAGCACAAGGAATTTTGTGGAGAAAATATTAATGAGTGAGTGCTAATTTGCGAATGGATTTCCACAACTTTAATTCCCATGCGTGGTTGGGTTTCCGCTTAGAATTGCTAGGAAAACAAACTTGCATTACAAGGATTTCAGAACTCACTGCTAAAAGAGTTTTATATTTACGGATGACATGAGTATTAATTAATAAAGTTAATAAAAATTTATCATATATATAAAAGAGGAGTGTGATTATATAAAATCTTTTAAACTATAGTTTATAAATATTTTTTTCTTGTTATTATATATATATATATATAAATCATATTTTGGATAGATAGTGTCTAAATATATTGTAGTTTATGGAAAAGATCTAGATTTAATTCATTAACCATTGATATAACCTGAACAATGTAATTATCTAACGCGGTTTCACGTCAAGCTTTGCTTCAAATTCTGTCGTCCTGGAACGCATGTTTTCTATACTACACAAAACAAATATCATAATTTATAGTGTGGTACTTTTCACTGAAGATTTAAACATAGCAAAATATAACGCATCGTATTTTTTACTAAATATTCAAAGTTATAAAAAAAATAAGCACGGTACTTGCCAATATATACATTTAAAATTACCAACTATTTATTTCACATAAAAAAAAACATGAATTACCCATCTCTAACATTGCATATGAAAACTATGTATAAAGAACAATCCAGATATGACAGGGATGAGTTTATATTTTAACTTGTTTTAGCAGACAATTTACGTTGATATTTTCAAAAATTGTTCTATATATGTTGTGATTTGAATCTCTCGGTCACAACTTTTTTTGACCAAACATTCTGAACATTCGAATTGATTCTGAAAGTTATACATCTAATAGTTGATACCTTGTATGTAAAATAAATATATAAAAGCTAGAAAAATACAAAAGATTGTTCTTCTTTAGAAAATAGACATGCGTGTAACAATTAATTTTAAGTAAAATACTAAATGGGTTCCTGAAAGTTTGGGGTATTTGTAATTGGGCCCTTGAAAAGTTTTTTCAGGAACCTGGGTCTCTGATGTTTAAAAAGCATGCATCTAAGTCTTTTTGTTTATGATGTCATTTAGTCAATGTACAGTGAACTGTTAAGGACTTACGTGGTATGTTCATTTTTCATTATGTGTCAATCCACATCATTCATATTAAATATGTAAGAAGGAAAAATATTATGTGGTAGTCTAGTCTCCCTTCAACGACCCATCTCAGACCTCTCACCAATGGACCCTCCTCCTCCTAATCTAGTTCCTCTACCTCCTCTTCCTCTTCACCTTCTCCCTCCTCTCCACCACCGTCCTCATCCTCATTGTCACCTCCCTCTACATCGCCAAGCCCATCTCCTTCTCTGCCACTCTATTCGCCATCCCTCGTATCTTCAACTGCCTCTTCCTCTCCTTCCCCAAGGTCACCCTCCTTATGATCCAGACAACTCCTCGATAGCGTGTGGCCGAGGGTTTTCATTGTTTTCTTTGTCGTTGGGAAAGCTCCAGCGACATAAGTTGCAGGATTTGGCATATGACATGAGGGAGGATTTGCGGTGCCCAAAGGAGTGAAGGGTTGTGGGATTTGGTAGATTGATGTATATAGACTTAAGAATGTATGACATGAGAGGGTAAAGGAATAGCAAGAGTGGATTTTGTTAAAAAATTACATGAGAGGGTAAAGCCAACATTGAACATCATTCAAAGGAGTATGCTAGTAAAGCCAATAGGGGCATGAAAGAAATTATCTTCAATGAAGGGGATTGGGTATGACTTCATTTAAGGAAGAATCGCTTCCCTACTCAAACGAAGTCCAAGCTTAGCCCATGAGGAGATAGTCCCTTTCAAGTCCTCAAGAGAGTGAATAACAATACATACATATTAGATCTCCTTGAGGACTATGGTGTCAGTACTATCTTTAATCTTTGTGATTTGATCCTTTTGTAGGTACTGATGAAGAAGAGGAGGACCTATCAGATTTGAGGTCAAATCCTTCCCAAGGTGGAGGAGATGATGCATGCTCCCCAAGTAAGGGCCCTATCACTAGGGTCATGGCTAGAAGAATAGAAGAAGACATAGCTAGAGTAGATGGAGGAAAATCTCAACTCCATATGACCATCAAGTTGTGCAAGTCGTGACTTATTTACTTGTAATTTTTCTTTTAGGAACCTAGGATTTTATTTTGAACATGTATTAGTCCATTTATTTTTCTAGGAGGTGTCTTAGTAATAAGAAGGGGTAAAATTAGCTTTTGAGCCTTTATTGACGAAATAAGGGGATAGTTTGATAACTACACTCTCTTTTCCTAAATAAAACTCCAAACTAATAAGGAGTAATCTTGACCCTTGGATGAGGTAGCTTGGACATCAATTCTCATCTAAAGGAGGGGATTAATTGGACTTTGGGCTTCAATCTTCCTGCCTTGAATGACTCCTTTTAATTCTATCTCTTCCTATCCTTCATGACTTGTCCAAGAGGTTAGCTCCATCTATAAAAAGGCGGTCATTCACACTCTTGTATTTTTGACACTTTATTGAATGGAAAAACCTTGAGTTGACCAAAATTCTCCTAGTATCCACCTTTCTCTCTTTGAGAATTCCTTAGGTTTTTATCAAGGATTTCATCCCTTATGACAAACTTTCCCTCTTAGGCTTACCTTACCTTAAGTGGTGCCTAAAACCACTTCACTTCTTACCTCTCCACAAATCATTTCACTAAAGAAGAAAACCTCTAGAAAAAAATCAAGGGAGACATGCATCAGGCGGCGATGGTTGTGGAGGTCGTGGGTGTTGGAAGGCTTGTGGCAACCGGGGTGGGAGTTATCGGCGAGGTCGAGATAGGAGAGGAGGGCACAGAGGGAAGGATCACTGAATGAAAGTGCAGAATGAGAGTTTTAGGCATATTTTTTTAATTTTAATTTTACTATTTTTAGCGGCTAAAAGCCGTCACAAATATTTTTCGTTCTTACATATTTAGTATGAATGACATGGAGTGTCACGTAATGCAAGAGAAACGAGGGACCTACCAGCGTCATGAATAAAAAGACTTAGATACATGTATTTTTAAATATCAAGAATTCAAATGCTTAAAAAAACTTTCAAAAACCCAGTTGCAAGCGTCTCAAACTTTTAGGTATTCATTTAGTATTTCAGTTATTATTTTTTCATGTTATATTTTACAAAAAATAAAATAAAATTGTTTTGAAAGTTATACAACGCACTTTCCCAGAGCAATTTTAATACAGTTTTCCCTAGCTAAAAGTTTTGATACAATTCAATGTAGTTGGTGTTATTTTAATGCACTGCTTCATAACTGATTTGACTATTAATTAAAATGATATCATTAGATTAAGTAAGTAAATATGAAGTCGAAAATAAACCCTGGTGGTTAGTAAACCTCACTGAGATATTAACTTTTAATTTTATTTTTCTTTATTCACAATTTTTCGGTTATGACACATTAAAGAATGAAAAAAACATTAAAACTTTTTTACTCATTTTTTGTCTTGGTTCTCTTATTTAATAATTTAATTTTTATTTTTTAGTATATCAGATAATATTGTTTTAAATAATTGTAATTTTTTTTGCAATTTGTAGACATTGTTGGAAAAATGACTTACAATGCAACGATTACATCAACATATCGCCTAACAATTACATCTGAGTACTCAGGATTGTCTTTAAAGGCTCACTTTCTGAAGTTACAGATTCAGGTTATAAATCAGTCAAGTACAATAAACTTATCATAGCTTTAATTAATGCTAGTTGTAACATCTATTTTTTTGAAAAAATAAAATATTAATAAAAGGGTATAATATATAATAATAAATTTAAATTAATGTAATATTTATATTTATTAAAATAAATTATGAATTGATTTTATAAAAAACAAATAAATAAAATAAATGTGGGTATAAATAGTAAGATAATTTGAAAGTTAAGTTTGTGTATAGTTTTAAAAAATCTAATCTAATTAACTATGAACTTAGAGTAATTCAGAGAGGTTAGGTGATTGTATTTCTGTTTCACGTTTTTTATCTTGAAGATTTGAGAGAAAGTTGCGAAGGGAACTTTGTTGAGGAATATGAGGATTGAGGAGGGCAATATTTGGAACTTTAGGATATATCGAGGTAAATTGTAGGAAATTATCTCTCATATGGCATGTGTAAGGAAAATGGGTAGTGCAGTAATCCCTAAACTTCAATAGATTTTATGTATGTCATTGAAGGATTATGAATACTCGCAATAAGCGTCGATAAAGTAAACGTGATGGGAAGAAATAACAACCTGAAATCAATGTATTTGGTGTACCTGAATAATTAATTGGTGTTTCCATGAATTTATTTTGTTGGATTTGTTTAGGATCATGTGTACTATCAGATTATTTGGATGGAATGATTATGTTAGCATTGAGGATCTCCATTTTTATACCCTAGAGATTAGTATCCCTAAACAAAATAATGAGTATTTGTATTAAGTATTGAACTAATGTTATATTATTGGATTATTGATTGTGTTGATATATTATCTATTTCTATGAATAGTATTAATTATTAAACGATGTAGAACTTTAATTATATGATCAATTAATGTGATGATTGAGGGGCTGCTTTGTTAATTGAACTATTCTCAATGTGGAAAGGTTAGGAGTTGGATGTTGGATGTTTTCTTTCATTGAGGGATTGATGGAAAAATTGATGATTATAATGTTGGAAATAATAGTGGATTGGTATTAATCAATTATATTTTATCATTATCTGGCAATTTAAGATTTGGTGATAATCATATCTTATAATATCATTAAGCAAATTACAACAACAACAATACACATTCTCTAAAATAATCCCCTAGAAAGTAGGTAGTAAAATCCTCAAGAGTTCTTATTGAACTCATATCTCTACAATAATCATTCCTAGGGTTTTTTTGTTCTTGAAGATAAGAACTTCAATTCAATATATTTGAGGTACACAAATTCTCTTTCCTCTATCTTTTTATATTTAATTCTCTATACATACTATAATCTTGTATCTATTGATTTAAGGTTTCCTTTTATTTCCATCAATTGGTATCAGAGCCAAATTAGATACATATTATGGTTGTTTTCTATTAGAGAATTATGGTTGTTTTCTATTAGAAAATTAAATTTGAATTGAAGATTTTTTGTGTTATTAGTGAAATTTTATAATATAGTTCACTATTAGTTTTTTCACAAAAAAAAATGAGGAAAATAAACTGAACATTACAAAAAAAAGGGAAACATTATGTAATTCTAAAAGTTCAGTTAAAAGAGAATCCCTAAAGAAATTACAATGTACTATAACTTATATCAATAAAATCCTAATACCGATAGGGTATTAAAAAATCATTAACATAAGCCAAGAAAAATACATTGTATAACACCAAATTACATTAATAACAATACACCGATAGAGTATAGTTATCATCAATGCAATAAAAAAAATAATTATATCACAAAATTCACATAAATGCATCCAAAATAGTGAAATTATAATTATGTAAATGAAAAAAGAAATTATGCATATTGTCCAATAAATTTGTATAATTTTAATCATATATATTATATGACCAACATACAAAATTCACATTATTATACCCATGATAGACAAGTAATAATAATGCAAATTAATAAAGAAAATTATGCTCATAAGAGAAGGACAATTAAGATTGTGCATAATTAATAAAATAACCTAAAATCAATTTATAAATGATAATTCAATATTAAAGAGAGTACAGTATAATTGGAGAATACAAATACTGTAAAGAATTATCACAATGAAAATAGGTAAAAAATTCAAGATTATAATAGTAAAAAAAAATTTAATTTAATCTTGAATTAATCAAATTTTTTTATACTAAAAAATACCAATAATATAAAAATATTAAATAAATATGGTATTTTTGAAAAAATAAGAATATAAAAAATTAGCAACAACATTCAATGCTTTTGAGAATGAATTTAACACACGAATCATCATACATGATCGTATCAAAACGACAAAGTTCTCCCTTAACCAAATCACAAAAATATGGGTATAAAAATGAGTCCATGCAACCCCATTAATACTTTCCAAAGTAAAAGTTAACACAAATATATTATGTTGCCCACATAAATGACTCATATTGGTCAAACATAAAAAAAGAAAAACCATTAAGTAATTTTAAAAACAATTTATCCCATAATTATTTAAAAGAAAACTAGGTTTTAAAGGGGTAGCACTTAAAAAAAAGTTTCAATATATAATTTATCCATGTAAGAGTAAGGGAATGAAACTTTAACATGTTATTTTTAACAATAACAAGTAGCGTAAACCCTCATTTTTTTTTGTGAAAAAACTAATAGTGAACTATATTATAAAATTTCACTAATAACACAAAAAATCTTCAATTCAAATTTAATTTTCTAATAGAAAACAACCATAATTCTCTAATAGAAAACAACCATAATATGTATCTAATTTGGCTCTGATACCAATTGATGAAAATAAAAGGAAACCTTAAATCAATAGATACAAGATTATAGTATGTATAGAGAATTAAATATAAAAAGATAGAGGAAAGAGAATTTGTGTACCTCAAATATATTGAATTGAAGTTCTTATCTTCAAGAACAAAAAAACCCTAGGAATGATTATTGTAGAGATATGAGTTCAATAAGAACTCTTGAGGATTTTACTACCTACTTTCTAGGGGATTATTTTAGAGAATGTGTATTGTTGTTGTTGTAATTTGCTTAATGATATTATAAGATATGATTATCACCAAATCTTAAATTGCCAGATAATGATAAAATATAATTGATTAATACCAATCCACTATTATTTCCAACATTCTCCCACTTGGATGGTATTAATCAATAATACCATCACATGTTTAGTTATATTTATATGGAACCAAAATTTACACTCTCATTTCCTTTTGTTCCATATTGACTTATAACCTTTAATTGGACACTTTTTCCTTCAAAATAAAAAAAAATATTGCATTTTTTGTGGTGCAAATTTTCTATATATATATATATATATATATATATATTGATAAAGAAATAGTTGAATTTTATTTAGCCCTCTGGGTATTTTTTTGTTATGTCAACTTATTTTTTCTTTATCAAGTGGAAGGATTTTGTATATTAGAATTTTAATTAATATCTTATAAAATAAATTGTCGTGATATAAGATTTTTACCTTAAATATTCAATTAATCATACATGTGAAAAAACAAATGTTCTTGATAAAATTATTTTTTCTTATCACATTATTTGTGATCACATTGTTGTGATCTATATTAAGGATTTTATATTGGTCTCTTGTAAAATATTTTCTTGTATAACAAACTCTCTATTGATTTGCAATATTAGTATGAAATTCTTGTAAGGACAATATAAGAATCCCAAATTTTAAGAGATTAATTTCTCTATACCATATTTTATAATATTGTTAATGGTATTCTTGTAAAAGCTAGAGGCTTTATTTTGGGATATATAAATAAACCTATGTCCATTATAAATTGTGATGAGAGTTAGAGACTATTTATTATTATATCCTTAATATATGCAAGAATATGTCCCATTCTTTTGCTGCGTGTGATCATGTTTTATTCTCAAGTGTGTGTAAATATTGTTTATTGTAGCACTTGATTTTTGTTTATGATTACTTGAGAACTTGCTTATGATCTCATATTCTACGTAAAATTATCAAGTGATCCATTTTCTCACTCATGTAATTATTTTTCAAGATCTTCATAGGGGTCAATATTTTTGTAAAGATTGATTAATATGTGGTTAATTATGAAACCATTTGTGAGAATTATTTATTCTTATGGATGAATTTGTAGGTTTCATATTCTTGTTATTTTAACCACTTCTCTCATTAATCATTTGTTATTCTACTACTTTCTAATTTCTTAAGTAGAATAATAGTGAATTTTAATTCACTTTTATTATTATCTTATAAAGTCATCATCCCACTATCACTAGAACTTTTAATACTAGTGTACCTAATGATAATCCTAATATTTTTTGGTATATTAAGGATTAGTGAGAGTATATATAATCTTCTATTATCTCTCGAAACTTATATATTTTTTATTGTCATATAATCGTGTTCATATTTAATTATGATATGACATATTCCATAGGGTTTCTCTATTTTTGTCCTATTTTTATTGAGATACATAAAATCCATTGTATCTTTGTAAACATCTTTAACTGATGTTAAGGTCATTCTGTTGGGTACTGCACATCAATCCTTTTGGCATACAATTATGCATTGTGTATCTCTTTTACCCAAATTTCATATTTTAATTGATCAAAATTTTAGAAGTATATAATTTTGTATCATGTCTCGATACTTATCTATTTGTATTGTCATATATTCTTGTGCACATTTAATTATGATATGACATACTTTATAGGACTTGACTATTTATTTTTGTCCTATTTTAATTGAGATACATAAAATTCATTGTATCTTTGTAGACATCTTTAACTGATGTTAAGGTCATTCTGTTGGGTACTGCACATTAATCTTTTTAGCATAAAATTATGCATTGTGCATCTCTTTTACCCAAATTTAATATTGATCAAAATTTTAGAAGTATATAATTTTGTATCATGTCTCGAAACTTATCTATCTGTATTGTCATATATTCTTGTGCACATTTAATTGTGATATGACATACTTTATAGGACTTGACTATTTATTTTTGTCCTATTTTAATTGAGATACATAATTCATTGTATCTTAATAGACATCTTTAATGGATGTTAAGAGCATTTTGTTGGGCATTGCACATTAATTCTTTTGATATGCAATTAAGTATTGTGCATTTCTTTACCCAAAATTTCACATTTTGTTTGGTCAAAATTCTATAAGTATATTGTAGATGCAATACTCCTATCGAGTATGATTTTCTACTTTGTAAAAAAGTGCTTATTATGATAGTACTCCTATTGAGTACAATTTTGCACTTTTGAAGTACTTATGAATTTTTTTTGTTTGGACCAATTATCTAAGTGTTTGCTCAATTGACATTTTGTGGCCACAATAATCTGAGTATCATTTTATATAAACTAGGTGTCTATGTGGTTTTAGTAGGGAATTTATGGATTTCTTACTTATCTTTGGATTCTTACATAGTCACTCTTTTTTGAAACTCAGATTAGTTAAATGTCAAATATTATAGAGCATTTATGTAGCCTATATGTAATTACATATGTTATTGGGCTATGATGAATAATTAGATGCATGTAAATTATGCTTTCTCACCTATATAATTTTTCGGACTCAAGTAAAAAAAATTTATATTAATTAAACATTTTTTTATTCACTGATCAAATACTTAACTTTGGAGTTTTATAACTCATATGGTTTGGTTAAGTTTTGATGTCTTAGATCAGTGGGAGTCTGAAAACTTTCTTATGAGATATGTGTGAAGTAATATCATTTTAGTAACATATCTCTTAGCATTTTTGGATGCTTGAGATCATGTAGTATCATATTATTGAACTACATTATTCTATATACTTTATGAGAAGTATTTATGATATATATCCCTATCAGATATTATTTTCTAGCTCAAATTTCTCATTGTCTAATATAAGATTTGTCTATAATTGTCATTCTAGCTTAATGATTTATCTTTGTATTATTGATTAATACCATCCAAGTGGGAGAATGTTGGAAATAATAGTGGATTGGTATTAATCAATTATATTTTATCATTATCTGGCAATTTAAGATTTGGTGATAATCATATCTTATAATATCTTTATGATTATTTGAATGGGATTATAGTAAGATTGACTCTGTGATGGGTTGAGTCAATCATAAAAAAAAACCCATTTGAGGGGTCTCTGCCTACCCTGGAGGATTATAAATTTGCCATCCCATTAAGCAAATTACAACAACAACAATACACATTCTCTAAAATAATCCCCTAGAAAGTAGGTAGTAAAATCCTCAAGAGTTCTTATTGAACTCATATCTCTACAATAATCATTCCTAGGGTTTTTTTGTTCTTGAAGATAAGAACTTCAATTCAATATATTTGAGGTACACAAATTCTCTTTCCTCTATCTTTTTATATTTAATTCTCTATACATACTATAATCTTGTATTTATTGATTTAAGGTTTCCTTTTATTTCCATCATATAACTGTAATTGTAGGATGTGATGATAATTAAGTACTAGAGATAGAGAAGTAGAATTTAGGAACCTTATAAGTTGAAAACTTGTTATATGAAAATGTTTGTATGAACATACCTCAGTGTTTCTATAATATTTTTATGTGTGATTAACGAAATTGAGTTTCATTTGTTGTTTTTCAAAATAGACATTTGGGGTACAATTTAGGCTCAATAATCGCATCACAATGTTAAGAATTGAATGAGTTATGTGAGTCAAAAGTTGATTTTCTAATCTAGTGCATGAAACATATGTTTGTGTGTTGTACATCTGTGAGTGACCTAAATGATCTTATTAGGTTTGGTGTTCTTCCTGAAAGTTGTATCCTTATATGTTATCTTTCCGTTGGAGTTGGAATCACTTAAAAATTATGTATATAACTCAGGTTATGAATAAAATAGTGAGTAAAGGCCAAACTATCAAATTTTGGGTTAATTATTGCGGGTTGGTAAATTTTACAAAGAGTAGATAATTAAACTAACTCTAGATATCAACATAAATGTTTTAGGTAATTGTATTATCTTTCTAATAAAATTTGTACCACCATCATATATCAATAGTACAACTATAAATATTGTATTTAGACTAAACAATACAATAAAAAAGTAAGATAAGAATGGAGAATGCTAGTGATAATGGTGTTGATTGATGTGGTGTGAAATATTGTTATGTATCTTATAATTATGAGTATCATGAATGACTAAATGTTTGAAATTTGTTTAGGGAGAATGAATTAAGGATTCGACCCATTCTATGATATTGATGTTGACTACAATTGAGTGTATAATGTATTCATGATCGATGATAATCAAGGTGTGTCTGGCGATATGCCATCCCAACTGCGGTTAGGGTGGATTGTGATGACGTTATTAGATTATTGTGGTGTAACTTATAATTTTGAATATGGTGAATGATTAAATGTTTGAAAGTTTTCTAGGTGTGTGAATTGGGGATTTGTTCCCGTGTGTGATATTGATGTTGATTTCAATTGGAAGTATAGTGTGTTGATAATGATAGTCAAGGTGTCTTTGACGATGTGTCATCCCAACTGCAGTTGGAGGTGGATTATGATGACATTATTAGATTATTATAATGTAGCTTATAATTGTAAGTATGGAGAATGATTAAATGTTTGAAAGTTATTTCAGGTGTGTGAATTTCAGATTTGTTGTACTATGTGATATTGATGTTGATTTCAATTGGACGTATAATGTGTTGATGATGATCGTTAGGGTGTGCTTGATGAAGTGTCATCCCAGCTACGGTTGAGGTGAAGTGTGATGACATGATTATTGACATTGCAATTTATAAATGTGAAACTGAAATGTGATTACCTAGTCCTAAATTACTCTAAGTTCATAGTTAGCTAAATTGGGCTTTCTAACACTACACAAAATTAACCTTCAAACTATCTAGCTATTTAAACTCACATTTATTTTATTTATTTGTTTTATGAGATCAATTCATAATTTATTTTAATAAATATAAATATTAAATTAATTTAAAGTTATTATTATAAATTATATCTTTTTATTAATATTTTATTTTTCTAAAAAAAATTGAATGTGACAATCGGCATTAATTAAAGCTGTGATAAGTTGATTGTACTTGACTGATTCATCATCACCTGAATCTGTAACTTCAGAAAGTTAGCCTTTAAAGAGAATCCTGAGTGCTCAGATGTAATTGTTACGCGATATGTTGATGTAACCGTTGCATTGCACGTAATTTTCCCAACAGTGTCTACAAATTACAAAAAATGACAATTATTTAAAAAAATATTATCTGATATACTAAAAAACAAAATTAAATTATTAAAAAATAGAGAAAAAAATGAATAAAAAAGTTTTAAATGTTGTTTTCATTCTTTAATGTGTCATAACCGAAAAATTGTGAATAAAGAAAAATAAGAGAACCAAGACAAAAAATGAGTAAAAAAGTTGCAATGTTTCTTCATTCTTTAATTTTCCCAACAGTGTCTAGAAATTACAAAAAATGAAAATTATTTAAAAAAATATTATCTGATATACTAAAACATCAAAATTAAATTCTTAAATAAGAGAACCAAGACAAAAAATGAGTAAAATAGTTTTAATGTTTTTTTCATTCTTTAATGTGTCATACCCGAAAAATTGTGACTAAAGAAAAATAAAATTAAAAGTTAATATCTCAGTGAGGTTCACTAACCACCAGAGTTTATTTTCTACTTCAGATTTACTTACTTAATCTAATGATATCATTTTAAATTAATAGTCAAATCAGTTATGAAGCATAGCAATAATTTTTAATTTTCAATATAAGGATTCACAAATAGATTTTAAGCAACAAACTGACACTTGCCAATGGTCCAGTACTGAAAACATTGTGTAGAAGATATATATCAGAGTCTTGATATACAGTCCTCACAAGTTGCATGCACTGCTTCTGACCCCACTAAGGTTGTTACCATGCTCTCCAATCTCAGTCTGATCACCATGCTCCATCATTTCCAAGTCTTTCTCCAAGCTACAAACTCTAACAACTAAGTTCTTAAATAAAATAAAATAAATAAAACTAAATTACCTAACAGATATACCATTCACTGGCATCATATATATTAAAAGAATCTAATTCAGTTGATTAATCAAGCTATATGAATGAAAAAAAAAAAATCTTTTTCAGTACCGGATGGTTTCAGTAAAAGAGAAAAAAACATATAAAATATGTGGACCTACATATCAAGTGAGTATCACACGTTACATGTGTCTTTCTTTTTCTACTGAAATCATTCATTATTATTAGAGAAGAAATGAACTTGCATGAATGATAGTAAATTTTCGAAACTGTCTTCAACTCGTATCTTTAGCAACAAAAAAAAATCTTACTACCAGAATACATGTATGCTATATATGAAGAATTAATGTAAATATACAGCATACTGTTACTCGTTGGAGAGGACCAATAGATTCTAGCACATACTCCATCTTAGTCACATAGAATAGTTAGTCTATACATATATGTGGTGTGTGTTTGTACATTGATTGATGTGATAAGAAGCATTTATTTAATTAATCATGAACTGTATGTTATATAACTTAAATTTGTGCGGTGTATTAAAAAAACAATGGAAAGCTAATGACAACACTAATTGTCTAATTTGGAAGATGTTTACATAATAATGTTTAAGTGGATTTGGAAGATATGAAAAATTCTGATCTTCTCCCGGATTAAGAGTGGTGTCTAAGTTCATGGGAAGAAAAGGACAAAATTAGACACTCTCCATGAAACAACGAAAAGGAAATGCTAATTTTCAATGCCAGCCCTGGTTTCTGTTTATCTGTAGAACTAAATTAACATGTGGATGATCTTCTTAATTTGTGTCTACAAAAGATATATGTACTTAACTGTCTTTCTTGAGCAGCCAGAAATAGTTCTGCACATAAAAAGGATAGCCTAAAACAAAATGAATCCATGATGAAGAAAGAGAAAAACTAGTTGACCACAGGAATTCCTTTTTCCTTATGATGGAATCTGTTCAAGAGAATTTTGATTCCTTTTAGCCTACGGTTAATTGTGACGGAATGGTTTAAATTTACAAAAGCCAGCGTTAGGGTGTTCAAGCAAACCCATCACAAATGGTGTGTAAGAGATTTACATAACATTGTTAAATAAATAAAAAAAATTCCATTTTATAGTAGTCTGGACCAGATCTTTTTTAGTTATTTTGCATTCTAGGATTGTACATATGTATTACTAGCATAGAAGATGATTTACTTATGGTAGATCTATGGTGAAATAGTTGTACTTATATGTTACTAGCATAAAAGAGGACCGTTTCAAGCATGTACCTGAAAGAGTATGATGAACATTATTAGCATGAACAGATTTATGTGTCTGGATGTATAATTTCTATCATGGGTGTGTAATGAATTTATATGTTTATTTTTTGTACTTTAGTCAACTACGCACTCTCTTTATATGTGCTTTAACATGCGTGAGATGTATTCTACCCTTTGTTGCTTGTTGTTGCCTTTTATTTGGGTTGAACTCCACTTTTATGTAAACAAGATCTTAATGATATCATGGGTGATGAAACTTCGGCTTTTCTTTACCTCTTTTTGTTAGATTGCTATGATTAGATGTGACATTGGACTATAGAGAATTAATTAATAATTTTTTGTCATATGTACGAATTACTTAAAGTTACATTCTGAGTTTTATTAACTGAGAATCTTATAAAGATAATTTTTAAAGCCTAATGTGTTTACTTATATGTCTAAGTTTTGTTATATCATTATTTTAGAAAATAAGTGTATGTTGAGTGATGCAGATCCTTTTACTTAAGTGTTAAGTCTAGTATTTACATGAACAAATTTCTATATTAATTTGTATTTAAAGAATAAAGAGTTTTTAAGTAGAAGATGTCACAGAAAAAGAATAAATTTTAGTTAATAGCAAAGTTTGTTACTAGCGATATATTATTATATGGTTCCAAACCACCATATAATTAATTAGTCAAATTAATTATATCATAAATAGTGAATTATTATTAGTTGACATCATAAATGACAGTGTTCTTGGACCATGTACTAGCACTCCTCAAGAATATAGTTTATAGTTTTTAATTGGAAAAAATTTACTTCTAGTCCTTATTCTCTTCACTAATCTTGGGCTTGCTTCTTATGCTTTTTATGTTAATAAATTTTACTAATACTTGTACATGTGGGCATTGAACTCTCCTCGATTTTGATAGATATTACATGTTTTAATCAAGTATGAGTAAATTTATTATTCGTTATTTGAATGGGTACATGTATAGGTATAGGTATGTAACTACTTACCTATTACACGAACTCGTACCGATCCCATTACAGTATAATTTTATACTTAAAATTATATATTCAATTAAAACTTTTAATTCTTAACCTTTACTTTATAATTTCTTATTCTTTATACACTTTTAAATTAAAATATAATGAATAACTTAATGTACAATTTATTTAATAATAAATAAGTAAATTAAATTATAAAAAATAATATAATGAGTTACATGGAGATATGTTCAAACTAAAACTATTGAACAAAAATGAGGATAAGGATTAAAATTTCTTATGCATTTCTTGTATACCCTTTCCCATACTGCCCATTTCCATCCCTAAATTTGACCTTCAAATTTTAAAAATCATATATTTTTTTAAAGTTTGAAGAACAAATTTGTCAATAGAACCTATATCAAGTTTGATAAAAAAAGGATAGGAAAAAAATATTTTCCACACATAAATGCTCTTAAGAAGAATTATTTTTACCAAATTTAATTTTTTGGAAATCAAAATGTAAATGATTGAGAGAGAGAGAAATTTATTTTGTAATATATTTAATAAATTATTTTTATGTATGTTGACTTCTAGAAAGCTCAAGTTTATAATAACAATTTAATTAGAATGCACCGATAGTGTAAGAAAGTTTTACACTAACAGTTGATCACAACTCTTCATTTATATGACTTTTAAAGTATTAACTAGTAAAGTCAACAAACTTATCATAAATAAAAGGTTGTGATGACCATGTACACAAATTAATTAATCTCTTATAATAAATACATATTATATTTTAAAAATTGAATAAATACATTATACTATATTGAGAAATTGAAGTTGGTAATTTATTTAATAAAATAATTTTGATATATAAATATTCATATTTATAGAAGTATATAAATAATTATTAAAAACTCAACATTTTAATAAATGAATATCATTTTTTAAAATCTCATTAATACATTATGCTACACATATAGAGAGATTATAATTGTAATTTATTTAATAAAATTATCATATAATAAATATTTTAAAATTTTTATATAAGTCTTTGTACATGAAAATTATTTTATTAAAATATATATATATATATTAAATAACTTAATCAAATTTAATAATTTGAATTAATTTTTTCTATTTTAATTTCATAAGTGATGTTTGATTTTTATTTTATTAACAATACCATAATCACTCCAGGATTTAGTCACACTTAAAAGTTTTTTACCCCTCTAAGAGTATTTTGTTGCGTTCGAGCTCCGTTGTCCTCCACTAACTCAGCATGTGTTGCCCCAAATGATTTACACCCATTGGATGGTTAATGTTTGGTTTAAGAAAATATTTTATATTTTTATTTTTTATTGTTATTTTCTAAAAAAAATTAATTTTCAAGTTTTCAATATTAAAAAAATATGTTTATTTTTACTTGATATTTTCTATTTTAAAAAATTAATATTATTAAATTTAATCAAATTTATTTAAAATATTATAAAATATTTATATGTATAATTTAAAATACATTTATATATATATTTTTTATAATTAAAATATTTTTATTAAGTTTTTATATAGTTTTAATTTTTGCAAAAACACTGAAAATAACTTTGTTCTCTTTTTTATTTTCAGGTTTTTTGAAATGTTTTCAGAGAAAATGTTTTCTAAATTATAATCAAACATTTTTTTAGTAATATTTTTTATTTTTTGTGAAAATAAAAATAATAAATACTCAAAAAAATGTCACTTAATAAATAAATATTATATTTTAAATTTAATAAATTTTTATATATTTTTTCATGCATATAAGTTGAAAACAATATTTATAGTTAATTACACAAAAATATATACATTTAGAAATATTTGTTTTACTACAATAAAAATACTTATATTTATATTTTTTTAATATTTTAATTTTTTATATAAAATATTTTACCTTGGGAAGATTTAAGTCAACAAATGACTATTAATTAAATCCTTAACACGTGTGTAATGTTAAAGATAGTAAACATTATTCAATTAACTCATTCATTATATGTTACATTGAGAATTTTATTTTTAATTTTTGGATAAACTATTTTTTTTATATTAACTTTTTTGAATTTCTGATTTTAGTATATAAATTTTTTTTTGACCGGTCAAAGTATATAAACTTTTTTTTTCTAATATTTTGGTATTTCTGACTATTAACTTATGCTGTGAAATAATATTTAAGTCCGATAAGTTAACAAATTATTGTTTATCATCTCCGTTAAAATTTCAATCCCTTTATCTTTGACCCACTATGAATCCTATGCATCCATCCCATCCCATCCAAGGCTCTCACGCGCCCTTATATGCTCCCTTGTCCCTAACCCTAACCTTTGGAACACACCTTTACACTTGCTACCAATGTCTTACCCTCATCTCGAACCATCCCCCACCCACCTCCTTACCCTACAGCCAGCACCTCCCACTCTCAACCCAATAGTGTGGGAACTAATGAAATATCATTTAAAATTCGCACTTGAATATTAGTTTTACCTTTCATAACTTGATTGAAAATTTCCTTCTTGTTAAACGAAGCTAGACATTCCTTGCATATGTGTTTGTTAATAAAAAAAATTCAAAACAAATGAAAGAACAAAAATAAAAAATTCACCTAGCAAATTAAGCGAAATATCCAATAGTATTTTATTACAATATAAACTAGTTATCATAAATTTATTAAATAATTTATCTTATACATTTTAAGTATTATGTTAAGAGAACTAGATAAATGTTTTGGCATGCATCGGTGGATGATGTAGAAAACGATGTGTCGCTTAAACCCACTGTGTTGCTTTCAAAAATTGAAGCCTTAGTTCGAGGTGAATTTTCTAAATTGTTTGTATTTTTTCATTTTTCAAAAGAAATAACAACATAGTGTGTCCCTGCATTTGTCTCTTCAATCCTTCTAAAATTGCCACTATTCAAAATTCATTATTCATTATTCCACCCGTATAAAGAAACATTATTACCACTATACTTAGTTCCTATTTATTTAATATAGATTAAAAAACATTCAATTTTTGCAATTTCAATATTTAAAAATCTAATAAATATATATCTTAATTCGTTCTCAATAACATAGGAATATTATATTACCTATTCAGTAAAAGAATGGAGAATCCTTGAAGTCCGATATAGTAAACGAATAGGGTAAGGGAATACAAGCTGTATCCAAAGGGTTGGGGATAGAGAAGGGGGAGCATATGATGTGTAAGGGTGGGTGGAAGATGAGAGGAAGATTTTTGAAGGAAAAATATAATAAAAATAAATTAATAATAAATATTATTCCATGTCATAACTTAACGTTTAAAACAGACGGAAATATCTAAATCTTGGAAAAAAAAAGTTTATGTAATTTAACTGGTAAAAAAACTTTATATATTAAAATAAAAATTCAAAAAAGTTTATATACCAAAAACATAATTTATTCTTAATTTTTTTTATCAAATAAAAAGCAACCTTATTTTCCTTCATGCATAAAACTTATAATAGCAAATGGCTAATCTATAAATTGTATCAATTAAACAAGATTAAAAGTAGAATTCATCACACAATTAATATTGCTCATTAATTACATGATTTGAAATAAATGTTTTCATTTAAAATAATAAATACTAAATAATATGTATCAACCCAAAATAGAGTTTTCTTTTTTTCCAAATACTAACCCTTTTTATATTTTTAGAATTTTTATTTATCTAATGTTTAGATTTTTTTTTCCTTTTTTTTTTCAAATCCTTGAATATCTTCTCATCTTTATTTTCTTTCTCTCTCTCTTTTAATATTGTAATCTTAAAATTATTGTTCTAAACAAAAAATAATTTTACAAATGTAACTTGTCTCCTTATATTTTATATAGAGAGAGATAGATATAGGATCATTCAGGTGAAAAACAAATAATAATAACGGTAGGATTTTAATAAACAATTTAGATTGAATTGTTAATTAAAGAATTTAACGTAGTTCTCTCATATAGATACCTCTCACGTAGGGTTGTGACATACCTGTATCCGTACCTATACCCATTTTATAACTTCAGATAATACTCATACCCATACCTAGTTCATCACATCTAGTAATACTCATACTTGATCAAAACGGGTAATTCCCATTAAAATCAGGGTGGGCTAGGGGCGGTACCCATTGTTACAGGTATTTTAGCCATCCTAAACAGAATCTCTACAAGGTTGATAGAGGACTACGGAGGAGACTTCAAGCTTTTCTTGAAGATTATCAATATTAGACTAAAGATAATTAAAGCCCATTTTCTATTTTTTTTTTGGATTTTCGTAATAATTTTATGTAGTACATTAGGCTTTTGGCATGGGTCAGTTTTATCTTTTGTTTTAAAGTCATTAAATGGGTAGTGGGTATTTATGGGGAATTTAATTCTTATTAATTAAAAATGAGTTTTTTTTTCCAGAAATCCTAGGCTAAAAATAGGCCTAAGGAAACTTTTGGAAGGAAAACTTCTAAGAAATCAAATATATTTTTTGCTAAGGTGAGAGTGTTTTCTCTCTCAGTTCTTGAGTAGAACATTTTCAAATTCTTATAAAAGAATTCCTATTCTTTGTGGCAAGTTTTCCTCAACTTATCAATCCTTAGAGATTGTGGCGTTATTCTTTCCACTTCTCTATCTTAATCCATTTTTATCTTTTCTTCTACAAATTTTTCCTTTTAATTTTCTTCTTGTTGATGTTGAATTTATCGATCCGAAAACGTGTTCATATCAAAGGTTGTCACCAATCCCATTCCACCACCCCCAACCGTCATAGGCACTGCCACCACCACTGTCATTATCGTCAATGATGTTGATAGAGTGCAGGTTGTGGCGACTTTGCAAAGGATTCCACAGGAGTAACAGGAGACAGCGACACATTATGTTTTTTTTATAAGTCCTAGTAATTTATTAGATGTGACCTTTTTAATATCTCAATAACAATAACAATACATAATAAGTAATTGTTTAGTGTACTCATCTAAAATGTATTGAAATTAAGTATGGCAACGGGGCGGGGCAATAGTGGGTTGGGCCCTCCCCGTTTTCGTCCTAGGAAAGTGTGGGATGGGGACGGGAACGGGCATGAAGAACATGGGCATGAAATTTTAATCCCTATCCCCGTCAGGTATTTTTTGGTTCGAATATACCGTGAATACTCTATTATATTATTTTTTAATTTAAATTTGAACTTATTTATAATTTATTAAATAAATTATATGTTAAGTTATTAATTATATTTAATTTATTAATTAAATTATATATTAAGTTATTAATTATATTTTAATTTTAATGGTCCACAGGGTGTAGATTTATACATAAACATGTGAGATTAAAAATACATGTATGAAATTTTGTTTAACATATAAGCGGGGTAGGGATTAACAAACCCATCCTCGTCCCTGTCTTCGATTTTCTTAGGCAGGAAAGGCACGGGGACCAACAACGCAAGTTTTTTCCGTCAAAATCAAGCGGAGATAGGGTGGTACCTGCACGGGTAGTTGAAATCCTATGATGAAAGAACCGAATGTACTTGTTTAATTAACAACTCAGTCTGAACTATTTATTGAAATCTTAAAATTATTATTATATTTTCTCATTTTTCATTGTAACCATTTTTCTCACTTGAGTTGTAATCTTTATATTTATATATATATATATATATATATATATATATATATATAAACAAACAAAAAGCACATAAATTAATTACCTGAAATTAAAAGGAGAGCAATACACGCAATTCCCAAACTAGTATTTTGTCAATTGTTTTATAGTCTCAAAATAAGCTTGTGTTGTCTTGTTTTTTATACATATATGCTTCACACATATATACATATATATATATATATATATATATATATATATATATATATATATATATATATATATATATATATATATATATATATATATATATGAAGCATATATGTGGAAAAAACAAGACAACACAAGCTTATTTTGAGACTATAAAACAATTGAAAAAATACTAGTTTATCTTTGCAAAATGACTACTAGAAGAATCGATGGTGTAAGCTTTGTTTTAGGAATTGTGTGTATTGCTCTCCTTTTAATTTCAGGTAATTAATTTATGTGCTTTTTGTTTAGTTTTTTTTATGTTATTTTGAACTCTTTATTTCATTAACTTAAAAGAAGTAATATAATTTGAACTACCAGGTCCAAGTATAGTTGGAATGAGATTCTTTTAGCTTAGTATTTGAGTTTTATGTTTGGGTATCTAACAAAATGATTTTCATTATTGTCATTTGAGAATAAAAAACCAAACAAAGATAATTTTTCTTCTAATTTCAATATATAATTGGTTGTTCTAGTGGAATGATGAATACACACTATTAAATTTACATATTTGAGTTTATTAAATTAAAGAACACTATGATTTACATACAATTTTATAATAGCATTCTATTGACTTCACACTTTTTATCTGTTATAGGTCTATGGTTTGGATTATTATTTTTGAGTGAGGAAGATACATCTTCTATATTTTTTCACTCGTTATAAATTTTTTTTTTTTGCTTATCAAAAGAAAAAAAACATTCCATTGATTTCAGGATCTGCCATCAAAATTTGTATGAAGAGTGGAACTGGATTTTGTCCAGATGATAAAGGTTGTTATGATTATTGTGTATTTTATAAGTATGTTTTGGGTGGTCGCTGCACTACTGATGGAACAAATCTGTGTTGCTGCATAAAGGAGGATGGCTCTCTTCATGGCACTCCTTAGATACTTTCGAAATGAGTGTTTTGTCTTTGTTATAATAAATTTGTAACAAAAGTTTCCATGTAAAATAAGTGGAAATATAAATGAAGTGTTTCAATTTAAAAGTAATAATGTTATACGATTTTGTGATCTTAATAAAAGTAATAATGTGATATCCATATACTTTAAATTTAAATAATATACCATTAAAAAGCAGTAAATGAAATAAAATGAAAAATATATAGATAATTTTAAAATTATTTTTCAATCATAAATACAAACTACATAATTTATTATAATTTTAAAAAAAGAGAAATTAATTGAGACAATTTTTATAAAATAAACTCATAGATTACTATTAAAAATTAAATGATGAAACAAACTGAAAAATTTATGGGGACTTATAAAAATATATAAGAATTTTTTATAAACTATTTTATTATAAACAGATTCAATGTTTGAATTTAACAACCAATAAAAAAATAATGACACATGTAACATCCCAAATTTTTAAAATAAAAATTATCTCACAAAATAAATTAATAAATAATTATTATCTAGATGTATAATAATTTAGCTACTGAGTAAATAATAATATTAAGTTTTTATCTTATTTAAATAAATAAACTATTAAAATAAATATTATTAGTGCAATAGTGCATCTTAATACATCTATAATGAAATTTAGATAAGATTATGCTATCTTTTATTTAGTCACATATCATATTCAAGATAATAAAAGAAAAACAAAGATAAAATAAAATATTAAATTTTCTTAGATAAAATAAAAGAAAAAAAAATAATTAGATGAGAATCAATCAAATAATTAAAAGACTAATGATAAATTAATTTAATATAACATTACTTTTAAAATAAAAATAAGACAGAATAAAATAAAGATTTGATTTTGTATTGAATTTAAACCATGAAACAAATCTTTTATAAAAAAGAAAAGATAGAAAGCGGGAAAATATTCTTAAACTATTATACAGAGTTAAGTAGCTTCGTCAAAGAAAATTATATAAACTAATTGGTTATTCAAGGGAAGAAAAAAGAAAAGAAGAATAAATTAAAGTTATAGAGTTTTGCTTCAAGAGAAAGTAAAATATTTTTTTAAAATTCAAAAACATTACAATTTTATTCTTAACATAAGATTTTGTAACGTACAACTTGGATTGCAAGGACCTACTTAATTTGTTGTTGTTGCCTTATATTTTATTTACTTCTAATCTAATGATTTCAATTATGATAATTGTCTTATAAATTGATTTTGGTTATCTAGCGTATAACATAATTGATTTTATACACTATATCATACATATATATTTTCAAATAGTGTGTTGTGAAATCAAGAATGAGAATGGCATTATGCTGGGTACGCGTATAAACCTGTGAATATACTTGTATTTATTTAACAAGTACACAATTAATATCACAGAATATTTGTGAATTTAATTAATATTGTCAATTTATATTTAAGAAAGTAGTATTGGGATAACATATTTTAAGAATGTGTTGATGTAATGTTTGAAATTTATTTTAATATTATTTTGTTTGAGATACATTTATTTAGAATGGAGATGAAATTTGAGATACATCCATCTGGGATGATGTATGAGATACTTCCATTTAATTTGGGAAAGAGGTTTTTTATATCTTTTTCTGAGATGGGGAAGAGATTCGGGATACTCTCATAATAGCGTGAGGAAGACAAAGAAATGTCATTGTATGAATATGAACTTATAAACTTTTAGAAATCTATGAAAACCTGGTTCTGAGAATCGTAGAATGGGAGTGCATGACCATGTGTATCACTATATTTTGTGGATTGTGTGTATGCATAAGGATGTTAAATCTGAAACTATTTTTTATCATGTTTATTATTATTATTATTTCAAATTATTTGAATTAATTTATATTTTATGCATAAAACATTTTTTTATTGTGGGTACCATGGTTGAATTTTCTGAATTCCACACCGACTAAGAATAATGTTATTTGTGAACCCTTTTGAAACCCGTTTTATTCATTGAGATTTTCATCTCATGAAAAGTGGTGCTTTTATAGTTAAAAGAGGAAGATGTTGTGGAAACTAAGGAGTCTGCAAACTTAGTCCATAACTTAGATATTTTTCTTTCTTTAGAATGAGCATTTCATTTATCCTTTATATTTGTTTTAGAGACGTTATAACAATTATCTTTTATATTCGTTTTAGAGACATCCACATTTTAGAATTATATTTTGTAAGAATTCATGTTTTAGTCACCTTATTTTAATACTATGAGATATTTTCACTTATTATTTTAAAAGTTTGTTTATTTTCAATAACTCTTTACTTATTAAAATATGAGTTGTTATTGTAACGAAGAGCATTACAACCAAACGGAGATGTGAGTAGGTGAACTTTTGCATTTGAGAGTGTGTTTGGTTTTGCCATTTTAGTTAGCTAAAAGTTGAAAAACTAGTTGAAATGATTTTAGTTCCATTTGGTAAATAAAAAGTTAGTTGTTTTTTAGGTAGTTACTAGTTTTTTTCCTCAAAAAAACTATGTAATACAAGGGTGTCCATGGCAAAATTAGGTGAAAAATTCGTTGTAAACTATTTGAATGTTGAAAGTTAGTTAAAGTATCTGGTGAAATTAGCTAAAAGTTTAAAATGACAAACAAGAGTATAATTAATTTATTAAATCAATAATGATGTATTTAAAATAATATAACATATTTTAATAATATAAATTGATTACATATTTAAATTATAAATTTCTATAATTACATATTTAAATTATAAAATATTATATTTACATATTTAAATTATAAATCATGTAGTTTCATATTTAAATTATAAATTACTATAATTTTAAATTATAGTTTTCTATAATTAAATATATAAAATTTGAATTACATATTTAAATTATAATTATCTATATTATATGTTTAAATTATAAATTATTATAATTACATTAATGAAAGGGAGGAAAATAAAGATGAGAGATGTGAGAATTAGTGAGTGACAATTCATGAATTATCAGTTGAAAAGAGAGATCTTTTAAAAAAGTTAACTAAAGTAGTTTTTTTGAAAAAACTAATGGCTACCTAAAAAGGCTATTATAGCTAGTTTTTCAACTTTTAGCTAGTTGAAATAATAAACCAAAGATACTCTAAGTGTTTGTTTGATAACAGTTTTATAAAACTATTTTCAGTAGTTTAGGGCTTGATTAATATGGTTTTGTTTTTCAGTTTTTTACAAGAGTTTTGAAAAATAATTTCCAAGTATTGTTTTCTAGAAGAAGATGGAAAAAAAACTTGTTTGGTAAATATTTTTTGAAACTATTTTAGAAATGTAAAAATGAAAAAACTTGTTTGCCTATTTGGTTTCCAAAATAGTTTTAAAAACTAAAAAAGTGAAAACTTGTTTGGTGATAACTATTTTTTTACTGATTATTTTTTAAACAAAGTATAAGATTTCAAATATATTTTTTAACATCTTATTTATTCAAAACATTTTATAACATTAGACAAATTCATGAGTAATTAAAAGTACAAATTATTTTTAAAAAATTATATGAGATTTTTCTATCAATGTTAACATCATTATTACATCTCAATTTACATTTATTCTAGAAAGCAAAGTCTAAAACAAAATAAGTTTTTTTTTTTTTTAAAGAACCAATATCATTAAAAAATGGATCAAAATCATAACACATTATTTTTCAAAAACTAAAAAATTGTTTAAGCCTATATGAGTTGTGATAACTAAATTTTTTATATAGCACTTTTTTATATACACAAGTATCTTTTTTATATACACAAGTATCTTGTTTAAACTCTTTATGATTCTTCAATTTTTATTTTTTCATTTGTAGTTACACTACATCGATGTATGTTTCACATATCTTAATTTATTAATTGACGAGAATAGAACATAAATGAGTAACTCAGTTTTATAGGTAGACAATGGCATAAAGAGATTGAAAGCAATCTAAGCTAGACATATAATTTGCAAAGCATTAATATCCTTCGGACTTAGATTATATCTTTTCATGGTTTAAAGTAAGTTCATGATATCTTACCTTTTCTTCTAATTCCATTCGACCAAGATCAACTTTTATCAAATATATTGTAGTCATGTCACTGGACCAAAATTATAACTCCCAACATTTCTTATTATTATCTTTAATTGTATGCCAATAATTTTAGTTCTCAGTTAAATACCTTTGCAAAAGAGTCCAAGACTATTAGCCTTAAAGAGAAAGTAAATAGAATCATTAATCCGGAAGCCTTCAAAACACAACCAAAATTGTATGGAAATTTTGTTATGATAGTTTAAATAATTATATTGAGTCATAATTTAGTCACTTCTCTGCCAAATTCTATACATAAAAGAAGTACTAGTACGGTAGTACACTATAGGTATAGTTCTTTCTTCCCATTCTATGCTGTGAACTTGTTAAGATTAAATAAAATATATTATTGGATAACATGGTTGCTGCAAGTTTGATAAGCAAGAAATATCTGCATAATACATAAATATAAATTGGATAAAAGTTAGATACAAGTGTAAGTACTATCTCCAATAAAAAATGGAGTTTCACCTCAATAATCCATATAAAAACACCACACAGCAATTCAATTTAATTTGTAGCATTTCAAATGCTACATGCTTTCATTATCATACATGCATAAAATCAAATATTTTAGTCCCAAAAGTTATGCTTGTATGTACAAGAAAATTTCATCCATCTGTTTGAAAGTTGATAAGTCTTGGTATTGGGGCAAATGATCACAAGAAAGTGTTGTTTCTGGGGATGATTGTTCAGGAAATCCTTCACATACACTTGAACTGCTAGACTGATTATCTTTATCACACAGACAAGGGTCAAATCAATTTCATTATTGAAACTTTCATCAATGAAATTAAATTCTACTTCTGATTCACTTGTGTCCATGAACAAACACCTCTGGGGTGAATCAAAGCCTTCAGGTGCATTTATTCCCCATTCTGGCTAACTGTCTAGTGAAGGATGCCTTTCCAATAAATCTCCTTGGTCTTTGGGTATAAAAAAATCACTATTTCCATATCCATAGTACCGGTCCATGCCAGATAATAGTCTGTAGAGTTTTAAAATGTGTGCAGATTAGCAATTTAGCATGTAGTAAGTATCCTTTATAAATGTAAATATGCAGAATTTATTGGCTCAGACAAACAAGCTATTTGATTAACACAACTTCATTCAACAAAACACAAGAAAGATATGCATGTTAATAGTTTCCTTACAAATATAAATAAAAGTTTAGTCCTTACCCTTTCCAATGCTTATGAAAGAATGATATATCCCTTTTCATTTAAGCCTTAAAATGCTCAGAAAATACAAAAAGAACCTAAAGCATAAAAGGGAAAAGAAAAAATAAGTAAAAAGAATAAGAGAAAGTGATAAAGGTGATGAAACTTGTACTTAACAGTGAACACCGTGTATAATTCTGACACCCTAAAAAAAACAAAGAAAGAAAACTACTATAAACTGCTGAATTTGCTTAACATGAAGTTGCTGTAAAAGGATAGTTCCCTAGGTTCCGCTCTCCATCTGGGCTCGAATCCTGTTTTATCAAGAGTAAATAATTTTCATACCTTTTATTTCAGCATAAAAATATTTAATTTCAACTTTAAGAAGGCTTATTATACGGCTAAAGTTAATTTATATCTTCTACTAAGAAAGTATATCAAGCAATGTGTAAAAAAAGAAGAAGCAAGTTTCAATGCTTTCAAAAACGTCAGCATAGTTAAGAAATGGTAGAATGTTATAATGCTTGCTAGGTGAATGAATTAGATTTGTTCATTAGAAGTCAATGGATTGTACGGGAAACGTAGTTCATCTTTTTCAGATTTCACCAAGCTTATGTCTCTCTTTTTCTCCCCACCAAAATAACAACTTGAAAATAATAGCATATCTGGTTTAAACCTGTCAGAAATCAATCATGAATTGTGTTGTTAGTGGCAGTTACCATGGATCCTCTTGCTTTCCAAACTCTAGATGTCATTGATTCTATTAAGGATCCTCCTTTGAGTGAAATGACAAGTTGCTTTAACTACTATTAAGTAAACAAATACTCCCAATTAAGTGACTTTCAAATTTTAGAACACTATAAAGGAGTTGTTGAAAGGGAAGTTGTGGGTTGAAGGATAATCCGAAATTGACAACGAGGTTGCATTGCAAACTTGGAACTTGGAACTTGGAAAGAGTCTCATTGGGCCCGTGGCCGACCTCTGACCTTCTGCAGATAAATTAGGGACTTAGAGTGTGTTTAGTTTATTATTTCAGTTAACTAAAAGATGAAAAGCTAGCTGCAATAGTTTCAAATTTCTTTGGTAAGCAAAAACTAGTAGCTTTTTTAGGTAACTACTAGTTTTTTCTGAAAAAATACTAAGTTTTTTTACTATAGCTTATTCTTTTTAGACCCTTAATTAATTAATGAATTGTCACTCATTAATTCTCACTCCTGACAATCTCTCTTCTTCATTTTTTTCCCTTTCATTAATATAATTATAGTAACTTATAATTTAAATATATGATATAGATAATTATAATTTAAATATGTAATTCAAATTTTATATATTTAATTATAGAAAACTAAGGATGGAGTAGATGCATTGGATGGAGGAGAGAGAGAAGAGAGCTTCCATGAAGGGGAGGGTTGCACAAATGAGAACAGAAAAGGGGTTTGTTACACTGCTCTAATTTAATTTGCTTATATTTACAAAATTGTCATTAATGAAAACTAAAAAAGTAAGAATTCTCCGTGTGTTTTCAGTTTTTAAAATAGAAATCAAAACTGTAAAATAAAACTACTAAAACTTGTTCTTCTTTTTTAGTTTTTAAAAACTAAAAAGAAAAACTCTTTTTGAAAATTATTTTAATAAAACACTATCAAAACGAGTTTTTTAGTTTTTAACCAATCACAACCATCGGCTCTGATACCAGTTGTTGGGTCAAACCAAGGGGTTAAACACCAGAAAGATGTATAACAACAGGTCACGAGTCCATATATAAGATAAGATGACACCACCTTCAACCCAAAACCTTAAGGCATTAGGTTATGGGTCTTTTTCACTTATATATTACTCAACTTCCTAATTTTTTACAAATGTGGGACTTCAACTCACACTTGCACTCCAAGACCTTAGCCTCTGCAACATCTTTCTTCTTTCGCTCTAAAAACAACACTCTTAATGAGATGAAAATCCCAGTGAATAAAACGGGTTCCAAAAGGATTCACAAATAGCATTGTTTTCAATCGATGTGGAATCTGGAAAATCCAATCATGGTATTTGCAATAAAAAAATATTTTATGCATAAAATATAAATTAATTCAAATAATTTGTAATAATAATAAACAGGATAAAAAATAGCTTCTTATTTAACATCCGCATGCATGCACACAATTCACAAAATACAGTGATACTATGATCATTCGCTCTCACTCTACGGTTCTCATAACCAGGATTTCATAGATTCATAAAGGTTTGTGAGATCATATTCCTACAATGATGTCTCATTATCTTCCTTACGCTATTATTGAAGTACTCCATCTTTTTCCCATCTAAGATGGAGGTATCAAAAACCCCTTTCCCAAATTAAATGGAGGTATCTCATACACCACTCCAGATGGATGTATCTCAAATTTCATCTCCATTCTAAATAGAGGTATCTCAAACAAAATAATATTAATATAAATTTCAAACATTGCATGAACAACCATTCTTAAAATCACATTATCCCAATACTGCTTTCTTAAATATAACTTGATAATATTAATTAAATTGCAAATATTTCATGATATTAATTGTGTACCTGACAGTTCAAAATAAAAATAAATACAACTATATTCGCAGGAGCATAATGCGATTCTCAATTCTTGATCTCACAAACTTTATTTGAAAACATATAGGTATAAATTATAAATGAATTATGTTATATGCTAGATAAACAAAATCAATTTATAGGACAATTATCCATAATTGAAAACATTAGATTAGAGATAAATAAAATATAAGGCAACAACAACAAATTAAGTAGGTTTTTGCACTCGAATTTGTATGTTACTGATCTCATGTCAAGAATAAAATTGTACCATTCTTGAGTTTTAAAATATTTTATTCACCTCTTGAAACAAAACTCTATAACCTTAGTTTATTCTTCTATTCTCTTTTCTTTCCTTGAATAGTCAATTAGTCTATAATTTTCTCTAACGAAGCTACTTAACCCTATATAATAGTTAAAGGTTATTTTCTTCTCTCTATCTTTTCTTTTTTATAAAAGATTTGCTTTATGATTTAAATTCAATATGAGAACAAATCTTTATTTATTCTATCTTATTTCTATTTTAAAAGTAATGTTATCTTAAATCAATTTATCATTAGTCTTTTAATTATTTGATTAATTCGCATCTAATTATTATTTTTTTTTCTTTTATTTTATCTAAGGAAATTTAATATATTATTTTATCTTTGTTTTTCTTTTATTATCTTGAATATGATATATGACTAAATAAAATATAACACCATCTTATCTAAATTTCACATTATAAATGTATTGAGATGCAATATGATAAATATTTATATCATTATTAAGGATTACCAATTAAAATATAAAAAATATTATATCTAAACTATAATAATCATCTTATAATAATATAATCCTAATATTTTAATTTGAATATAGATTCCATTATATTTTATTTTTTTAATACCCAAGCTAATTCTTTTTTTTTAAATTTAAATGAATCTTTAGTTTAATAGTTTTTTTATTTAAATCAGATATCAACTTAATATTATTATTTACTAAGTAACTAAATTATTATCCATATAGATAACCATTATTTATTAATTTATTTTATGAGATAATTTTTAGTTTAAAAATTTAAAGATGTTACATATCTCCCCCTTTCTAAGAATTTCATCCCCGAAATTATCCAACCCAATTATAGACTTATTTAATGAACTATTACACTAATAATATTTATTTTATTAGTTTCTTTATTTAAATCAAATAAAAACTTAATAGTATTATTTACTAAGTAGTTAAATTATTATACATCTAGATAATCATTATTTATTATTTATTTTGTGAGATAATTTTTATTTTAAAAATTTGAGATGTTACATATGTCATTATTTTTTAATTAGTTTTTAAATTCAAACATTGAATTTGTTTATAATAAAATAATTTATAAAAAATTCTTATATATTTTTATAAGTCCCCATAAAATTATCAGTTTGTTTCATCGTTTAATTTTTAATAATAATCTAGGAGTTTATTTTATAAAAATTGTCTCAATTAATTCCTAAAACTTTTCCTAAATTATAATAAATTATGTAGTTTATATTTATGATTGAAAAATAAATTTAAAATTATCTGTACATTTTTTATTTTATTTCATTTACTGCTTTTTAATGGTATATTATTCAAATTTAAGCTATACACATTCGTCACTTAGATAAAACACAGAATTAATAAGATAGATAAACTTCATAATACAAAACTAATTGCAAAAATCATTTTTTTAAAACTTTTCTCTCAATTCAAATATAGATAATTATATTTTGGATACTAAAAATAGGAGGGCTTCAAATATTTTGTTTTTTTCTTTCTTCTTTACTTACATTCTAAACTCTAAATTCTCTCGCAATACTTTCTTATTTTCCTTTCACATTTGTCTCATTTTCTCTAACTCCTTGTAACTTGCGTCATTTTTCTACTTTTCCTAATGGCTTCTTCAACAACTTTTTTGAGAAACTACTTTAAGTTATTCGTCAAAATAAGTTATTTTAAAATTTTTTTAGCTTGTACTAATATAAAAAAAAAATTAACCAAATATCTAAAAATTACCAAAAGCACTTATTCTGTTTAAAGTGCTTTTTTACTCAATATAAACAAATAAATTAAATAAATGCATCCATAATCTTAAAAAGTAAATTTTAATTAATATATAAAACCATTTCACTAATTTAATTATTCATAATTGTTATTATGAATGTATTTTGAATTTTAAATTAAAAAATATTATGAATGTTGACTTGAAATTAATTAAGAATAATATTAATTAGCTAGGATTAAGTAATTGTATTCAAAATTAATAACATCAATTATCTACAAAATTATTATAGATTCTTTATTAAAAATTTAAGCTTTTCTTATATTCTTGTAAACTTTTAAAAAAAATTATAAATCTTCCCCCTCCCTCTCCATATTTTTTATTAAGATCACAAAATCGTATAACATTATTACTTTTAAATTGAAACACTTCATTTATATTTCCACTTATTTTACATGGAAACTTTTGTTACAAATTTATTATAACAAAGACAAAACACTCATTTCGAAAGTATCTAAGGAGTGCCATGAAGAGAGCCATCCTCCTTTATGCAGCAACACAGATTTGTTCCATCAGTAGTGCAGCGACCACCCAAAACATACTTATAAAATACACAATAATCATAACAACCTTTATCATCTGGACAAAATCCAGTTCCACTCTTCATACAAATTTTGATGGCAGATCCTGAAATCAATGGAATGTGTTTTATTATAAGCAAAAAAAAATATTTACAATGAGTGAAAAAGTATATAAGATGTATCTTTCTCAGTAGAAAATAATAATCCGACCCATAGACTTATAGCAGATAAAAAGTGTGAAATCAATTGAATGTTATTATAAAATTGTATGTAAATCATAGTGTTTTTTAATTTTAATAAACTCAAATATGTGAATTTAATAGTTTGTATTCATCAATCCACTAGCACAACCAATTAAACTCAATATTACTAATCTAAAAGAATCCTATTCCAAATATACTTGCTAGTTCAAATTATATTACTTCTTTTAAGTTAAAGAAATAAAGAGTTCAAAATAACATAAAAAAACTAAACAAAGAGCACCTAAATTTATTACCTGAAACTAAAAGGAGAGCAATACATGCAATTCCTAAAACAAAGCTTAGACCATCAACTCTTCTAGTAGTCATTTTGAAAAGATAAACCAGTATTTTCTCAGTTGTTTTAGAGTCTCAAAATGAGCTTGTGTTGTATTGTTTTTTACACATATATGCTTCATATATATAGAGAGATGACAACTGATTGTAAGGAATGGTTACAATGAGAAATAAGAAAACATAATAATAAATGTATAATTTCAATAAATAGTTTAGATTGACTTGTTAATTAAACAAGTTTATCTGGTTCTCTCATCGTAGGATTTCAATTAGGGATCGCAATAATGCTTGCCTCCGCAGGTACCGCCCTCCCCCGCCTTGATTTAAACAAGAAAAACTCACGTTGTTGGGCCCCACCCCGTTCCTGCCTAACAAAATCGGAGAGCTGGATGAGGTGAGTTTGTTGGTCCCCACCTCTATCCCACTTATATGTTAAACAAAATTTCATACATATATATATTTTTAATCTCACATGTCTGTATACAAATCTATACTCTATGGACCATTAAAACTAAAATATAATTAATAACTTCATATATAATTTATTCAATTAATAAATAAATTATATATAATTAATAACTTAACATATAATTTATTTAATAAATTATAAATAAATTTAAATTATAAAAATAATATAATGAGGAATTCGTGGGTATACCCAAACTCAAAAATATCCGACAGTGATGGAAATTAAAATTTCATACCTATCTCCTTCATACCTGTCCATGCCCCCATCCCGCATTTTCCTGGGATGAGTACGGGAAGGGCTAAACCCACTCCTACCTCGCCCCATTGCCATCCTTAATTTTAATATATTTTAAATGAGTACACCAAACAATTACTTATTATGTATTGTTATTGTTATTGACATATTAAAAAGGTCACGTCTAATAAATTACTAGGACTTATAAAAAAACATAATGTGTTGCGCTCTCTTGTCACTCCTACGAAATCCTCTACAAGGTCATCACAACCCCCACTCCATCACCATCACTGATGATGATGACGGTGGTGGTGGCGATGCCGACGACAATAAGGGTGGTGGTGGAGTAGGAGTCATGGCGACCTTGTAGAGGATTCTGTTTAGGGATGACTAAAATAGTTGTAACCGTGGGTACCACCTCGGGCCCACCTCGATTTTGACGAGAATTAACCATTTTGACCGGTATGGGTATTACTAGATATGATGAACCAAGTATGGGTATGAGAATTATCTGATGTGATAAACTAGTTACGAGTACAAATATAGGAATGTTAACTTATTTTCATCCAACATTTTGATATTTCAGTCTATTTTAAATGTTAACTTATGACATGGAATAATATTTATTATTAATTTATTTTTATTACATTTTTCTAACAGTTTTTAACCACCACAAGTTAACAGATTACTATTTATCATATCCTTAAAAAATCATTCCTCTCATCTTCCACCCACCCATCCTAAGTTCCTTCCTTCCTCATCATACACTCCCCCTACCCTAATCCCAACCCTCAGAATATAACTTGCATTCCGTTACCTTATCCTTGCTCACCTGTCCCCCCATTTGCACCCTACCCAACATCTCACCCCCACACCCAATCCCTACACTCCTACCTGTGCCTCACTCCCTATATCCAATTAGTGGTCAATTACTATATCTTATTTCAAGGATTTTCCATTCTTTTACTGAATTGGGAACATAATATTCCTATATCATTGAGAATGAATTTGTTTTAAAATTAGATAGTCAAAGATAATAATTATAATTGAGATATGTATTTATTAAACTTTTTAAATATTGAATTTGCAAAAATTGAACATTTTTTAATCTATATTAAATAAACAGGAACCAAGTATAATTAATTTGAAGCACAGGAAGTTTTTTCTTTATATTGGTGGAGTAATGATTAATGAATTTTTACTAGCAGCAATTTGAGAAGGATTGAAGAGGCAAATGCAGGGACACACACTACGCTTATTTCTTTTGAAAAATAAAAATGCAAACAATTAAGGAAATCCATACAATACAATTCGTTATCCAAAATTTTATCATAACATTTTACTCTCAAATAAAAAAATCATGAAATTTTGCCTTAATAATTTCAAAATCTGCCAATTAATGATCTGCCAATTAGTGCCCTTAACAAATGTTGACTGTTAGATATGAAGGCGGCCAGGTGAAAAATAAATTGGATCACAAACTTTCAGAGAAAGAAATTGGACCACTGACTGTCACCTTGACTTGCTTCCACTTGCTTCTCATACTTTGGTGACAGCAAAATGCTGCAACCCAGAAAGGAAAAAAGCTCCACCCCACTAATCCTAGATCTCAAATGGGAAAAAGCTTGGAGCTTTGCTTAGCTTAGACTTTAGAGAATAGAGAGAGAAGAGATGGCGTTTGAGATAATTCCCATTTATGTATGTGCCTATATTTGGAGAAATTCCCATATTAACAATGTGCTGAAACAATGTGATTGCCTTGTCAAGATAGTCCAGTTTGAGATAATCATGTAACAATGCTTGACCACTCGCACCCATCACCTCAATGAGGTTCCACTCATACAATACTCTCTCGGATTTTGACAACCCATCAAGAACACGATTAACATCATAGTATCCAGAACCAAATTTCTAATAAGGTGATTGTCCTCTCTCAACCATTCCATCAAACACCTTTTTTGCCTCACTTACACCACCCCTCAGGCACCAACCATTCATCAATATAATATAATTGCTACATTTCTCAAAATCTACATCAGATTTCATGCATAACTAATTGCCTCAAAACAGAGTTGCATGCAAGACCTTGCTATAATGGTAATTCTGAAAGACGACGCTATCAACAATATTCATCAAAGCATTGTGAAAGACCGACAACATTAGGTTCCAACCTCTCTTAATCACCACACCTAAAACATTCCTCGCCTGAGACCATTCCCAACTTTCACATTATATTATTTTGTTAGTTTTTTTTCTTTTAAAGTTTCTTTTTTTAATTTTACTTTACCATTTAAATTTGTTTTCTAATTTAAGTTTTGAGTTTTTAAATTTTGTTATTTTTTTTTAATTTTTTAAATCTTTTTTAAAGTGATGACCAAAGTACTTTATTAACTCGTCACGGAGCTCGGTCTGAACAATGCTAAATAACTCTAACGTCTCAAAGTGTGCGTGGTTTAAATGAGACATTTTCATCACAAAAACGGAATGTATGAAAGTTTTGTCTAAGAAAATCTGAGGTATTGATCAAGACATACAAGAGCGTAAGGCAAAAATAAAGAGAAGTTTCATTCATCATAGATTAAAGTGTGTGTTTTGGAAATACAAGTAATTTTGGTAGGCCTAGATTACAAAAAGATTAAAAGGATCACACCTCGGCCTATACAAAAAGATTAAAAGGCCCACCTTACACACCCACATTTTCCCTTCTGTCCATCCTCTCGGCATCCTCATCCTCTATGTTGATGCGTTCAGTGCAAAAGGGAGCAGTCATCATACAAAGAGCATGGGCATTTGGAGGCAAATCATCCGACACTTCATCAAAATGTTTGAACTCCCCGCTGAAAAATTACCAGTTAGAGTCAAACTTGAAGTCGCGAGGGAAGGAGACAAACTGGTAGGCTTGGCGGACAGCATGATGAAATCCAGCCTCGTGCTCCGCAATATGTCTTTAGTTGCCTACTTCTTGTACCTCAAGAAACCAGTTTTGGCCGTCTTGAGGTCATGGCTCAATGACTCGCAACTCTTCTTGCTTTGCTCACGGATGGCATCAGCTTCTTTTTACATCTCTAGCACCTCCTCGATCTTCGTATCTTTTTCTTTAAGAGTCGCATCGTGCTCTTCGACCGAGATCATTAAGTTGTTCTTTTCTTTTAGCTCAGCAACCTTGGCTTTTAGGGAGTCTACAGCCTTAGTAGTTGCATCTAGTGACTCCTCGGAACGCTTCAGCTATTGTCGCAACTTCATGGTCTCGATGGCGAATAGATGGCGACCCAAAGCTTGCATTCAGGCCGAGAGCTCACAATAATGGACCCAATGGACGGTGGGATCAGTGTTAATCATGTATGCTTGACCTGCCTCAGACAAATTTTCCCCAACTTGGCACATGACGGCAAGGGGATCAAAATCTTTATTAAAAGATGATGAAGTGATTACGACGAAGGGGACGACAAGACTGGAGGATGGATCTTCGGTCTTGGGCTTCTTGGACTTATTGGAGGAAGACTTATTCCCTTCTCGACTCTTCCTCTTCCCCTTGTCTTTTCCTTTTTATGTATCCTTTCCTTTAGGCTTGGACTTTCCCTTGGCTCCTTCAGGGGAAGGAGGGACGATGTCGGCAAGAGAATCCTTCGGTAGTGGTTCCATCTCGAAGACCTCTTGGGGGATCTCTTCCTCATCATCCGAAGACAGGTCGGCCAAAACGCGCCTATTTTTTCAGAAGCCCATCACATTTCCTCCCCCATCCATGATTATACCTACACAAAACAACACAACCATTAGACCGAAACACAGACGCAACAAGTGAACAGATTAAAAACATTAACAAGGTGTACATTGTGTTCGACTACTCACTTTCTAAGTCCTCAAAGGGTATGAGAGACTGGAACAACTTTATCAATCTCCCGACAGGGAGGCACCGAGGAAGTGAATCTAGAAAGGCAGCTTCTGCCACTTCCTCGGCCGTGAGCAACTCTGTAGGATAGGAATCATACCTCCTCGGCACTTGCTGCCTGTAGAAAGGGAACAACCTCTCCCCGTCTTGGTCACAAAAATGCTTAGACCGGTCTCTGGATAAAGAATCCAGTCATGAAATTTTTATAAGAGGTGATGTATAGTTGAAGAGAGGATTTTTAGGGTTTCGGTACAAGGGCACTCACTTGCACTTTTCATGGGGACGAGTAGTGAAGTGGCACAGGAACAGACTGGGACTAGCCTTAACGTGTGTAAATAGACACAAGGCCCTAAATTCCTGGAGATATGCCCAGGTGTTCGGATGTAATTGTGAGGGAGCGGTGTTGAGAATGCAGATAACTCCCATGGTAAAGTCATCGAAGGAAAGCTGAACTACAAGGTCACAGAACATACAATCGTAGACGTAAAAGAACTCAAACTTGTCTTCCACGCCCCTATGACGGTAAACAAAATCGGGTTCATCGAAGCTACCATTTCAACAGCGGCGAATGAAGAAGGGGAAATCTTCGGCCTTCTCAAAAGGACACAACTCCACACTCCTTAGAAAGACCAATAAAACTTTCTTCGTATAGTAGCGGGAGTATAATAGGCAACTACCTCCCCATCCACCTAGTTGTACTCGGGGTCTTTAATGGGGGAAACTCCTTTTTGGGGTTTCACATTGCCTTACGACCAAGGGCCTCCAAATTCGAGGGTCCCTCGGGAGGAGCGACCCCAACCTCAGCTTCAGTTGCTGCGGTGGGGACAAAAAGAGTACGACTAACTGAACAAATATTGCTACCCTCTCAGGAGGAGCAGAACTAGTAAAGGAAGAGAAGGACATTTTTTAGAATGGCGTACCTTGTCTGTTTTCTTTTACAGATGAGTTACTAGGTCAGATTCAGAGATCAAAGGGTAGAAAATCTGGTGAAGAGTGGCTGAGGATCACCCTCTATATATAGCCTGAAAAACCCAGGTGAAGCAACAGATCACAACCATCTAAGCCTTTCCAAATCAATGACCCAGATTCCAGGACTTTTCAGATCCTCATTACAACTTCATCGACGGCCCAGATCTCTCGCCTTTTGGTTTCTACCTTCTCGCATCGGGCGTCACGAGGCTTCCACCTTAACCGAGACCCTTGACATTCTACTCCTCTTTTTGTTTAGTTTCTCAGTTTTTTCTTGTAACTTCGGTTCTTGCTACGCCACGACTGAAGTTGGGGGCAAGTGAACAAGATAGACACACTTCGGCCTTAGCCGAAGACCTCAACAACTATATACAACCTTGACCTCGACATGCGGTTAGGGTCAGATACCATGTTCAGCCAGGGATACTCGGCTTACGAGGGATCAAGTTTAATTAAAAAAAAATATTGATTATTAGCTGAAAACCCACGTTAAGGTTGTATTACTTAAGTCCAGACTGCTTAAGCAAGGCCCAACATGCAAAGACCCAATCCATCCCTATAAATAGCTGACAGTATCGAGGTAAAAAACAACTGAAAATTATTCGTTATCTTACACTCTGAACCGAATACCGCACTAACTTGAGTGTCGGAGTGTCTTTTGTAGGTACCACACCTGTTTGGCTTCTAACCCATGAATAATCAAGTCCAAGAAGTAACAAGGAAGGTAGGAATTACCCATTACACAGGAACAATATGTATATTGCGAGCGGGTAATATTACTATTGTTTTCCATTGTTGGTTCTTTATAGATCTTGGTTGTCCACTCAATAATATTATGATTTACAAAATTAGTCTATTTTTAATTTCAATTTTTTATTACATATCAATATGTGTAATGTACCTCCTACCCGACCTTATGTTGGGATTGCAACCCCAAACCCACCTCGGCACTACATGTCAACACTCAATGCCCACCTCGACACAAGCCTAATGGGTACTTATACCTGAAACCGACACAGGTGGGTAGGTAGAGAATACCTACGAGCACGAGACAACTCTTTCTAAGGAACTTGGCAAAATAGCCCCATAACTTCGGGAGAAGGAATGCCTCCTCATAAAGGGGGTCACAATGACAAGGCTTGGGCGACTATTTACCAAAAACACAGGTAGGATGATCTAATTAAAAAATTTCAACCAATTGAGCAAGTTTATCATTTTTTTTTCACAGTAGCGGGATCACTATAACTGACTCTATTAAGGTCGCCATTATAGAACTCATTAGTTACACTTACTTGACATAAAGCGTTATCCGAAATGATTTGACGTAAAGCGTCTGTAGGTGGCTTTTTAAGTTCACAGTCAAATCCTGGTTTCCCTTAACCAAGTCACTGGCTATGAGTCATCGACTCATGCTTCAATAGGCACATCGTCAGAGTTATGTTCTTAACAAGAGTAACTAGGGGCAAAACCCCTACAAAAACATGTATAAAATGATAGTTAAAGCTCAACTCCAGGCACGATGTTCTATTCACACTCACTCTTATCCCAAGACTAGTCGGGGTCCCTTACTTTTCGCTTTGGAGCCTTAGTGCCCAAGACCAGAGAGACTACAAGTTCGCCAAACTTTGGTAAGAACTTTTGGCACTGCCTGTGAGGACGTAAAAATTCCTACACCCCGGTAGTATATGGGAAAAACTAAGAGCGACACATCCTGACTCACCATGAAAGTCCAATTGCACAATCTCTAGAATCAGTAGTTCAAAGAGGGAAATGATCGAGACAAACACCACCAACGGAACATCTAGGTCCAAAATGCCCAGAGCGATGAAACCAAGCATCACCATCAAAGGCATCAAAGGAGCTCGGCATGAGGCACACACAACAGTGAAACTTGTTGAAACGACCGTACAACAACTTACTAGCAAACGACGGACAACAAATATGCACTAAATAACTTTGTACTCCTGTAGCTCGGCACAACTCTATAAGGTCGGATGCATCCAATGCAAAGACCAAACTTAGAGTTGGAATTGTAACGACCCAATTTTGTACCTAATTTATTTGTGAAAATATGGAATATTTGTCAAAGGTACTTACATGATTATGAGAAAAATTTTCAAAACTTGATATTACATAAAGAACCATAATCTTCTTAAAACAAGAATAACCCAATAGTATTCATTACAAAAACCTTTCTCTTACATAAAGACCCATAACCATCTGCACTCTTATGAGTGTATACCTGCTAATTACATTACTTATCTTTTTATTGGACTAAAAGAAAAGGTAGAAGGGCCTCTAGATTTGAGGTTAAATCCTCTCCAAAACTGAGGAGATAATGAAATCCCTCCTAGCAAGGACTCTTGGCTAGGAGGATTGGGAGAAGACATGGCTAGGATGAAGCTTCATGAAGATATTTTAGGTCATAGTCTTTAAAATTGTTTGTAAATATTGTATAGTTTGTTTAGTATTTTTGTGGGTGCTTGTAGCATTTTAGGGCCTTTGTATTTTCAGCCTATTTCCCCTTATATTTGGGCATGGAGTGCCATTAGTTATTTGTGTGAAGTGTATGTTAGAAGGTGGACCTTTTTAGAGCAAGAGGATGTGTGAATTTTGAATTCCACACCCCCTTGTTTGATTTCCACATCTCTTAAACACACATGTGCATGAGTAGCATATGGGACCCACATGTTCCCTCCATGTGGCACCACTTTCTCTCTCCATCCTAGGTGACATCTATTTGTCTCTTAATTCAAATTTGATGGATTAAAGGGACTAGATCCACTATTTTAGGATCTAGTGTCACATGAGGGAACATAAATTCACTAATCTAGAGCCTTGTTTGGCTTATCTCCTAATATCCCCTCTAGCATTAGTTGGACATCAAAACCCCTCCCCTTAGTCTATAGATAGCACTCACTCACCTCTTGTAAGACAACTTTGATCATTTGAATGAAATTTTTGTTTGAGACACTTTGTGAGTGTCTTGTTCTCTCTATTTTGTGAGAGTGCCTCCATGGCTTTTATCAAGGTTCCTTACGTTGTGGCAAGCTTCGATAATCCTAGGCTTATTTTCCATTGAAGTGGCGCCTCCACCACCATTTCTCAACTCTTCATCTTTACCTTCTTTAAAAAAGAACCTTACAAGAAGAAATATCATGAGAAGAGCAATCCAAGATTGCATCACCTTATTAGGTTTCTTGTTCTTCATGAAAGTTGTAGCATGGATGCTACTTTTACATGGATTTGGAATCACTTAAAAAGGATGTATATAACTAAAGTTATGAATAAAATAGTGAGTAAAAGTCAAACTGTCAGATTTAGAGTTAATTATTGTAGGTTTGTAATTTTAAAAAAAATAGTAGATGATAAAACTAACTCTGGACACCAACATAAAAGTTTTAGTTAATTTAATTATCTATCTAATAAAATTTTTACCACCCTTATATCAATAGTACAACCATAGATATTGTATTTAGACTACACAATGCAATGAAAGAGTAAGATAAGAAGGGATACTGTCGTCAATGATTGAATGTTTGAAAGTTGTTTGGAGATCATGGATCGAGAATTTGAACCATTGTATGATATTGATTACTATTAAGTGTATCATGTGTTGATGATCAATCATAGTTAGGGTGTGCCTGACAAAGTGTCTTCTAGCTACAGCTGGGGTGAATTGTGATGACATTATTAGATTATTGTGATGCGTCTTATAATTGTGAGTGTGGTGAATCATTGAATATTTGAAATTTATTTGGGGTGCATGAATTGCGGATTTTTTCCACTGTGTGATGTTGATTTCAATTGGACGTATAATGTGTTGATGGGGATGGTCAAGGTGTGCATGATGAGGTGTCATCCTAGATGCAGTTGTGGGTGGAGTATGATCACATGATTAAATGTTGACATTATGATTTATGTTGTGGATGATATGACACATAAATATGGCATTTGAAGAAGTTTTGTAAGTATCATCCATTGTGTGGTGCTCTAGACAGCTCTTCTTGGATTATTTTGCATTGGACAATTGTACCAATGTGTTACTAGCGTAGAAGATTATTCACTTTAGGTGGACCTATGGTGAGATGGTTATACCTACGTGTTACTAGTGTAGAAGAGAACCGCTTTAAGCATGTACCTAAGAGAGCATGCATGAGTGTGATAGTCAGAGAAGTTTTGTAAGAATTGCCCATTGTGTGGTGCTCTGAAACAAATCTTCTTGGGTTGTTTTATATTGCACGGTTGTACCTATGTGTTACTGGCATAGAAAAGTATTCACTTCAGGTGGACCTATGGTGAGATGGTTGTACCTATATGTTACTGGCATAGAAGATGATTGCTTCGGGCATCTACCTAAGAGAGCATGCATGAACATCATTAGCATGAACAAATTTATGTGTGTGGATGTGTAATCTCTATCATGGGTGTTGAATAAATTGATATGTTTATTTGTTATACTTTAGTTAACTGCTATATGTGCCTTAACATGCATGAGAGTATTCTCGCCCTTTGCTACTTGTTGTTGCCTTTTGTTTGAGTTAAACTCCACTTTCAGGTGAGCAACATCTTGATGATGTTACTGGCGATGAAGCTCTGACTTTTCTTTACTTCTTTTTGTTGAGCTACTCTGATTAGATGTGACATTGAGTTAGAGGGGATTAGTTAATAGTTTTTCCTCATGTATCAAATTATTTAAAGTTTCATTATGAGCTTTATTAATTGAGAATCTTATAAAGGAAATTTTTAAAGCCTAACATGTTATAAATGTTTACATTTTATTATATCATAGTTTTAAAAAAAAAAGAGTGTATATTGCATGATGTGAATTTTTTTACCTAAGCGTCAAGTCTAATATTTAAACTAACAAACTTCTATATTATTTTATAATTAAAAAATATAGAGTTTTGGTATAAAAGGATGTCACATATAGTAATATATGAGATGAAAGCTAGTAACAGAAACAATAAAGAATGTAAGGTCAATATTTTAACTATTAGTTTATTTGACTATCTTATAAGCTAGTTTGGACAACACAAAAGTGTTTGACAAGGTATTTTAAAGTAGTTTATTTTAGAAGTTTCTAGTTTATAAGTTATAAGCTAGTTGAATTAATTTCTAGCTTGTATAGCTTATTTAATTTCATTTCATTACCATCTCTTATATTTTAATACATTTCTCTTATTATTTTTAATTTCGTTTAAAAAAATATTTTTATAATTTGTTTTAGACCTCAATGTAAATGCCGAAGACAATGACTTTTCATTTTTTGTAACGTTTCATTAATTTAGGAATTAATGTAACATGCAATTAATCATATGTAATAATTGCGTGATAATGGAGTATTTAATCTTTCTTTTGGGAGTTATGATTTTGAACAGCCACCTAGTTCTATAAATAGAGGTTGAATTGTACTCAAAGGAGAATTGAATTAGTGAAATTATAATTGGGTTTTACCTTTTTGTGAGAGATGAATTTCTCTTTAGAACTTATCAAGGAATTTTTCCTTCTGACGTTCTACTAGACTTATCAAGGGTAAATCACCACCCTTGTGGCGTCATATGACTTATCTTCCATCCTTGGAAGTGACGTCATTTATCCCTTCGTTAAATCATTTTCATCCTTTCTATTTTCTTGTTTACCCAATTCTCATTGTTTTGTTAACTTATTATCTTCCAACCTAGATAGATCCACAAAACGAATTCATCCCCTCTGGATTTCTATCATCATTGTTTGGTCAACCTTCAAGAAGTTTTTTTTATTTAAAAAAAAACAAAGAAAAGTTAAATGGTTGGTCTCAAAACAAAACTGAAAGCATAGTTAGAGAAAAGGGAGCAGCTAAGGAGTACTTTAAAATCCCTACTTTTAGAAGAATTATATATTTATTTTTAAATAATTTTTATTTATTTGTTTTCAGAAAACAATACAAATATTGTTGTGTGTTTGAATGGGAGTTGTAACAAACTCCAACCAACTTTGAAACAAAAGCTGCAACATTATTGCTTCGGGTCGGTCAACATATTTTTAAGACTAAAGTTAGGCCATTTTATAATATTTTTTAAAGCATAAAGTAAAACCTTTTAAATTAATAATAATATTTATTAAATTAATTTAGATAATAATTAAAATTTAACTTTACTATAACTAATTAAGAGATATATTTAATAATTAAAACTAATGTGTACTTTTTTTAGTAAAATAAAATTATAAAAAATTATGCGATATACAACAATAATAAAAATATTAATATTGAATATTTTATTTTTGAAAGACTTATACTTTATTTTCTTTTTTAATGTAGGATGAACTTATTTAAAGTTTAATTGGTATTCAAACATATTTGTCAATTGTTAATAACATGAGAATAATGCTATTTCTTTTCTTCTTTGAAGAATAATTTAAAGACTCCGAGTGTGTTTTAGTTAGCTAAAAGTTGGCTGAAGTGGTTTGAGATTAGTTTGGTAAACAAAAGCTAGTAACTTTTTTAGGTAGTTATTAGTTGATTTTTTTTTATAACTTTAACCTTCATTAATTAATAAATTATCTCCCACTAATCAATTATCTATTCTCACATATTACAATCTCTCTTCTTCATTTTGAAATGGATTTGTTGTAATCATTTGTATGATAATATAAAATCTCAACCACAATAATAAATTTTATAACAAAAAACAAAAAATATTACAAATTTTAGTCGTTAGATTGTGACTTTATGTTTCTCCAATCACAAAGTAATTACAGAGAATCCGAATTCTCTTTATTTCTCTCTTATTTATTAATATAATTATAGTCATTATAATTTAAATATATAATTTAAAATTTATATATTTAATTATTTTAACTAATGTTTTCTCTTTTCTCTAAAATCAAAAACAGAAACACTTGAAAGAACCACCTCAAAGAAACACCACCTTATTTTCCTTTCACATCGGTCTCCAACTCCTTGTAACATGCCTTTGATTTTTCTATCTTTTCCCAATGGCTTTTTTAACAACTGTTTTGGTAAACTACTTCAAGCTGTACCTCAAAATAATCCAAAAAAAGTTTAACCAAATATCTAAAAAATTATTAAAAGCACATATTCTGTTTAAAGTGTTTTTTTTTCTCGGAATAAATAAATAAGGCAAATTGATCCATAATCTATCAAAGTAAATTCTAATTAATATATAAAACCATTTCACTAACTTTCATTATTCATAATTATTATTATGAATGTACTTTCAAATTTGAATTAAAAAAATATAGTGAATGGGTTTCTTGAAATTAAGAATAATATTAACTAGGATTAAGTAATTCTATTCAACATTAATAATATCAATTATCCATAAAATTATTATAGATTCTTTATTAAAATTTTAAGATTTTCCTATCATTTTAGTAAACTTTTAAAAAAATTATAAATCTCCCCCTCTCTCTCCATATTTTTGTTAAGATCACAACATCATATCACATTATTACTTTTAAATTGAAACACTTTATTGATATTTCCACTTTTTTATAGTGAAGGTTTTGTTACAAATTTACTATAACAAATACAAAACATTGATTTTGAAAGTATCTAAGGAATGCTATGAGGAGAGCCAGCAGTCCATATGCAGCAACAGAACACACTAAATCCATCAGTATAGCATCGGCCACCATGCACAAACCCATAAAATGCACAATAATCGTTACAAGCTTTCTCATTTGGACAATTTCCAAGGTTCGAACAATGTAAACCAGGAGGGGTTATAGGTCCTGAAATCAATGCAATATTTTTCTTTTGATAAGCAAAAAAAATATTTATAATGAGTGAAAAATATACAAGAACTATCTTCCTCACTAGAAAAAGATAATCCGAACCATAGAACTATAAGACATAAAAAGTGTGAAATCAATGGAATCTTATTATAAAATTGTATGCAAATCATTATTTTCTTTAATTGTAATAAACAAATATGTGAATTTAATAGTTTGTGTTCCTCATTTCACTGGTACCAACCAAAGTTCATTCCCTCTTTAGTACTCGATGGATGGTTCCAGTAAGGCAGAGAAAGATACATGAAACATTTTCATGTGTTTTTCTCTCTCTTACTGGAACTATTGAGTACCGGAAAAGATTTTTTTCTACAAACCATTATATATTGAAATGATAATAAAAAAAACCTTTGTTTAGTTTTTTATTTTAAAAACACGATGATAAAAATAATTTTGTTACATACCCAAATCTAAACAAAAACCACCTAAATTTATTACCTGATGTTGATGAAACTGAAACTAAAAGGAAAGCAATACACATAACTCCTAAAATAAAGCTTAGACCATCAATTCTTCTAGTAGTCATTTTGCAAAGATGAACTGGTGTTTTCTCAAATGTTTAGTCTCAAAATGAGCTTGTGTTGTCTTGCTTTTTAGACATATATGCATCATATTTATAGAGAGAGAACAACTCAGGTGAAAAACATGGTTATAGTGGAAAATGAGAAAATATAATAATAACTATAAGATTTCATTAAATGGGTTAGATTGAGTTTTTAATTAAATAAATTTTCATCTAATTCTCTCGCACAGATACCTTTGACATAGAGTTGCAAATTTTAACATTTTGAATTTAACAAATTTCAAAGAAAAAATACATTTTACAAAGTACAAAAAAAATTACTTATTATGTATTATTATTGTTATTGAGATATTAAAAAAGTCATGCAAGTCTAGTAAATTACTAGGACTTATACAAAAACTTAATGTGTCTCTCTCTCTCATCATCTCTGTGATATCGGCGGTAAGGGTAGTAGTGGTGGTATTGCCACCCTTCTGCCATTGTCGCCACAACTACCGCCATCGTCAGCGATAATGGTGGCAGTGGCTGTAATGGCAGTGGTGACCTTGCAATGGATTTCATTTAGGGATGGCAAAAATACTTGTAATCGTGGGTATTGCCCCGAACCACCCCGATTTTGACGGGTATTACCTACTGACCGGATACGATTACATGTATTACCCGATACAATAAACTGAGTATGGGTACAGGTATTATCCGATGCAATGAACCGGGTACGGGTAGAGGTATTACCTGATTTGGTGAACCAGGTACAAGTACATGTACAGGTATGCCACTAACCACCCCGTACACGCCCTTTATAATTTTAATGATTATATAATAAATTTAAAGTTATAAATTTAATTAAATTTTTTTATTGTTAAACTTTAATATTGTCTTTTTATTTATTATTCTTCATATACTTTTAAATAAGACATAATTAATAAATTAATATATAATTTATGTAATAATAACAGGTATCTGCGAGTATATATGAACTTAAAAAATCTGACAAGGACGAGGATAGGGATTAAAATTTCATACCACTCTTTTTATACTCAAACCTGGACCCGCTCCACACTTTTTGGGGACGGGGATTGGGAAGGTCAAACCCGCACCCACCCCCGCACCATTGTCATCCCTAATTCCATTGGGGTGACGACCAAGAATGATGCATTAAGGCTTTTTTATAAATCCTAGTAATTTACTAGATGTAACCTTTTTAATATCTGAATAAGTAATAATTGTTTTGTATACTCCTTTGAAATTCAAAATGTTAAAATTTGCATCTCTATATGAGAGGTTTCTATGTGAGAGACTTATGTAAGTTGTTTAATTAATAATTCAAGCTGCACCATTTATTGAAATCTACTATTACGATGATTATTATTATTATTATTATTATTATTATTATATAATGAGAGAGGTTAACATTTGTAAAATTATTTTTGCTAAGAACAATAATTTTACAATTACGATATTAAAAGAGACAGAAAGAAAATAAAGATGAGAAGATATTCAAGATCTGAAAACAAAGGAAAATAAAAAATCTGATAAATAATTTTTTTTTAAAAAATTCAAAAAAGGGTTAGTATTTAGAATAAAAATCTGTTTTGGGTTGATACATATTATTTAGTATTTATAGTTTTAAATGAAACTATTTATTTCAAATCATGTACTTAATGAGCAATATTAATTGTGTGATGAATTGTACTTTTGTTTAACTCATAAGAATTTAAAGAATAGTCATTTTATATTATAAGTTTTATGTATGGAGTAAAATAAGGTTGCTTTTCATTGATAAAAAAAGTGAGAATAAAATTATAGCAATGTAACATAATGAATGAGTTGATCGAATAATGTTTACTATCTTTAACATTATGAAAAGTGTTAAAGGATTTAATTAAAATTTTAATTGGTATATATTTTTAATGTAAAGATTTATTTTTTTTACTGACATTCAATCACAACCCTTCATTTATGGTAAATTTATTGATTTTACTCGTTACTACTTTAAAAATCACATAAATGACAAGTCATGATTGAATGTTAGTGCAAAAATTTTTTACACTAACAGTGTATACCAATTAAACTCTTTAATTTTATTTGTTGATTTAAATCTTTTTAAACAGTAAAATATTTTGGATAAAAATATGGAAATAATAAAATAAAAAAATTAAAAATTTTTATTGGAGTAAAATAAATATTTCTAAATGTATATATTTTTCTGTAATTAATTATAAATATCGTGTTTAACTTTATATGCATGAAAAATATATAATAATTGAAAAAAAATGTAGTATAATGTATTGATGACATTATTATGTATTATAACGTATTAATGATATTAATAATCTCTCTATATGTAGTATAATGTATTAATGATATTTTAAAAAAATAATATTCATGTATTAAAATGTTGATTTTTTAATAATTATTTATACATTTCTGTAAATATAAATATTTATAGATTAAAATAATTTTATTAAATAAATTAAAAACTTCAATCTCTCTGTATAGTATAATGTATTTATTTAATTTTAGAATATAATATTATTTATTACAAACTTGACTTTTCTAAAGTCAACATACCTAAAAATAATTTATTAAATATATTAAAAAATACATCCATCTCTCAATCATTTACATTCTAATTTCCGAAAATTAAATTTGGTAAAAATAATTCTACTTAAAAGCATTTATAAGGGAAAAATATTTTTTTCTTATCTTTTTTATCAAACATGGTATAGGTTTAATTTTATATTGAGAAACTTGTTTCTCAAACTCCAAAAAATTATATGTTTTAGTTTAAGGTCAAATTTGGGGATCGAAATGGGCAGAAATGGATATAAAAGAAATGCATGTAAAATTTTAATTTTCATCTCCATTCTTGTTGGCTAGTTTTAGTTTTAGACATATTTGTGGGTAACTTCTTATATTAGTTTTATAATTTTAATTTACTTATTTATTATTAAATAAAGAGTAAACTATGTTTTTTTGTATAAGAACTTTTTCAAATTAATGGTTTTGATACATAAACTTTTTGTTGACTAGTTAATGTATACAAACATTTTTTCGGCAAACTATGACTATGGTACATGAACATTTAAAAATTTATAATTTTGGTACACAAAATTTTTGTTGACCAGTTAAGTTATCCAAACATTTTTTATTTGAAAATGTTTGAGAAGAAAAAAAAGATATATCTCACAATAATCTTCAAAAAATATGCTTTAAAGTTAATTAAAAAGTACATTATGTTTAAAAAATATTATGAAATAAAAATTTAAAAATATTATGAAATAAATATTTAAATTAAGAAATGCATTATCATTCATTGTTTTAAAAATATTATGAAATGAAGGTGGAAAAGACGGAAGGAGAGAAGGCACTTGGCAAGAAGGAGGAAACGGTACTATAGGTGAGGGAGGGGGCTCTACATAGGGTGGAGGTGGAGGGAACACATGCAAAGCCAGTAGAAGGTGTAGGTAGGGGAAATAGGATGGGGAGTGTCCAAAAAGAGATAAATAGTATTTTGTTTTAATTTGTGGTCACTAAAAGTTGTCACAAAATGAAATAAAAACTACCCAAAAATTTAATTAATAAAATACTAATAAATAGAGTAACACATCATCACTTAATAGTAAAAATAAATAGAAGAACTTAGATTTTGGACGAAAAAATGTTTACATTCCTTGACTAGTAAATAAAAATTGGGTACCAAAATCATAAATTTGAAAAAGTTCATATACTAAAAACATATTTTATATTTATTTTAATAATTAAAATTTTTATTATGTCACAATTTATCAGCTAAAATAAAAAGAAAGACTAAAATGTTGGACGAAAAAAATGTTTGTATACCTTGATCAGTCAATAAAAACTTTATGTACAAAAATCATAAATTTGTAAAAGTTCATATACCAAAAACATAGTTTATCCTTAAATAAATTATATATTGAGTTATTAATTATATTTTAATTTAATAGTGTATAAAGAATAATAAATTCTAAGAAATTATAAATTAAAGATTAAGAATTAATATTTTTAATTAAATATATAATTCTAAGTCTATTATAAAATTATTATAATTATAATGGGATGTGTACGAGTTTGTGTACATAAAAAGTAGTTATATATTAATACTTATACACATAGCTGGTTCAAATAATCAGTATCTGATCAAAGTAGGTAATACCTATCAAAATTGAGGTGGGTTTGGTGAAGTACTCAAATGTACAAGTATTATTTCCTTCCATAGTAAAATTCATTGACATGAAAGTATAAGAACCAAGATCGAGATTCGCAAAGAGCATAAGGACTAGAAGTAATTTTTTTCCAATGTAAAAGTATAAACTATATGGTGTGGTTGATTACTTTAAATGAATGAACAAACTGCAAGTACCACTTACTATTTTGACCAGTTAACCACAAAACCGCCATTACGAGTTGCGTTTGACTGGTCTTGGACCAGCACCCCATATCTGTCGAGGGGTTATAAACTAGCACAGACTTCCAGAACACACAAACTGTAAGTGCAAATTACGATTTTCCTATTTTTTTCACTGATTGGTGGACCGATGCATATGAAACACGAATTTCTAGACATATAAAATTGCAAGTCAAAATTGCGATTTACGTGGACATTAACTAACATCATCCTTTTGCCCAGTGGTTAACAGAAGATGAATTTTCAATGCATTAAAATCACAAGTCAGACTTGCATTTTGCTTGTTTTTTTTTTGTTTTTTTGTTATTGTCTTGTCACCCTGATGACTCATCTTATATGTTCAAATTTATACTATTGTTACATCTTCTAAGGTGTTCTTTCTTATTTATTTCATTCATTTAGCATGAATTTAAGTTATGCATTATTTCTATCCTGACACTATCTAATGTTTTGGCCATAATTTTTTCTGTAGAGCTTATTTTTGGTGGATTCTTTTTGCATTTGATTTATGACTTCTAGGGCTTCCATTTGAATATCTAGAGCATGGTGTTTGGAGTCTGGAGCTATTTTTTAGGATTTTTGGAAGTTTGGGTAGAAATCTAGACCATTTGATATAGGCATTGCATTTTTATGTAAATTAGTTTTAAGCCCATTGGCCCATTATTCGTGTGAGTAAAAACCTTGTAGGGTTGAGTACCTAAGGCACAATTACACTCATTCAGTTTTCAGAATTTTTTTGTAAAAAAGTTTTTAGAGAATTTTTGTAGAGAGAAGATCTTCTCTCTAGGATTTTCAGCTTTCAATTCTAGATTTCTTTTCGCTCCGAGTTTGTGTTCTTCCCTTACCTCTCAATTTTCTCATCATGATTCTTGATCAAGAATTGACATTTGTATGCTAGGCCAAGGTAGGAGCAATTTCGATTTTGATTCTACTGTTGTTCTTAATTGTTTTTTCCATTTTGCTATTGTTTTCAATTCTTGCTTTCAATTGTAATTTGTAATTCTGTAATTTTTTAATTATGATTTCAAATTCTTTCATTCTGCAAATTTTATGTCTAAATTCTTTTGGTTTCTGCAAATTTCTTTTTCCTGTGAATTTGTTATTATTTCCTATGAATTTTTTTTCTTCATTTATTTTATTTCTGCAATTAAACCCCCCATTGTAAATCTGTTAAAAGAAGGAAAACATATTAAAACTAGCTAGAAATGACTTTTGCATGCATGTTTCCTTGTGATTCGATATGAGGTCAACCCTATAGTACATTAGGGGGACTTTTGTATGTTTTTGCAAAACCTAGGATGACTGGGGTTTTGTCAAACTGGTGTTGTTGCCGGGGAGACACATTGCATTGTTTGTGTCTCATGGTAGTATTTTCAACTTTCTGTAATTTGTTCTTGAATCCATTTTCTATGTGTTGTTCTTGTTCTTTTTCTTTTGTTGTAATCTGTCTTAATTTGTCTTAGTATGTGTTTCTTTAATTTAGGCCATTAATCTTTAGAGTATAATTGGTGATTCTTGATCTCTATGTTTGTATTCTGTATTGCTGCATTGATTCTATGTTAGTGCATATTAGATTCTTGAATAGCAGCTATGATTGCATATTGGTAATCTTTAATTCTTGGATTCTGATCTCTGCTGCATGATCAATACAAATTGTGGTTAATACAGATTGAGTGTTTCTGGATTTCTGATCTTGTGTTAGTGCATGTTACATTGTTGAATTGATTCTTGAATTGTAGCTCTGATTTCTAGGTGTAATTCTTGAATTTTGATCTCTGCATGTTCCTCTGATTTTCCTGTTTGTGCAAAAATAGCATTGGATGTTTCATATTGCTTCATTATTGATTAGATGCAAATAGTTTTGGTGCATAGCATTGGATTTTCCTCTGATTTCTGTATAATTTGTGTATTTTGGTGCGTAGCAGATAGTTTTGGTGCATAGCAGATATAGCAGTTGCATTTTTGTGGTTAATTCGTGGAAAAATCCGTTGGAAGCTTTGTTTCATACATTCTTGCCATTAGCCATTTCTGATTTCTTATTTCATTGCAACATAACCATAATTGAATCAAAACAACAACATTTAGCTAAAACAGTAGTAAGAAAACAGAGTAGTAGTAGAAATCAGCATTGAATTTTTGTGAATTTTTGCATGAATAGTGTAGTGAATAGTAACCGATTTTAGAAATCCAAATAAAATAGTTAGAGCTTGAATTTTGAGTCCATTTTTTTCATGCTTCATTTAGTTTTTAGTAGGTATTAGAGTCATTTCTTTGTCAAAAATAGTTGTGGAAAAAAATAGAAAATTATGTGGTGCAAAGAAAATTTGGGAAACTTAAAACTGGCATAACTTGGGCTCTAGAATTCACAATTTGACATATTTTATATGTTTTTGGGGTAGGAAAAAATTTCCAGCCCATTATGCTAGTTGGAGCCTCCTGGATTTTCAAAAATCGCATGTTTTCTATCTTTTTCATTTTTTTTTTCATTTTTGATTGATTTTTCCAATTTTTAGGCCTTTAGTATAAATATCTCCTTTAATTAGCCAAATTCCAAAAATTTTTGTGGTGTCTTGCCTTACCTATAAGAGATTTATCATACCATTACATCCTTTATATCTTTCATTTCCTTGGTACTTCCTTTGTAAACTGACACTGTTCACCCATTTAGTGCATATTGCCTTGCTAGTTTGGAATTGTGTTATCCTTTTGCATGACCAAGTCTAATCCAAGCTCATTATACTCCTTGAATCCTGAGATTGAGAGGACAACAAGAAGGTTGCTTAGAGCGCATAGTTCCAGCAAAGTCCACCCTTCAACTTACCTTGCTTCTCACACAAGCAACATGGCAGTAAACCATGAGAGGACCTTGAAGGAATTAGTTGCCCTTGATGTTGGCTATCAACCACTCTGCTTCCAAGTTCCACCATTACAAGAGGGTGTAGCCAGCTATGAGCTCAAATATGGCCTGATACATCTACTTCTCGAATTCCATGGTCTGGCAGGTGAGGATCCACACAAGCACTTGATGGAGTTCCATTTAGTCTACTCTACCATGAGACTTGTAGATGTGCCTGAAGACTTTGTCAAGATGAAGGCCTTCCCCTTTTCATTGTGTGACACGGCCAAAGATTGGCTCTACTTGCAGCCAACACCAAGCACCACTTGGAATGACATGAAAAGGAGATTTCTAGAAAAAATTTTCCCTGCATCCAGAACAGCAACCATAAGGAAAGAAATTAGTGGCATTAGGCAGCTTCAAGGAGAGACATTGTATGAGTATTGGGAGAGGTTCAACAAGCCTTGTACAACCTGTCCAAATCACCAAATTAATGAGCAACTTTTAATTCAATATTTTTATAAAGGATTACTACCTATGGAGAGAAACATGATTGATGTAGCAAGTAGAGGAGCTTTGATGGACAAGACTCCAGCAGCTGCAAGGTATCTGATCTCCAACATGGCAGAGAATTCACAACAATTCAGTTCTAGAAGTGTGATCAATAGCATCATTAGTGAGACAACTAGCTATGAGCCAAGCAGTGCAGCACCCTCCAATACCTCAAACATGTGGCATTTGTGCAGCTAACCACTACACTGATACATGCCCCAAATTACAAGAACCAAGTAGTGCACCTTCTTAACTTGTAGAAGGGATACATCCTCCATTTCAGCAGCAGTGACAACAACCTCAATACAATCCTTTTTCAGCAACATATAATCCAGGTTAGAGAGACCACCCTAACTTGAGATATGACACCTAGACCTGAGCAAAACACACATCCTCCTTTTCAACAACAGCAACAAAAGTATCAATCTCCTCCTCTTAGACAACAAGCAGCAGTACCACAACAACCATCACAGCAGTAACAACCCATGCAGTCCAACTCTGGATCTGCTCTGGAGGATTTAATGAAGCAAATGGCCACACAAAACTTGCAGTTCCAGCAAAATGTTTCAGCAACCATCCAAGACTTGCAAACACAAATTGGAAAATTAGCCACTTTAGTCACAAATTGCAGCAACAAGGGTCTGAAAAATTGCTTTCTCAACCTGTGGTGAATCCTATGAGTAATGTGAGTGCTACTACCTTGAGAAGTGGCAAGGAGCTGAATGATAGCTCAAATCAGTCAAGGCCACAAATAGTGCATCCTGTTGCAGATCAAGAACCAACCACAAGTAGATCTATCCAACAACAACAGTAGCAGCATCAGATCCCTCTTCCATTCCCTTCAAGGAATTCTACACCAAAGAGAGTGGAGAAAGATCAGGATTTGTTGGATACCTTCAAAAAGGTGGAAATAAATACACCCTTGTTGGATGCCATCAAATAGATTCCAAAGTATGCAAAAATTTTAAAAGAATTATGTACTTAGAAGAGGAGTTTGAGAAAGAGACATGTCCAAACAGTTTTAGCCTTATCCCAACGCAGCTTCCCCAAAAATGTGATGATCTAGGCATCTTATCCATACCTTACACAATTGGAGAATCAACATTTGCTAATGCCTTACTGGACTTAGGAGCTTCCATTAATGTATTGCTTTCAGTTGTGTATAGAATGTTGCAATTGGGAGACTTGAAGCCAAACAATGTGATCATTCAATTAGCAAACAAAAACACAGTTTGACCTTCGGGAATCCTTGAAGATGTGTTGGTAAAAGTCAATCAATTAATTTTTCTAGCTGAACTTTTACATTCTTGATATGCAGGATGAAAGTCACTCACATAGGTCTACTTTAATTCTAGGAAGACCATTCCTGATGACTGCAAGGACCAAAATAGATGTTGATACAGGCACACCCTCCATGGAATTTGGAGATGGTACGGTTCAATTCAATATCTTTGAAGGCATGAAGCATCCAGTTGAAGACCATTCCATCCTCCATGATCATCATTCAGTTTTCCTACTGGATATTTTGGAAGATCGAAATGTTTTTACTCACATAGATGCACCTATGAGGATGACATGTGTGCCATATGTACTGAAATCAACACTTCCATATGTTTTGTATCTTCTGTCTCATCTTCCATTGCAGGTGCAGAGTCGGACTTATCCATAATAATAGCTAAAGCTTCACCTCCTCCTTTATTAGAGTTGAAACCTCTGTGAGGTCACTTGAAATATGCCTATTTGGACATGGATCAGAGGCTTCCAGTAATAATCTCTAGCCACTTGCTTAAGGATCAAGAGGAGAAGTTGTTATATGTTCTAAGAGAGCACAAGAAAGCAATAGGTTGAACTTTGGATTATATACCTGACATTAGCCAAGCTATATGTATGTACAAAGATGAGTCTAAACCAGTAAGGCAGCCCTAAAGAAGACTCAATCCCACCATACTTGATTAGTAAAGAAGGAGGTGACCAAGCTACTGATGGTTGGAATAAGACAGCATATGGGTTTCACCTATCCACGTAGTTTAGAAGAAGTCTAGGACTACAGTTGTGCAGAACCAGGAGAATGAGTTGATCCCTACAAGAGTTGCCAACAAATGAAAAGTATGTATCGATTATAGGCGACTCAACCAGGCTACTAGGAAAGACTATTTCCCTCCCCATTCATCGATCAGGTAATTGAGAGGTTGGCAGGTAAATCCCATTATTTCTTTTTGTATGGATTTTCTGGTTACATACAAAGACACATTGCACCTGAGGACCAACACAAAACCACTTTCACTTGTCCTTTTGGCACTTTTTCCTACACAAGGATGTCATTTGGCTTATCCAATGCGCCGGCCACATTTCAAAGGTGCATGCTTAGTATTTTTTCTGATTTAATTGAAGAATGCATGGAAGTGTTTATGGATGATTTTATAGTTTATGGTTCCTCATTTGACTCGTGTTTTCATAGTTTAACTAAAGTATTAGATAGATGCATCGAGACTAACCTTGTGCTTAATTATGAAAAATGCCATTTTATGGTAATTGAGGGAATATTCTTAGGTCATCTTGTATCTGAGAGAGGAATACAGGCAGATAAATCTAAAATTGATGTTATTACCTCTCTATCTTACCCCGTGTCTGTGTGAGAAGTGCGTTCTTTTCTTGGGCATGCAGGATTCTATAGATGATTTATTAAAGATTTCAGCAAAATTGTCATGCCACTGTCCAATCTTCTGCAAAAAGACATGCCATTTTTATTTGATGATCCATGTAAGTTGAGTTTTGAAGAGTTGAAGAGGAGACTCACCACATGACCTATCATGCAGCCACCTAATTTGGAGCTCCTCTTCGAATCAATGTGTGATGCCTCCGATTATGCGCTTGGAGCTGTATTGTCGCAAAAAGTAGGTAAAATTCCACATGTTATAGCCTATGTCTCGCGAACTCTTAATTCAGCCCAAATAAATGATACCACCACTAAAAAGGATTTATTAGCTATTGTGTTTGCATTAGATAAATTTTTCCCCTATTTGCTTGGCTCCAAAATAACTGTCTTTACCGATCATGTTGCGTTGAAGTTCCTATTAAAGAAGCCCGATGCTAAACCCAGATTAATCAGATGGGTACTTCTATTACAGGAGTTTGATATTGATATAAAAGACAAAAGTGGTGCATTAAATCAGGTTGTTGATCACTTGAGCCGTATTAAAGGGACCATTAATCCCTTACCAATTCATGATAATTTCCCTGATGATTGTTTATTTACTTTATTTTCTATGGACTCTGCACCTTGGTTTGTGGACGTTGTTAATTATTTGGTTACTTCAATTTTACCTCCTAACATGTTTAGATCTCAGATTGATAAGCTTAAAAGTGATGCCAAATATTATGTTTGGGACGATCCATATCCGTGGAAATTTTGTAATGATCAGGTTCTTCGTAGGTGTATTCCTGACAATGAGTTTCAGGATATTTTGGACTTTTTTCATGATACATTTGTAAGAGGTAACTTTGGACCATAGAGGACGGCTAGGAGGATATTAGACAGCGGATTCTATTGGCCCACCATCTTCAAGGATGCACACATGTTTTGCACCAGTTGTGAGATATGCCAAAAAGTAGAAGCAACTATCACTAGGAGAAATGAGATGCCTCAACAACCTATCATATTCTGTGAAATATTCAATGTATGGGGTATTGATTTCATGGGTCCCTTTCCGGTCTCTTCTAGATATTCTTACATTTTACTTGCTGTTGATTATGTGTCCAAATGGGTGGAGGAAAAAGCCACCAAAACTAATGATTCTATGGTAGTTTCGGATTTTAGCCGAACTAACATATTTTGCAGGTTTGGTATGCCTAAAGCTGTCATAAGTGATGAAGGAAGCCACTTCTGTAATAAGACCATAGCAGCTTTGTTTCAAAAATATGGGGTGACACACAGAATTGCTACATCATATCATCCCCAAACTAATGGACAAGTTGAGGTATTTAACAGAGAAATCAAGCACTTGTTGCAGAAATTAGTTCACCCACACAAAAGATTGGAGTAAGTTCGTGGATGATGCTTTTTGGGCGCAAAGGACGGCTTACCGGACTCCGCTGAACATGTCTCCATTTCGTGTAGTGTTTGGTAAGGCATGCCACCTTTAGGTGGAGATTGAGCATAAATTATAATGGGCCGTGAAAAATTGCAATTTAGCACTTGAGCAAGCTGGGAAAGCCAGAAAGCTTCAACTTCAGGAGCTTGAGAAAATATGCTTGTAGGCTTCCATAATGTATAAAGAGAAAGTCAGAAAATTCTGTGACATGCAAATTTTAAGAAAAGAGTTCTCCGTAGGACAAAAATTGTTATTATTTAATTCTCGTTTAAAATTAATTGTGGGTAAGCTTAGATCTAGGTGGGATGGACCTTTTGTGATTACTAATGTCTTTTCCCATTGTGCAGTTGAAATTCAGGATGAAGCTACCAGCAAAGTATTCAAAGTAAACAGACATTAGTTGAAACCCTTCCAGGAGAATAAATTAAAGGAAGAGGTTCAAAATACAGTTGACCTATCTTTAATATAGCCTATTATGATTGAGGCAGTGTCTACATAGGCACTTGGGCTATTTATTATTCTCATTCATCTTTGACTCTTTTCTTAAGTTTTATGCATGCATTTGTATTCTCATTGTTTTTTTTACTAACATGTTATTTGCATTACCATTTTTCATCCATTCTCACATTGAGGGTAATGTTTCATTCAAGTGTGGGGTGGGGTGATCATGTTTTAGCATAATTTTTTCTTCATTGGATGCCTTTGTTTTTACTTTTTAGTTTGTCATTAATTTGTGATCTTTAGTTGGGAGTTTTATAACGTAATAAAATTTCCTTTTAATGATTGTTTCATGCTTATATTGATAAGATCATTTATTTTTTGCTCACAACATTACTTACACTACTTTGGTACTTTGGGATCCAATTCAAAATAAATTTATGCTTTGCTTTGTTTTCTTTTCTTTTCTTTTGTTTGGAAGTGTAAAAGTTTAAGTGTGGGGTATTTGATGACTCATCTTATATGCTCACATTTATACTCTTGCTATATCTTCTGAGGTGTTCTTTCTTATTTGTTTCATGCATTTAGGTTTTTATGCATAAAATAATATTTTTAATAAAACATACTTATAAGTTGCATTTTTAGTAAATTCTGCATTATTTCTCTCCTGATATTGTCTAATGTTTTGGCCATAAATTTTTCTGTAGACCTTATTTTTGTCTGATTCTTTTTGCATTGGATTCCTGAATTCCAGGGCTTCAATTTGGATATCTGGAACATATCGTTTGGAGTTTGGAGATATTTTTGAGGATTTTTGGAAGTTGGGAAGAAATCTAGACTATTTGTTTTAGGCATTGCATTTTTATGTAAATTAGTTTTAGGTCCATTGGCCTATTGCTTGGCCCATTATTTGTGTGAGTAAAAAACTTGCAGGGTTGAGGACCTGAGGCACAATTACACTCATTCAGTTTTCAGAATTTTTTTGTAAAAAAGTTTTTAGAGAATTTTTGTAGAGAGAAGATCTTTTCTCTAGGATTTTCAACTTTCAATTCCAAATTTCTTTTCCATATTTCTTTTTGCTCCGAGTTTGTGTTCTTCCCTTATCTCTCAATGCATGATTCTTTATCAAGAATTGACATTTGTATGTTAGGCCAGGGTAGGAGCAATTTAGGTTTTGATTCTACTGTTATTCTTAATTATTGTTTTCCATTTTGCTATTGTTTTCAATTCTTGCTTTCAATTGTAATTTGTAATTTTGTAGTTTTGTAATTCTGATTTCAAATTCTTTCGCTCTGCAAATTTTATGTCTACAATCTTTTGGTTTCTGCAAATTTCATTTTCCTGTGAATTTGTTATTGTTTCTTGCGAATTTATTCTTGCTTTCTTGAGAATTTTCTTTCTTTATTTCTTTCTCTTTCTGCAATTAAACCCCCTATTGTTAATCTGTTAAAACAAGGAAAAAATATTAGAACTAGCCAGAAACAATCTTTGCATGCATGTTTCCTTATGATTCGATCTGAGGTCAACCATATACTATATTAGGGAGGCTTTTGTATGTTTTTGCAAAACTTAGGGTGACTGAGGTTTTGTCACCCCCGAAGTTGTACACCTCCCTAATGTCCAATAAAATGTTACTGGGTACATAAACCACGGATACAAATTACAGTTTAGGTTCCCTCATAGATCTACATCTGCAGTACATTATAAAAAACAATATACTAATACTAATTTTTACTTTGTTGTGGTATTTTCACTTCGTTTTGTCATTTACTAACTTGTTTTGATAGTAATAATTATGATATATTTTGTAATAATATTATTTTTGTTATTTCACGTAAAAAAATTTATGATGTGAAATAAAAATTTTTAAGTACATTTATAAATATTGTGATTGCTCCAATTGTGTAGGTACATTTATCGATAACTTTTTACCTTCATCTTGCCCGCATATTCTTCGATTGTCATAAATAAATGTATGAGGGAGATGAAGGTAAAAAATTATTGATAATTGTATCTACACAATTGAGCAGCCATATTGAATGAGTTAATTAAATAATGTTTAGTATTAACATTACGTAAATTGTTAAGGATTTAATTAATATTCATTTGTTAACTTAATTCTTTTGAATAAAAATGTTCAAATAGTAATAAATAAAAAAATTAAATATTTTTATTGAGTAAAATAAATATTTGTAAATGTATATATTTTTCTGTAATTAACTTATAAATATCTTTTTAACTTATATGCAATAAAAAATATATAATAATTGAAAAAAATAATGTGGTATAATATATTAATGATATTAATGATGTATTATAATGTATTAATGATATTAATCATCTCTCTATATGTAGTATAATGTATTAATGATATTTTAAAATAAAATTCATTTATTAAAATGTTGATTTTTTAATAATTATTTATATATTTATGTAAATATAAATATTTATATCTTAAAATTATTTTATTAAATAAATTACAAACTACAATCTCTCTGTATAGTATAATGTATTTATTTAATTTTAAAATATAATATGTATTTATATATAAACTTGACTTTTCTAAAGTAAACATACATACGAATAATTTATTAAATATATTACAAAATACATCTTCTCTCAATCATTTACATTCTGATTTCGGAAAATTAAATTTGGCAAATATAATTCTACTTAAAAGCATTTATAAGAGAAAAATATTTTTTTCCTATGCTTTTTATCAAACGTAGTATAGGTTCTTTACTTTTATATTGACAAACTTGTTCCCCAAACTCTAAAAAATTATATGATTTTTAAAATTTAAGGGTCAAATTTAGGGATGGAAATGGGCAGCACAGAAACAGATATAAAATAAATGAATATAAAATTTTAATCCTTATCTTTATTTTTGTTAGTTAGTTTTAGTTTTATACATATCTGCAGGTAATTTGTTATATTAATTTTTATAATTTAATAAATATTTAAATTAAAAAATGTATTCACATTCATTGTTTAAAAAATATTATGAACAATGGTGAGGAACACTTGGCATGAAGGAGGTAGGGGTACTATAGGTGAGTAGGGGGGGCGTTACATGGGATGAAGGTGGAGGGACCCATAGGAAGCAGGTAGTGGGGGTAGGTAGGGGAAATGGGATGAGGAGTGCTCCAAAGGAGATAAATAGTGGTTTGTTTTAATTTGTGGTCACTAAAAGTTATCACAAAATGTAATAAAAAATGTTCAAAAATTTTAATTAATAAAATAATAATAAATAGAGTGACATATCATCACTTAATAGCAAAAATAAATAGAAGAGCTGAGATGTTGGACGAAAAAAAATTTTACATACCTTGACTAGTCAATAAAACTTGTGTACCAAAATCATAAATTTGAAAAAGTTCATATACTAAAAACATATTTTATATTTATTTTATTAATTATTTTTTTTTATGACATCACCATTTATCAGTTAAAATAAAAAAAAGAACTAAAATGTTGGACGGAAAAACTATTTGTATACCTTGACCTGTCAACAAAAACATTATGTACTAAAATCATAAATTTGAAAAAGTTTATATACCAAAAACATAGTTTATCCTTAAATAAATTATATATTGAGTTATTAATTATATTTTAATTTAAAAGTATATAAAGAATAATAAATTATAAGAAATTATAAATTAAAGATTAAAAATTAGTATTTTTAATTAAATATATAATTCTAAGTCTATTATAAAATAATTATAATTGTAATGGATTTGAACAAGTTTTTGTACTTGACAAGTAGTTATATATCCATATCTATACACGTAGCTCATTCAAATAATTAGATAGTAAATTTATTTATACCACTTTAAGTAGATAATACCTATAAAAATCAAGATGAATTCGGTATATATACGAATATTATTGCCTTCTATAGGAAAATTCATTGACATGTATAAGAACCAAGATTCAGATTCGCAAAGAGCATAAGGACTGAGTAATGTTTTTTCAATTTAGAAGTATAAACTATATAGTGTGGTTGATTACATTAAATGAGATAAAATACATTCTTGAGGAGTGCCAGTACGTGGTCCAAAAACACTATGTCTTCTATGATGTCAACAAATAATAAATTAATAATTCACCATATGGTTATTACTTTACATAGCATAAAATAAATTACGGAGGAGTGCTAGTACATGGACTAACAACGTCACGTCATCTATGATGTTAACTAATAATAATTTAGTATTTATGATTTATGATTTAATTAATTTGATTAACAGTGATTCGGAACTATATAATAATACTCACTCTGAGTTTATATATAAGGAAAAATATCTAATTTCATACAGATTAAGGAAGTTATTTAACTTCACTTAATTTTATTAATTCGGTAAAAATTAGATATTAATATTACATGACTTTTTGTGTTGCTGTCATTTTCTGAAATTAAAGAAAAAAAAATAGTTGAGAGGACAAAAGTAACCCTATTCATTCAATAGTTAATTTTTCTTGGGAACTCATTTCTTGAGAGCTGGAAAAGTTAGCATTTTTGGAAAATTTAATTAAGAGTACTTTTGCAAAGTTTTAAATAGGCCCCAAATAGTTAGAATTTACTTATATTTAAGTTAAAAAATTTCATGTTCTTTTTTGCTTATATATGAGGCTAGATGGAGTATATCAGTAGGGAGTCGAATCTTCTCTAGTTTTCTAAAACTAAATAAAATTTAAGTTTCCATTTATTTTATTCTTTAATAATTTTAATACATAAAAAAATGAGAGTTCAGTTCCGAGAGGTCTGGTCCAGTAGAGAAAGACACAGTCCCATGTGGAGCTCATTATGATGGTGGGCCTCATATGGGTGTGTCTTTCTCTCTCCTCTTGACCTCTCCCGTGTTGGAGAGAATTTATTTCCAAAAAATGAATAGTTAGAATGGAATTGAAATGAATGGCTGAAATTTATTTAACTATCTAGTTTTAATGGCAAAAAATGATAACAGAAATGCTTGAAACAAATGCCACCTTGTTTTCCTTTCACATCCTTCTCATTTTCTCTTACTCCTTGTAACATGCCTTTGATTTTTCTATCTTTTCCTAATGGCTTTTTTAACAACTGTTTTGAGAACTACTTAAGTTGCACCTCAAAATAAATTATTTTCAAATTTTTTTAACTTGTACTAATCCAAAAGAGTTCAACCAAATATCTATAAAATTACCAAAAGCACATATTCTTTTAAAGTGTTTTTTTCTCAAAACAAATAAGTAAATAAAGCAAATTCATCCATAATCTTATAAAAGTAATTTCTAATTAATATATAAAACCATTTGACTAACTTTCATTATTCATAATTATTATTATGAATGTACTTTGAAATTTGAATTAAAATAATATTGTGAATGGTTTCTTGAAATTAAGAATAATATTAGTTAGGATTAAGTAATTTTATTCAACATTAATAATATCAATTATCCATAAAATTATTATAGATTCTTTATTAAAATTTTAAGATTTTCTTATCATTTTAGTAAAGTTTTAAAAAAATTATAAATCTCCCCCTCTCTCTCCATATTTTTGTTAAGATCACAACATCATATCACATTATTACTTTTAAATTGAAACACTTTATTGATATTTCAACTTTTTTTATATGGGAGGTTTTGTTACAAATTTACTATAACAAACACAAAACATTGATTTTGAAAGTATCTAAGGAATGCTATGAGGAGAGCCAGCAGTCGATATGCAGCAACAGAACACTCTAAATCCATCAGTATAGCATCGGCCACCTTGCACAAACCCATGAAATGCACAATAATCGTCACAAGCTTTCTCATTTGGACAATTTCCAAGGTTCGAACAATCTAAACCAGGAGCGGTTATAGGTCCTGAAATCAATGCAATGTTTTTCTTTTGATAAGCAAAAAAATTATTTATAATGAGTGAAAAATATATAACATGTATCTTCTCACTCAAAAAAGATAATCCGACCCATAGAAATATAACAGATAAAAAGTGTGAAATCAATGGAATCTTATTATAAAATTGTATGTAAATCATTATTTCCAAACCATTAGTGGGTTTCACATGTTTTATGTGTCTTTCTCTCTCCTATTGGAATAAAGGTTTTTTTTCCTACCAACCATTATATATTGAAATTAGAATAAAAAAGACTTTTGTTTAGTTTTTTATTTTAAAAAGATAATAATGAAAATAATTTTGTTACATACCCAAATATTAAACTCAATATTGCTAAACTAAAAGAATCTCATTTCAATATACCTGGTAGTTTGAATTATATTACTTCTTTTAAGTTAATGTAATAAAAAGTTCAAAATAAAAAATCTAAACAAAAACCACCTAAATTTATTACCTGATGTTGATGAAACTGAAACTAAAAGGAGAGCAATGCACATTCTTCCTAAAACAAAGCTTACACCATCCATTCTTCTGGTAGTCATTTTGCAAAGATGAAGTGGGGTTTTCTTGACTGTTTAGTCTCAAAATGAGCTTGTGTTTTCTTGCTTTTTACCATATATGCATTATTTATATATATATATAGAGGACAACTCAGGTGAAAAAAATGGTTATAATGAAAAATGAGAAACATAATAATAGCCATAAGGTTTCATTAAATGGTTTAGATTGAATTTTTAATTAAACAAGTTTTGATCTAGTTCTGTAACACAGGGTTGCAAATTTTAACATTTTGAATTTAATAAATTTTAAAGAAAAAATACATTTTACACGAGTACAAAAAAATACTTATTATGTACTAGTATTGTTATTGAGATATTAAAAAAGTCACGTAGTCTAGTAAATTACTAGGACTTATAAAAAAATTTATAAAAAGAAAATTGAAATTACTAGGACATGTATTACCCAATGTGATGAATCAGGTACGAGTATGTGTATGTAACTAACCGTTTGATATCCACTTGTTATAATTTTAATAATTATATAATAAATTTATTGTTATATATTTAATTAAAACTTTTTATTGTTAAACTTTAACTTATCTTTTCTTGTTATTTATTATTCTTTACATACTTTTGAAATTAAAATATAATTAATAATTTAATATATAATTTATGTAATAATAAATAAATTAATTTAAATTATAAAAAATAATATAACAGGTATCTACCAGTATACCTGAACTTAAAAATACCTGACAGAGATGAAGATACAAATTAAAATTTCATATCACTCTTTTTATACCCAAACCTAAACACACCCTGCACTTTTTAGGACGGGGATGGGGAAAGTCAAACCTGCACCCATCCTCGCACCATTGTCATCCCTAATTTTGTTGGGGTGATGAGAGAGAGGGGTGCATTAAGCTCTTTTATAAATGTTAGTAATTTACTAGATGTCACTTTTTTAATATCTCAATAAGAGTGTGTTTGGTTTATCATTTCAGTTAGTTGAAAGCTAAAAAACTAGTTGAAATAGTAGCTGAAACGATTCTAACTCCATTTAGATAGCAAAAATCTAGGAGCTTTCTTAGGAGCTACTACCTTTTTCAGAAAAGCTACTCCAAGTAACTTTTTCAAAAAATCTCCTAGTTTCGACTACTAGCTGATTTTATTTTTACATGTTTACACATTGTGCTCCTAGTGATTCTCTCTCATCGTATTATATAACTCCTCTCCTTTATTTCTCTCTCCTTTATTAATGTATGTATAATAATTTATAATATAAATATATAATTATAGAAAATTATAATTTAAATATGTAATTTAAAATTTATATATTGAATTTTACAAACTATAATTTCAATATTAATCATATTAATTTATTATTTAAATATATAATTACATAAATTTATAATTTAAATATGTATTTATATTTTAAATATGTTAATACAAAAAATTATAATTTAAATATATAATTATAATAATTTATAATTTAAATATATAGTTAATTTATATTATTAAAATATGTTATAATTATTTTAAATACCTCATTGTTGATATAATAATTAATGATGCCATTATTTGTAATTTTATTACTTTCAACTAGTTGATCAACTAGTTTTACCAAACACTTACAACTAAAGTGTGTTTGGTTTGCCATTTCAGCTAGCCTGAAAGCTGAAAAAAGCTGGCTGAAGTGGTAGCTGAAATGCTTCCAACTCCATTTGGATAGAAAAAATTTAGAAGTTTTTTTAAAAAATACTCCATATAGTTTTTCCAAAAAAAATCTCTTATTTTCAACTGGTAGCTGATTTTATTTTTACATGTTTACTATTAAGTAATTAATGCATTTTCCCTTACTAATTCTCTTTCATCACAATATATATCCTCTCTCCTTCATTTCTCTCTCCTTCATTAATGTAATTATAATAATTTATAATATAAATATATAATTATAATAATTTATAATTTAAATATATAATTAATTTATATTATTAAAATATGTTATCATTGTTTTAAATACTTCATCGTTGATCTAATAATTAATGATGCTTTTATTTTTCATTTTACAACTTTCAACTAGTTGATCAACTAGTTTTACCAAACACTAATAACTCATTTTTTAACTTTTAGCTAGTTTTTAACTTTCGGCTAGCTTTTCAGTTAGTTTTGCCAAACTCACTTTAGTTTTTCAACTTTCAATTACTTTTCAACTTTCATTTAACTTTTCATCTTTCAGCCAACTTTTTAGCTTTTAACTAACTTTTAATCTAGTTTTGCCCTACACACTCTAAGTAATTGTTTGGTGTACTTGTTTAAAATGTATTTTTAGCTTTGAAATCTATGAAATTCAAAATGTTAAAATTAGCAACTCTATGTGAGAGGTTTCTATATGAGAAAATTATGTGAGTTTATTTAATTAACAACTCAGTTTAAATCATTTATTGAAATCTAAGATGATGATTATTATTACTATTATTATTATATAAAATAATGAGAGAGGTTACATTTGTAAAATTATTTTTGTTTAGAACAATAATTTTAGGATTACGAGATTAAAAGAGAGAGAAGGAAAATAAAGATGAAAAGATATTCAAGATTTGAAAAAAAAAAGGAAAATAAAAAATCTAGATAAATAATTTTTTTTTAAAAAATTCAAAAAAAGGTTAGTATTTAGAAGAAAAAAAACTGTTTTGGGTTAATACATATTATTTAGTGTTTATAGTTTTAAATGTAAATATTTATTTCAAATCATATAATTAATGACCAATATTAATTACGTGATGAATTCTACTTTTTAATCTTGTTTAATTCATAAGAATTTATAGGATAGTCATTTGCTATATACGCTTTATGTATGGAGAAAATAAGGTTGTTTTTTATTGTTAAAAAAATAAAAATAAAAATATCGCAATTTAACATAATAAATGAGTTAATTGAATAGTGTTTACTATCTTTAACATTACTTAAAGTGTTAAGGATTTAATTAATACTCATTTATTGACTTAAATCTTTTTAAAGGGAAAATATTATTAAATTTAAAAATATAATATTGCTTTGAAACTTGAAAATATTTAAAAATATAATATTTATTTATTAAGTGGTGAGCTTTTTTTATTTTTATTTTAATTAAAAAAAATTAAAATAATACTAAAAATATGTTTAATTACAATTTAGAAAACATTTTTCTCTTGAAACGTTTAAAAAAACTCAAAATAGAAAACAGAACAAAGTTAATTAAATAGAAAACTTAATAAGCATATCAAATTATAACAAAAAGTATATATAAATGTTTTTTAAATTATACATATAAATATTTTATGAAATTTTTATTAAAATTGATTAAATTTGATAATATTATTTTTTAAAATAGAAAATATCAAGTAAAAACAATATATTTTTTGAATGTTGAAAACTTGAAAATGAAAATTGTTTTTAAGAAATAAAAATAAAAAATAGAAACAGAAAACATTTTCTAAAACAAAACATCACCTTAGAAATTTGACTTTTTATATACATATCTATAAAAATAAAATAGAAATAAAAATTCAAATTATTAAATTTGATTGAGTTATTTAATATATATTTAATAAAATAATTTTCATGTATAAAGACTTATATAAAAAATCAAATTTATTTTTTATATAATAATTTTATTAAATAAATTACAATTTTAATCTCTCTATATGTAGTATAATGTATTAATGATATTTTAAAAAAATAATATTCATTCATTAAAATGTTGATTTTTAATAATTATTTATATATTTATGTAAATATAAATATTTATGTATTAAAATTATTTTATTAAATAAATTACAAACATCAATCTCTCCGTACAGTGTATTTATTTAATTTTAAAATATAATATGTATTTATTATAAACTTGACTTTTCTAAAGTCAACATGCATACATAAAATAATTCATTAAATATATTACAAAATATATCCTCTCTCATCATTTACATTCTTATTGTCGAAAATTAAATTTGGCAAAAATAATTCTTCTTAAAAGCATTTATAAAGGGAAAAAAATTCTATCTTTTTAATCAAACGTGATACAGGTTCTTTACTTTTATATTGATAATTTGTTCCTCAAACTCTAAAAAATTATATAACTTTTAAAATTTGAGGGTTAGATTTAGGGATGGAAATGGGCAGTACAGGAAAGGGTATAAAAGAAATATACATAAAATTTTAATTTTCATCTTCATTCCTTTTGACTATTTTTAGTTTTAGATATATTTGCAAATAACTTGTTATATTAATTTTTATAATTTTAATTTACTTATTTATTATTAAATAAAGAGTAAACTATGTTTTTGATACATGAACTTTTTGAAATTGAATTTAATTGGTATACACTGTCAGTGTAAAAGATTTTTACACTAACATTCAATCATGACTTTTCATTTATGTGACTTTTAAAGTAGTAATAAATAAATTCAGTGAATTTACCATGAATTAATGGTTGTGATTTCATGGGGAGATAAACAGGGAAGAAGAAAAATACTCTGGGTAAGTTGGAAAAATATGTGTGAAACAATAAAAAAGAGGAGGTTTAGGTTTCGAAGATGTCTTCACCTTGTGATTGAATGTCGGTGTAAAAAATTTTTACACTGACAGTGTATACCAATTAAACTGTTTTAAATTTATGGTTTTGCTATATAAACTTTTGTTGACTAGTCAATGCATACAAACATTTTTTACATCCAACATTTTAGTCCTTCCGTTTATTTTAGCCATTAAGTAGTGATGTATTACTGTATTTATTATTATTTTATAGGAAAACTATGTATTTTTGTACATGAACATTTTCAAATTTATGATTTTGGTACAAAAACTTTTTGTTGACAAGTCAAGCTACCCAAACATTCTTTTATTTGAAAACATTTGAGAAAAAAATATATCTCATAATAATCTTCAAAAAATAGTTTTCAGTTCATAGCCATTTTCCAAGTTTATTTGGATTAAAATAAAATATCAAAAAATCAAAATCAGGTTCTGTTTCAGTTTTTTTTTTTCCAAGTTTAAGGTCAGAATTGTAAACATTTCAGGTGGTTCGAAATGTTTTTTTTTTTTTTGTTTAGTATCAAAATGAATATCACAAGTATTATATTTTTTAAATTCTCACATTCTTTGTTAACTTTTAATTATTAACATTTTTTTGTTGTTCATTACGAGATTTTTTAACATTGGATTAACATTTCTAGGCGTAGCCGTGGTACTGACTAGTGATTGTACAAACGACAAAATTATTTTACAATTTGACTCTTATTATGATATACAATGATATTGTTTGCACAATAATATCAATAAAACTTGTGAGGAAAGATGAACATTAAGCAACACAATATTTAGGAACTTGAGGACACATCATTCACACTTAAGATTATCATTTGAGGTAAGGAAGATGAGAAATTATCTCTCATGTGACATATGTAGGAAAAATGGGTAGTGAAACAATTCATAAGCTTCAATAGATTTTATATATGTCATTGAAGGATTATGAACACCTGTAACAAGTGTTGATAAATAAACATGACTATGTGGATATATTGTTTTATTTAATTGGAACTTTACATTTAAATGATGGGAAGACATGACAACCTAGAAACAATGTATTTAGTGCCATTGAATATTAATTGGTGATTGTATGAATTTATTTTGTTGGATTTGTTGGAGATCATGTGCACTATCGGATTATTTGGATGTAATGTCATGTTAGCATTCATGTTCTCCATTTTTATACCCTAGATATTAGTACCCTTAAACATAGTAATGAGTGTTTGTATTAGTTATTGAACTGATGTTATATTATTGGATTGTTGATTGTGTTGATATATTATATGTTTCTATGAATGTTATTACTTATTAACGACATAGACCTTTGATTATATGATCAATTGATGTGAAGAATGAGGGATTCCTCTATTTATTGAACTATTCTCCGTATGTAAAGAATTGGGTGTTGGATGTTTTCTTCCATTGGGGGGATTGATGGAAAAATTGATGATTATCAATGCAATTGTTGGGTGTGATGATAATTAAGTATTAAAGATAGAGAAGTAGAATGTTTAAGTGTTAGAATTATATTCTAGGAACTTTATAAATTGAATACTTGTTATTTGAAACTTTTTGTATGAACATACCTCATTTTTTCTATAATATCATTCTGTGTGTTAAACCAATTTGAATTTTGTTTGTTTTTTACGAAAATATATATCTGGGGCTACAATTTAGGCTTAAGAATCACTAAAAATGTTAAGAATTGACTAAGTTATGTGAGTTAGAAGTAGAGTTTCTAATCCAATGCGTAGAACATATGCGTATAACACTTTATATGTTATCTTTCCGTTGGAGTTGGAATCACTCAAAAGGATCTATATAACTCACGTTATAAATAAAATAGTGAGTAAAAGTGAAACTGTCATATTTGGGGTTAATTGCTATATTTTCAAATTTTTAAAAATAGTACATGATAAAACTAACTTTGTACATTGGCATAAAAGTTTTAGGTAATTGCATTATCTTTCTAATAAAATTTTTACCACCCTTATATTATTAGTAGAACTATAAATATTGTATTTAGACTACACGATATAATTAAAGAGTACGATAAGAAGATATAATGTGTTTTGTAATGATGTTGATTGTTGTGGTGTGAAATATTGTGATGTATCTTATAATTATGAGTGTTGTCAATGATTGATTGTTTGAATGTTGTTTGGGGAGCATATATTGAGGATTTGACCCACTTTATGATATTGGTATTGATTACAATTAAGCGTAAAATGTGTTGATGATCAATGATAGTCAGGGTGTGCCTGACGATGTGATACAATCCTACCTAGCATGCATCTTGGCTAGGAGGGTTAGAGGGAGACTTGGCTTGGATTGGGAGTTCATTGAAGACATGAAACCATAGGTTTAGGGAATTTTAACTTGTAAATATTTTAGTTGGTCTTAGCTAAATAAGGCACATTTTATTTCCTTCAAGGCCATTGTATTTTGGCCATTTTCCTTGTAATTAGCTAAGTGGTGCCTTAAGTAATTATGTAGAGTGAGTGTAAAAAGAGGTGCAACCCATATTTGGGAGTGTGGGCCATTTTCATACCTTCTAGCTCATTTTTGTACCTCTCCTTCTAACACACAATGCATGACAAACATGGGCCCCACTTGAGCATAATTCTAAGCGCTAACTTAGGGGAGTGTCTCCTTAGTTAGTTAGCTAATCTTACTTAAGGGATGGGCCTTGTCAGGAGGTCCATGATTAGGCCACTAATCCTACCTCTCACTCCCTATAAATAGGATCCCTCACTCATTGTATTCCTAACCTTGAATTTTGAATGAAAATTATCTCTCTTTTGGAGCACATTCTCTAGTAAAGGTCTTGAGGATCCTCACTCTAGAGGAACCTCTTTTAGTTGGCTTTTATCGAAGGTTCCTTCCCTTGTAGCAAGCTAAATACTTGGCTTTTCTCTCCAAGGAGAGTGGTGCCTCAATCTCGTTCCTTAACCCTCCATCTTCCATTTCTTTAGGGCTTGGAGCCTAAGCAAACTTTGGTTTGCATCACAATGTGTCATCTCAACTGCAGTTGGGGCTGGATTGTGATTATGTTATTAGATTATTGTAATGTATATTATAATTGTGAGTGTTATAAATGATTGAATGTTTGAATGTTATACGAGGTATATGAATTGGAGATTTGTTCCATTGTGTGATATTGATGTTGATTTCAATTAGACATATAATATGTTGATGGCGATGGTCAGGATGTGCTTGATGAGGTTCCATTTTAGTTGCGATTGAGGGTGGAGTGTAATGACATGATTAGATGTTGATATTGTGATTTATGTTGATGATTATAGTTATGGTGTGCCTGACAATGTGTCATCCTAGCTGCAGTTGGGGTTGGAGTGTGATGACATGATTTAAATGTTGACAATATGATTTATGTTGTGGATGACATGATACATGAATATGGTAATCGAAGAAATTTTTTAAGGATCACCCATTGTATGGTGCTCTATACACGTCTTCTTGGATTGTTTTGTATTACACGGTTGTACCTACATGTTACTAGTAAAGAAAATGATTCACTTCGGGTGGACCTATGGTGAGATGGTTGTGCCTATGTGTTACTAGCGCAGAAGAGGACCGCTTCGGGTACATACCTGAGAGAACATGCTTGAGTGTGATAGTCGGAGAAGTTTTGTAAGGATCGCCCATTATGTGGTACTTTTGACAAGATCATCTTAGGTCGTCTTGAATTGCACAGTTGTACCTACCTGTTACTACCATAGAAGAGGATTCACTTCAGGTAGACCTATGGTGTGATGCAATCCCATCTAGCATGGATTCTTAGCTAGGAGAATTGGAAGAAGACATGGCAAAAATGAACTTTATTGAAGAATCATAGGCCATAGTCTTAAAAGTTACTTGGGAATATTTTGTATTTTGTTTAGTAATTAGGTATGTGTATTTATCCTTTTGTGAGGCATTGTATTTTCAACCATTTACCTTTATTTTTTAGCTTGGGGTGTCATTAGTTATATATCCAGAGTATGTGCAAGAAAATGGGCCTTTTTGAGAATAAGTGGATATGCGGTTTGAGTTCCACACCCCATTGTTTGATTTCCACACCTTTCTAGCATCCATATAAGCATGAGTAACATGTGGAGCCCTTGTGTTTCCTCTAAGTGGCACCAAGTTTAAATTTAAATTCAATAATTTGAATTTAAATTCCAATGAGGGAGCTAGATCTACATTATTAGGATCTTGTGTCATGTGAGGGAACTAGATACACTTTATTAAGACCTTGTTTGGATTAGGCAAGTTAACCATGTTACAGCTAACACCTCTAATCCTACATGCCCACTTAGTCTATAAATAACATCCACCCTCTCTTGTTTCATTTGACACTTTGATGAATTATATTTGACTCATATTTGAGAGCTAGAGTTCTTAGAGTGTCTTGAGTTCTGATGCATTCCTCCCTAGCAAGGGACCTTGGCTAGGAGGATTAGAGAGAAGACATGGCTAGGAAGGAGTTTCATGAAGACCTTAGGGCCATAGTCTCAAAACTATGTAAATAAATTGTGTAGTTTTTGTAGTATTTTAAGTGGGTGTAATTTTCGTAATTTTAAGCCTTATATTTTGGCCTATAGGTTTTATTTTCTCCAGGAGGTGTGTTTAGTCCCTTTAGAGGAGTGTGTTAATTAGATGGGTTTGGCCTAGAAGGATTTGGACGTGTGGTTATTCATTTCCACACCCCTAATTGCTTCTAAAACTCTTCTAACCAACACATGAAGCTTGTAGGAGACATGTGGGGCCCCTTGTTCCCTCATGAGAGGCGCCACATCATGTTCTCTCTCCTACATGATTGTTCCTGTTGCTTCTTATTTGAATTTGAATTTTAGAAGTGTCATGTCATTTCCCTATCAAAAAATTCAAATTCAAACTAGAGGGAACATAGATTCTAAATTCTAGGGACTTGTTTGGATATTTCTCTTTTTTGTCTTGGCCTTAGTCTTGAACATCCAAGACTCTCCCTTCCCCTATAAATAACCCCCTTACTCACTCTTGTAAGGATCATAGTTCATTTTATACAAATTAGACTTGTGAGACTCTTTGTGAGTGTCTTCTTCTCTCTAACTTTGAGAGTACTTCTATGTCTTTTATCAAGGATTCATTCCCTTGTGACAAACTTCTACAAACTAGACTTATCTCTACCTAGAGTGGCGCCTCCATGTTCATCTTCTTCCTATTCATCCACACCTTCTTGCACCATTGGAACCTCTTGAAGCAAGATCCTAGGGAGAACATTCCAAGAATGCATTAAGTTCTCTTTGTGAGAATTCTTATATTATGGCTTTTATCAAGGGTTCATTCCCTTGTGACAAACTTCATCATCGCTTTGGCTTAGCTCCATAGAGTGGCGCCATTCACACTCCATCTTCTTGCCTTCCACATTCATCTTCTAGCAGTGGAATCTCTTTGGAGCAAGATCATGGAGAAGCAATCAAAGATTGCATCATTTGGTATCAAGAGCCTACTCCTTAGAGGTTCTTCTTCTTCTCCTTGTTCCTTAATTTTCGCCATTGTTCTTCTTGTTCTTCATCTATTCTTGAATTTTTTTTGCTTAGTTTGTCATATGCTTTTTCCTTACCTGTCTTTTTAGTTTTGTCGTGTAGTTTTGAATTTTTAAATTTCTATGCAGTTATGTTCATATTCAATTTCTTTAGTTCTTTCAATTGAATCTTGTTCTTACTTTAGGATTCTCATTTATTTTCCGCCAGTACCTATTGTGTTTGTTGATCTTTGCTTGGTGAATTTCCTAAGAGGTCCTTAGTCATCATTTCACAACCTTGTGGATGAAGCCACACATGTGTGGTTGAGGAACCTTGGAGTCACTTTACATTTCATCTTTGCGTCTTTATTCTCTATTTTTTAACCTTTAGTTTCAATTTTATACTTTTCTTGTGTTGTCTTAAATAGTCTTGTTTAGTCCTTTAATTTTGTCAAACTAATTTCCTAGTTTAGCCTTTTTTATTTTACCCAAAAGTGTGTTGAGATCTTCTTGTTAAATTCAGCATCCATTATTATTATCATCGTTGTCGTCGTCATCGTCATCATCATCATCCTCTTCATCATCATCATCCTTATCATCGTCATGATGATGATGATGATGATTATTATTATTATTATTATTATTGTACCATTAATATTTTAGAATGGTAAAAGATGAATATTCATCAATTAATTAATGGTATTGTATTTTACTATTGACCTTTGACAATTCTGGAGGGAATTGTTTTTCCACTATCTTACAAGCTGATAATGAATTATTGTGTGCACCAGTGGAAAAACAAGAAGTAAGGAATGCAGTTTGGTGTTGCGGGGGGATAAAAGCCTCAGACTGGATGACTATAATTTCAACTTCATCAGAAAATTTTGGGAAGTCTTAAAGAAGAATATCATGACATTCATCATGGATTTCTCCAATACGAGGAAACTATCTATGGGGTGTAATTCCGCTTTCATAACCTTAGTTGCAAAGCTTGCTAACCCGCAATCACTTGGTGAATTCCATCATATATCCTTGGTGGGTTGGCTCTATGAGATAAGTTCAAAGGTCTTGGCTAACAGATTGGGAAAAATTTACCAAAAGTAATTGAAGAATGCTAGAGTTCTCTTCTACCTAGTAGACACCTACTGCATGTAGCTCTTATTGCAAATGGATGAGGCTAAAAACAAGAACAAATTTGTTTTTTGCTGAAAGTTGACTTTAAAAAAACATATGACTCAATGTCATGGGACTTTTTGTTCGTTCGATTTAACTCGGTCAACTGATGACCCAGATGGTTGAACCAACAACCTAGTCTGATTAAACCAGTTGATGTAATTTAACTTATTTTTTAAAAAATGAGAAATGTAATAAAAATAATATACCTAAAAATTAAATCATATACATAAAAATTATTCAATGGATTTACCACCAAATCATAATAATTAATTATAGCTTATAAGTTAGTTTAAATTGATAAAATTCTAATACTTAGACAATATTTAATATAAGTTTTCATGTCAATTTTTAAAAATTATAACTTAAGTTATTGATGTTTTTATAACAATTTCTTGAATTATTAACTTAAATCAATTGAGTATAAATTGATCAAATTAGGTTAATAATTCTACTAGCTTTATTAAACATAACCTTATAATAAGATTATATTTCCTTATTTTGCTCAAACTATAAATTCAGTAATTCTTTTTTAAAATAAAGACATTTGATGATCTATTCTTTTTTTAAAAAAATAAATTAAAAATGATAGTGGCAATGTAGTTTAACATTATCGATCAATTACAAATATCCATTCATACGATTTAAGATAATTATTATAAAAATTAATAAATTTATTATAAATAACACATTTTGATAAGATGACAATGCAAAATTCTTTACATTGATATTCCATGACCGATGTTCTCTTTAAAATATTTATAATTTTAGTTCAATACTCAATTTTAAATAAATGTTTTTTTCCAATTGATATATTCATTTTTATCAGCTTAATAAGTTACCTAAAAAAATTATTTAATTGATAAAAATATAAGAAATAAATGTAAAAAAAATAAATATTGAACAAAATTATAAATATTTTAAAATATTATCTTTTTTTTAAATAGAAGACTGAAATTATAATTTAAAAAAAAAGTAAAGAAACTAAAGTTGTATTTAACCCTTAATATTAAAATTAATTTTTCAAATATATCTTAACATAAATTTTGCATATGAAAAAAATTAAATCATCGTCCTATCCAAACAAAAATTTCAAGTTTTAAAAAAATTGAATTGATTCATCTATATATTACACATTTTAAAAAATGTAAACAATTCTAAATTTTAACATTTCTCATCTAAACAAGTTAAATTTTACTGTAAGAGATGAAATTGTCCTGTCAAGCAATTGATTAAGAGCAACTTCATTGTAATTGATTACTAGAAATAGAAATCCCATATTGTTGCATCATTCATTAACCATCCATATTGTTACTTCATTTATAAGAAACTTAAGTTTTTATAATTTTTTATTTGTATTTAACTTATTTTGACAATTTAAAATTTTAATTTAATTACTACAAATAAATATTAATTTAATGTAGATAAATTATTTTTTATTCGTAAGCATCATTTTATATAAAAAATAGTGTTTAATTTCAAGTAACTGTTGATGCCAGTTCAGTTTTCTCCAAATAAGATTCTAATAAACATCAATGTTTATTATTATGAAAGGCAGGTAGCAATCCGGGTTGGTGCTGCTCTATCTAAACTTTTCATCAAGTAAGTAATAGCTAGAGATACCAATTCGGATGGTTACACCTATCCGACTTTTACAATAAAATGGGTTGGACTGATTGGAACCATATTTTATTTAGACTACATATTTTTTAATTTAGCTTGATCCTATATTCAACCATTAGATAAAACAATCATTTTTTAAAAAAAAATTAAAATTCAAATTTTATTATAACTTATTTTATAATTCAAGGTCAAACCAATTCAAAACAATACATTAAATCAATCCAAAACACATCATAAATAAGTTTAAAATAACACCAAAATATATTTATATGTATATTTTAATTTTATATACATTTTAAAACACCATAACTTTCACTTGATAAAATACATTATTAAATAACACCAAACGTACTTTTATATATATATATATATATATATATATATATATATATATATATTAAAAACATGTATAAATTGACTTCACATCAAACATATTTTATGTGTAGATTTTTATTTAATATCTTTTAACAATATATTTATTTTTAAAATTTATATATTTATATTTGTATTCGGGTTGGCCTAAGTTCATATACATAATTGGACCAAATGGATTGAAAAAAAACAAACTTATTTCTATTTGAATATTCTTTTTTAGAATTCAGCTCGACCCATTTTTTAGGTATACTTCCTGTCCAAACTCATTTTAATAGCTCTAATAATAATAGCTATATATCAAGTATCCCAGGCGTCTGCATAATACACCATTTCCAAACACTAAACATTATTCAATGTTCTTATTAAAATCAAAATTGTGCTTTGACTAGAAGTAGCATCCGTTACAGCAAGAAAACACAGTCTATACATCAAATTTATAATATAATGCATATAACAATCACAAAAATGATCTTATTTACTCAAATGAGTATAGCATATTCAGCAATACACGCTGAGTTTGTAGGAAAACATCTAAATTCAATTCAAAACTAAATAATATTAGTATTGTTTATGAAAAAATGATCTTATTTATCCATTTGAAGGCATCCATTCATTTCTACCACATATGTGATGTATTAATTAACCTCTAAAACATCAGAGTTTCTTGTCTTAAATATTAATATTTAGTTTTCATTCATAATATATGCTCAAACTGACTGTATTAGTAGTTGGCAATTAGGAATTCACTGTAACAACTCTGCAGAGAATGAACTGAGCTAATTACTTCTTGCCCTCCCTCAAGACTAAAGTTTGGTTTGTGCTCCAGCAATGAATTGCATAGAGGAAGCAAAAGAAAACAGAAAATTTTTAGAAATTTAAAGTTGCATATCCAATGTTAAAAACAGACTTACATAGACCTTAAATAAGACCAGAGTTCAACCTTCTTCCTCTTAATAGATGAATGTAAAACTAGTCTACAAAATGCTTATAGAATAATGGTAAAACGATTCAAATCTATTTACAACATAAAAAAGATTCAAGCACTTGAAGAAAAAATATGTGACCTTGTTTCATTCCATACTGGATTTTTCTTTGAATCTGCTTTCTTTTTATTTGCACAATGCTCAACAAAAAGCCACTGAAGAGAGAAATGACCCTATTACTGAGCTAAAGAGCTGCTCTAAGAAATATTGAAGTCTTGACAGTATAAATTTAACTAAAATGAATTAAAACAAAAAACATAGGAACATACAACGCAAAAATTCTTCTCATCTTCAACTAAAATTGCAAAAAGAATAAGTGACACTGCATCAAAAGAAGATGTCAAAATCAGAACTCTTTCAATTCCATTTCCTTTTATTCTATCCAAGGAATTTCACAGGTCATAAACATTCCTGGTTAACAACAATAAACTAGAACATCAATATAGTAAAAAATGATTTCTAGATGATACAAAACCTATTCTCCAGAGGCTATTCAAAAACACCCTTATCTGTTGTAGATGCTTCTTGGCTGAGATCTGAAAATTTCAAGCCAACTTGCATTGAAAGCCTCAAGAACTTTTGAGCACATCTGAGAACACAAGTTTCCTCTCGCTTGGTCAGGGATTTCCGGTAGAAAGTATCGACACATTCGCTGAAACATCTCTCCACTAATGAATTATACATCCTTAGACTGCAATTTTGTTGGAGCAGAGAATAAATCAACATAATCCACCTTATGCTACAAGGCTGAATAAAACTTCTACATTTTCTTTGCAACTTTTAACTCAGACTGAAAAATAAGTGCACTGTCATAATATACGTAAAATTAGGTTAAGCTCTAGAATTACATAACTGTTAATGTATTATGTAGATTCTCAGTGCTTTTCTCAAGTATCCAATCCAACTCAGTGTCTAACCAAAATCATCAATTAACGTATAAATGCCAAACCTTTAGCCAAAGTTGCCGCAACAGAAAACATTTGTGCAAGTCCTCAAGAATCAAAGTTACAAGCTATCACTAGATTCAGTATTCTCAAGAAATACATATCAATTCTGAAATTCAATAAAAAACAAATCCACTAAGCATAGATGTCACATGCCAGAAACACAACATAGATCATAGTTTAGAAATTCACATTTCTCCTAGGCAAAACATAAGGCATTACATAGTCACCTGATCTAAGCATCAATATTCTCAGTTAAAAAAATGGGGAAACCCCCATTTTGGGGCATGGAGGATATAGACACTGATACTTTGCTTCTTGAGAAAAAAAAAAATAAAATATTGAGGTAAATTGGTCTCCAAGGCTATCTTTAAATTAACAGTAGATGATGAAATGAAATGGATCAGATGAAATAAGTGTTCCATTAAACCAGGGAGGAAGGAAATGGAAGATGCTGGAGTGAATATAATGTAATAAAACTTTAAAAATTCTAAAATTATTATCTTAACTTTATTTAGAAGGAACATAAATGCATTTCATTGACTGAATAACAATAATATAGAAAATAAAAAGTTATTCCATTCTCTATCATCAGTCCAAACATACTCTAAAATACTCTGAAGTACACAATGATAGAAATCATCTCATTTTTTACTTGAAAACCCAAAATAGAGGTTTATTCGTTAAAAAATCTTAAAATGTTGAAAACCCATCAAACTATCACACCCAGTATCAACACATTCTAATCAGCCCCACAAAACACAAGAACTATCTTCACTGTTTCCCTCTAACAGGAAAATTTTAACCCAATGTCATCATCATATACATGCATACATACATACATTAAAAAAAAAATACATATGTCAAGCGTATGAAATAGTGAGATCCCAATTCAGTATTCATCTATTGATGTACTCCATCTAAATACAATTAAACAGAGAGTTTAAAAATAAAAAAATAAAATTGAATTTTTTATATACCTGTCTCGGAATTGGAGCTGGTCCACCATAGTGGACATTCTTTGCTTATCTTCGTCAGGGAAATTATCCAAATCTGAAATTATGTTCTTATCCATTTTTTTTTTTTCAATTAAGACGCAAAAAGAGAGAGACAGAGAACAGTTACAGAGGATGTTGAAGTTTGTTAAGGTAAAGGTTTTAGGTTTTTTGCTAACAACGGCTCTGTTTCCTGGGAAAAAGCGAAAGAAGACAGAGCTTATGCTTAAACCCTAAACCCACGTTTCATTGGATCGGGTTAATGGGTTAACCTGTGAAACCACAAATAAAATAACGGGCAATGGGTCAACCCATGTGAACCTACAAATAATGGGTAACAACACAATCAATTTATGATAAATGTAAATATTATTTGACTCTTTCTTACTGGTTTAAATGTATTTAAAAATATAAATTTTAGTTTTATTTAATATTTATTTTCTAATTTTGAAATTTTTACTCCTCTAGTTTTTATTACATACTTTAAAAAAAATATGGTCTGTTTATATGACACTTTGTAATGTATTTAATTTTTATTTTTACTAATTCTCCTTGTTAAATACTTTAATTATGTATGATTTTTATTGATACTAGTTGAATAGTATTGGAAAAATTGGGAAACTAGTGAAGTATTCATGGTCGGTTTAGTTAGTTTTGTTTCAAGTTTTTTAGAAAATAAATCTGAATAAATAATTTTAATTAGTTCGGTTTAGTTCGAATTCCAATAATCTTTCTATGAACTAATCTTTCTATGAACTAAACCAAACTAAATTAATGGTAATTGGATTAATATGATTCGGTTTAATTCATTTGAATTTCAATTAAAAATAAAAAATATTTTTTCAAAAATAAAAATAACAATTTTATTAAAAAATTAACAAGTAATATGGTAATTAAATAAATTAAAGAAACAAGTGTTTAACCTACACAAAATTAAGCTAAATAAAACTTATTAATACTTTTATTCCAAAATACCAAGGTGTTTATTCTGCATTAAATTAATAAAATTCACAAATATAATTACTTAAAGGGTAAATTATGTTTTTTTATATAAATTTTGTTAAATTTATAAATTCGATACATAATTTTTGTTGTTGTTCAGTCAATATATATAAACATTTTATTTCTTGTAGGTGTTAAGTAAAATTTAAAGGTTAAAAACTAACCCATTTAACATTATTTGTGAAGTAGCATTTCTAAAAATGCATGGAACTTACTGAAATTATTATTTATAAAAAATTCAAATAAAATTTTCAACTAGTTAAAAAGATTGCAAATTAGTTAAAATTTTTATTTTGTTATATTTACATTAATATGAATATGTCATTAGCATCAGTATTAACACCAGCAAGATTTCACACCTTAATAATAAATTATTTAAACAGTTATTAAAATAACTATTTAAAAACTATAACTAACAATAACAGGTTATATCAGTTAATTAAAATAAGTTGATAATTTTAATTATTTTTTATTTTAAAAACAGTTAAGTTATGTATTTAATTTTAACCAAAAGGTTACAATTTATTTTTCTTGTGAGTTCACTTCTCACTTTGACTTCTCTTTTCTCTTGATTCTTTCTCCTTTTTGTTCAATCGAAAATGGTTTAATCTTTTTATAGAAAGAGATTTCAATTGAACCCTAGACTCTGGCCTGTATTTGCTTCGTTTCTTTGATTTTGTTTTCCAATTTCCATTATACTTTAGTTAGTTTTTTGTTTGAATATAATTGTGAATGTTAATAACTAGAACTTGTTGTGACTTTGCAAATTTATGTTAGACAGATATCTTTACAAAACTGCGAATTGGACTCTTATGGTTTATTTCCGTTAATTTTGTAAGTATTGATATATTTATTTTTTTAACCAATAGAATTATAAATTTTGTACATGTTATTGTTTTCATACCTAATATTTTCTTATAAATAAAACATATTAAATAGAACAAGTTCACTTTTATTATGAATAATGATTTTTTTATTTATTTAAATTTATAAAGATGTTGACATAACAAAACTTACAATTCTATTGGTTAAAAAAACAAATGTATTAATATCTACATAATTAAGAAAAGTACTGTAAACTTCCCTCTCTAGTGGTTAAAAAAACAAAAATATTAATATCCACAAGATTAACAGAGATACCATAGACTTTTCCTATTTTTTATTGGACTTGTATTTATTTTGAATTTTGATATTTAGCATTATTTTGTCTTGATGAATCTTTTCCATTTTTACTGTTTAAAAAAAGTTAAATTCTTTGCACTTGATGCGAGTATATAGGCACTGATTGCTCCAATATCATTTACAACTTCCAAGTAACCTCAGAATAAAAGTCTGATAGCTTTTTCTGCCTTCATTGATAAGATAAGATGCTATGATGGTTTTCATAGCTCTGTGTTAATTTATAAACCGCTATGAGAAATAGCTAAACAGAAAAAATCATTTTAACAATAAGTTTTTTTCTCAAAAAATTGACTATTTAACCAGTTATTTAATTAATTATGAAAAATAACTAGTTAAATAATAGTTAAATATCTATAATTATTTATATAACCAAATTTAGATATAATCGTTTATGTAACTTATTAACAGTTATATAACTAGTTATTTATAAAGATAACTTATTAAACTAAATGATAACTAGTCGTGAAAAAATATTTATAGCTATATATAAATAATTATTTAATAATTATTATTAGGTTATTGAAATAAACTATCTGCTACCAATCCTAAGAATAATTAATAATAAGTTATTTTTATCTAATTTACATGAAAATATTACTAATGATTTTTTCAAAACAATCATTATTTTTTCATTCCTTATTTTAATAGATTCACTTACGGTTAAAATAATAAATATCTATTTTATACTTACTAAATAGATTTTTATTTCCTAAAATATTAATTTCTTACTAAAAAATAAAAAAAATTTCTTATTTATTAAATAAATTAATATCTTAAAATATTTTTTACAAAAATAAACACATAATTATATTCATGATAAATCTATAAAAGCGTTTAAATTCTACCAATTATGTTTTTTCGTTGACAGGCTTGAATCTTGACATTTTGAAAATGCTATATATATATATATCACAGTGCAACAAGAACACCAAAACAGTAGAATAGAAATACTCTTATTCATATAATTTTATTTGGAGGAAAAGTATTATAAAAAATTAATTATTTAATAAAAAATAAAGTGTTCTTTTTTTTTTGGAGAAATATTATAAAAAAATAAATCTATTTAATAAATAAATAAAAGATATTTATTATATATTTTAAACAAAAGTGAATCTATTAATTTAATTTAAAGAGTATACAATAATATCACATGAACTTTTATTAAATTATATATAATTTTATTTTTTATTTTCTTATACTAAAATTATCACATGAACTTTTATTCCATTACATATAATTTTATTCTATTTATTTTCTTATATAATTTTATTTTTAAATTTAAAAGTATTTTTCTAACATCTTTTATATGTTTAAAAATATTACATTAATATCTCTTTTAAATTTTATATATAATTACATAAAATAGGAAGTGTATATATAATTATATAACAACTTCATAGAGTATTTTTATATTAATTACTCTAATTTAAGTAAAAAATAATTATTATTTTGAAAAATTGTTAATAATATCTTGATCAAAATTAGATAAAAATATGTCATTAATTATTCTTATTGTGTGGAATGTTACGTATAACACTCTTCTATCGCAAAACTCTTTATTCTTTAATTATAAAATAATATAGAAATTCATTCATTTAAATACTAGATTGATGCTTAGGTTAAAAAATTCACATCACACAATATACATTTGTTTTCCAAAACTATGATATAATAAAACATAGATATATAAGTTTACATGTTAGCTTTAAAAATTTCCTTTACAGGATTCTTATAACATCCCAAATTATTAATACAAAATATACTAGTAATATTCAACTATTTAATTCCTTCTACTTAAACATATTTTATATAATCAAATTATACATACACATACTCCAAATTATTTACCAAAATCATAACATACTATTTACATAAAATATTTCATGTCATTTTCCTACCAAAACATGCTAAAACATAACTCATTTAAAACAGATACATAACCTATCAATTCTCCATTAAAACGTAATTATTACACAACTCAAATATATAACATAATTTTGGTCAATCCATACATTTAGCAATCTGAAAGCTCTAACTTATATACATAGACATACTTTAATACATAAACTATTTCAAATACAAAATAAGTAACTCTGCTACTACCACTAATCCGTTGTCAATTCTTCTAATTCTGATCTCCACCGCAGACATTGCAAAGGTAGGCATAATAATACATAAAATTCATAATATAGAAAACTTAAAAATCACAATATCATCAATAAAATCAATCATACTTATATTCCTCTGAATATGCATTTCACACCATAGCATGTTCAGACTTAATACATTTCGGAATATCTACATTGAGTTTGGACACTGAAGTGGCTTAAGACTCATTCCAATTGGTGACAAGCGTCCAAGCTGCCTATGTTACCACCAATTTAAGTCTAAGCAATACTCATTTGACAACTACAAACCAATGTCTAGTGTCTACCTGGCATCCTGTGACACACAGTCGTTGTCTAAGTATGTCTTTTAGACACCCCCTTGCATATCTGGTACCAGGACCACAATGTAAATCATAGAAATATCCCCTTGCATATTTGATACTCTAGATTACATTGACCACAGCTGTGTCCCTAACATCAATATATCATCCAAGGCTAAGTTACCCAATTGTAACCGTCCACAACCAACAACATAAATAAATATATCTTCATTATGCATTCCAATCATATGCATTACACCACAATTCCAAATAAATACATTGTCATTTTAATAAATTTAGTTCCCGTTATAGAAAATCAATTCATCGAATATCACTCATCAATTCTCACAATAACATATTTCACATAACATCCAAAAATAGTCAAAAGTAAAATCAATCACAAATAACAATCTTAATACTCTTAAAATCATAATTTTTCAAAGTTAAAACCAAGAAAAAGCTTCCCTTACCTATTTCTCCTTTTTAAAGCTAAGTCAAAAGAGAATAGAGAAATCCACCTGAAGAAATTTCATAGGAACCTGACAAAAATTCCAAATTAAATAAGAACCTTAGAAATCAAGATTTTCAAAGAAATTCCTTTCTTAACGGGAACGACGGGATCGAAAACAATCAGAAAAAGGTTCATTGATTCAATATCAGACTTACCTATAATAGATGTCACTCAACAACATGAGCTATGAAAGAGACCCCGTCGAAATCCGTCAACAGCTAACCATGCAAAACACAGAAGAAGGGGGTGAGAGAAAGAATTGAAGTGGCAAAGAAGAAAGAAAACTGAAGAAAAAGAAAGAAAAGAAGAAAGGGGAAAGAAAAGAAAGAAAAAAAGAAAAAAAAGAGAGTGGGGTGAGTTTCGACTTGCTATTAACATTCCCTCCTAAACAGATTTCAAAAAACTCCTCAAAACTCTCCGAAACCAAGATATAATTATTATATTTCACTCTCCACCCAACTATTCTATCCAATTTAATTAGCTAATATAATAAACTCAGTTATTCTCCTACTGCTATATTAATCTAAGATAATTAAACATTTAATTCCACATAATATTTATTTCCTTTCCACTAATAGTCTATTTTAAACTAGTCCTTACAATACTCCCAACAAAAGAATTTTCGTCCTAAAAAATATGCTAAGTGTAAAGTGAACTAAACTACAAGCTCACTTATCAACACTCTAGTTAACTCATCACCTTCCATCTTATTCTATTATACTCTTATCTTTGGATCTAATTTCAACAATTCCAATGAAAAGACGTCTTTCTTATTGGAAATTCATTTCTTTCGTAACATAAGCGCTAGGAAATAACTCTAAGATAAGTTGTAAATCAACCAAAAAGACTTTCATCTAAGAATCTTCTTCAAATTGGGCTCTCAAAGAGGTAGTTTTTCAAAGTAACCCTAGAAATTTGTGATTCAATCACTTCAAAGACAAAAAACAGATTTAGTATATAAAAAATAAAGAACATAGGTTTTCATTTCATCCAAATGGGAGCTATGGTTTGAAAATTACGCACACCAAAAGTTTGCAGTTTTAAGGGATTCTTCAAATCAGTTTTTTGCACCAATTTTATTACACAACTTGAAACCTTTTGGAACTTGAAAAAAAATATGCATCAAATATAACCTAACGTCTTTGGTTTGACTTAACTCCGCCAAGTGGTTAGAAAATAACGTCTTTCACAAATTTGTAAAAGATTCAGTTTTCTAGAAAACGAGTTTACTACCAACTTTTCTATAAAAATGATCAAACTCTTGAAAGACCCCAAAAAAGATTTAGAGGATGTTAAAACAAATTTGTGGGCTTTCATTTCACTTGAATAACTCAAACGATTTAAAAGTTATGCCCATTTAAAGTTTCGAGTAAATGCACAACTTAGAAAATGAGTGGTTTTCAAAGGTTAATTTTAAATCCATAGGAAGAACTCTCAAAAATCCTTAAAACAGATTTTCTAAAGCAAAATCCAAGGTTGTGGAAATTGATTCATGTTAAAATCCCTCCTAGATCAAAAGTTAGCATTTTCAAGTCACTACATGAACTAATTTTGCCTCAAAATGAACTTAGGGGCTAAAATGAGTTATGCAAGTCCATTGACTACGACATTTGGTGAGCAACTATATTTTGGTAATACAAAACTGTGAGAGAAAGCTTCATTCCAAAAATCATCCTACACAAAAAATTTATGCAGTGTCAAATTTGGTCCTTTTTCTCACTTAGGTCATTACCAAAGTACCTAAAATGCATAGTTTCAACTCTAACTGAATTGTTCGACTTTGATAGCTAACACTCATCAATTTGGGTATGATATGTTATCTAAACATAAGTTTTAGCAACCGGTTAAAGATATTGGCTTCTAATACTAATTCTACCCTTATGTGCTAAACTAGTATGAAGAATTTAAGGATTTTTTTGGCTATTCACTCACATTTTACCCAAGCTTTCTTTACCACTAAAATCACAACTTCCAATACACTAACAAAAGAATTTTTTTGTTTCGAAAATAGAATTACCTAAAAAGATTTCCGGATATAACTCCCGCATCTTGTCCTCTAATTCCCAAGTAGTGTCACAAGTGACACTACTCCACAACACTCAAACAAGAGGAATTCCTTTGCCTCTAAGTTGTCTAACTCTTCTGTCCTCTATTTACACTGGTCTGACTTCATAAGATAAGTCTTCACTAATTTGAATTTCATCTAGCTTAATGACATGATTAGGGCCTAGTATATACTTCTTCAGTTAGGACACATGAAATACATTGTGAAGATTAACCAACAATGGTGGTAGCGCTAACTCATATGCTACTAGACCTACACATCTGATGATCTAATATGGTCCCATATATCTAGCGGATAACTTCTTCACCTTAATAGCCCTTCCTACTCTGGTGATTGGTGAGACTATGAGAAAAACGTGATTGCTTACCTCAAACTCAAGTGGTTTTCTTCTCTTGTTGGCATATGATTTCTTCCTACTTTACAAAGCCTTCATCAGGTCTTGTATCAATTTAATCTTTTTTGTAGTCTTCTGCAACAATTCTAGTCCAACCAACACATTCACCCCATCTGATACCAACAAAATGGAGTTCTACACCTTTTTCGTACAATGCTTCAAATTGTGCCATCTCGATACTAGTATGAAAACTATTATTGTAGGTGAATTCCACCAAGGGAAATATTTCCTCCCAGCTACCCAAGTGGTCCAATATACAAGTCCTTAACAAATCTTCCACTGACTAAATGGTTCTCTCAGACTGACCATCCTTCTAAGGGTGATAAGTTGAACTAAATCTCAATTTAGTTCCTGACGCCATTTGCAGACTCTGCCAAAATCTGGATGTAAATCTAGGATCATGATCTAAAATGATATTGGAGGGAATACCATGCAATCTGACTATTTCTCAAGCATACAATTGTGTCAACCTCTATAAGGAATACTTTATATTAACTGGTAAGAAATGAGCACACTTCGTCAATCGGTCTACTATCACCCAAATGGTGTCGTATCCTTTCATAGAACGAGGTAGATGAGTCACGAAGTCCATAGTAATGATGTCCCACTTCCACTCTGGTATCTCCATCAATTGCAAAACACCTTCGATTCTTTGATGTTCCACTTTTTCTTTTTGAAAAGTCAAACAAGTTGCTACAAAGGAAATCACATCCTTTTTCATGTTTGTCCACTAGAAAGATTTCTTCAAATCCTGATACATTTTAACCATACCAGGGTATAAATTGAGCTTGCTTTTATGGCCTTCTTCCAGAATCATCTTCTTTATTTCTACATCATCTGGCACACAAATTCTTCCTCTGAATCTCAATACCCCATCATCTCTAAAACTAAAGTCTCTGCCCTGATCAGAATCCAACAACTCCATAGCATGCTTCAGCTTGTATCCAATGGTTGTTTCTTCTTGATCATATTCAGGAAAGCATTAGTCACGGTGAACATACTAGAACTAATATGATCAGAAGAAAATTCTACTCCAAGGTTCAAATCTCTAAACCTCTCTACAAGCTCCAACTTTTTCACCATCAAAGCCGATATTTGAATCGACTTTCTACTCAAAGCGTCAACTACCACATTCATTTTACCTGGATGATACATCAGTTGAAACTCATAATCTTTCAGAAACTCCATCCAACGCCTCTATCTCATGTTTAGTTCTTTCTAATCAAACAAATATTTAAGACTCTAATGGTCACTGAATACATCAAACTTTGCTCCATACAGATAATGCCTCTAAATCTTCAAAGCAAAAACCACTACTGCCAACTCTAGATCATGAGTAGGATAGTTCTTCTCATGAGTCTTAAGTGTCTTCAGGCATAAGCCGCAACCTTATTGTTCTGCATCAATACACAACCTAATCCTTGATGTAAAGCGTTACAGAATACCTGAAAAGGTACACTCGGATTAGGTATTGTCAAAATCGATGAACTAGTTAACCTTTTCTTCAATTCTTCAAAACTAGCTTCACATTCGTCTGTCCAAATAAAAGGGTGATTCTTACAAGTCAATTGTGTTAAGGGTACAACTATCTTGAAGAATCCCTCAATAAACCTCCTATAATAGCTAACTAGTCCCACAAAACTTTTGATCTCAGTGGCAGTTCTCGGTCTCTCCCAAAGTAACACTGCTTCAACTTTAACTAGATCTAATGCAATTCCATTGGCTGAAATCACATGAGCCAGAAAATTTACTCCATCTAACTAGAATTCACATTTAGACAGCTTCGTATACAATTGCTTTTCCCACAAAATCTCCAAGATTGTTCTCAAATGCTTCTGATGTTCCTCAAGTGTACGAGAATACACTAAAATGTCATCTATAAAAACAACAACAAATTTATTAAGGAATGGATGAAATATCATATTCATGTAATCCATGAATATAGTAAGAGCATTTGTCAATCCAAACGGCATCACCAAAAACTCAAAATGCCCATATCGGGATCTGAAGGCTGTCTTCTGCACATCTTCTTCCTTCACTCTTATCTGGTGGTATCCCGATCTCAGGTCACTTAGAAAATAAGTTAGCACCATGCAGTTGATCCAACAAGTCATCAATTCTAGGCAACAGATACTTGTTCTTAATTGTTAATTTATTCAGCTGCCGATATTACACATTCTTGTACTGCCATATTTCTTCTTTACTAATAAAACAGGTGCACCCCATAGAGATACACTTGGTCTGATAAACTGCTTCTCTAATAAATCTTCTATTTGCTTCTTTAATTTAATCAATTCTGCTGGTGCCATATGGTAAGGGGCTACTGACACTAGTCCTGCTCAAAGAATCAAATCAATAGAGAATTCAACTTATTTCTTTGGGGGTAGACTAGGAACTTCATCGGGGAAAACATCTGGAAATTCTTTCACCACTTCCTGATCTTTTACATTTACATTATTCTCAACCACTAGGTTGGAAAAAATCATGAAACACTGTGCACCTTCTCTCAATGATGTCTTCATCTCTTTTGTAGACATCCATACATTTTCTTCAACAGGAAAAACTATTTCTTTATGGGTACAATCAATAAGAATATGATTGGCAGATAGCCAATCCATTCCCAAGATTATGTCTATGTCTTGCAATGGAAAACATATCAAATCTACCTTGAAATTACGCCCTTTAATTGTAATTGGACATCCCACACAAATGGTTGTAACCAACACTGATTTGTTAGCTGGGATGGATACTAATAACTCACATGACAAGTCACACACAGGCAAGTTTAACTCATTCACACAATTATGGGACACAAAAGAGTGTGGCACTCCAAAATCAAATAATACTTTAACAATTTTATCAACACACACCTTGAATCAACCCATCAAACTGAGAAGCTTCAGCTTCACTCATGGCAAACACTCATCCTGTCATCCTAGGTTTGTTGTCACCATTTTGAACCTGTTGATTGTCTCTAATGGTTCTGTGAACAATTTTTGGCCAAGTGTCCTAGTTTATGGCATATATAGCACAAAGGCGGAAGAGCGTGCTAACTGACATAGTGCAGTCCATCACATTTGAAATACCTGATACCAGACTTTTCTTATTGTTGTTGTTTCGTAACTCCACCTTTAGAGGATTGTGATCTGCTATAAGACCTTTTCTGAAAATGTTTCCCTCTATTTCCTATACATCCATCTCTTTGAGTCTTCAGCATCTTTCCTCCATATTCTAATCTTTCCATTGTCTTGGTTTTTTCTACCAACACTACAAACTACTGAATGGCCATAAGCACAACCATCCCCTTCACTTAATATTTAAAACCTTCTTAAAATTGTTTGCACTTCTAGGCTTTGGTAGTAGCTTGGGAATAAAATCGGGCTAGGTGTTCAAACCTAGTAGCGTATTCATGAACAAATATCTCCTTCTGCTCCAGCTTTAAGAATTCCACTTTTTAGCATATCTAACACTTTCTGGAAATTACTTCTCTAGGTACCTCTCTTTGAAATTATTCCAAGTCATCGATTCTACCCCAAGCTAACATAATTTGTTGGGTTCCCTACCACCAGAATTCAGTTTCTTCTATTAACAGGAAAGTTGCATAAGTTATCTTTTTCTTTTCAGGACACGTCATGGCTCTAAAAATTTTCTCCACTTCTTTGATCCAATGGTCAGTTAGATCAAGATCTGAATTTCCCATAAACATAGGAGGATTATTCTTCATGAACACTGTTAGTCCTTGATACTCTAAGGGTATAGCATTACGTGCAACCTCCATTGCTTGGAACTGATGCGCCATTGTCATGTTTTATTGCTGAATTGTAGAAGCCATGACCTCAATGGCATGAGCTACCTGAGCCATCTCTGGTGACTGCTAAGGAGGAGGTGTAAGTGGTTTAGGTGTCATCTTATAATATAATCACATTATAGTTAGGGCATAACACTAGATTCCCCACAGACACACCCATACTACACTACATACAACAAAACACAACAAGCCTATTATCCACAAGTTCGTGAATAGGAACGAACTACTCTAATACCATTATTGTAACATCCCAAATTAATAATACAAAACTTATTAGGAATATTCAACCACTTAATTCCCTCTACTTAAACTTGTTTCATACAATCAAATTATATACACACATACTCCAAATTATTTATCAAAATTATAACATGCTATTTACATAAAACATTTCATGTCTTTTTCCTACCAAAACATGCTAAAACATAACTTATTTAAAATAGATACATAACCTGTCAATTCTCCATCAAAACTTAACTACACAACTCAAATATATAACATAACTTTAATCAATTTATACATTTGGCAATCTAAAAGCTCTAGCTTATATACATAGACATACTTTAATACATAAACTATTTCAAACACAAAACAAGTAACTCCGCTATTACCACTGATCCATTGCCAATCCTGCTAATTTTGATCACCACTGACATCACTGGTATCTACTCCCATGCAAAGCATTGATCATCACAATTATACAGAATACACAAACATTGTAAGGGTAACATTAATAATACATAATATAGAAAACTTAAAAATCACAATATCATCAATCAAATCAATCATACTTATATTCCCTTGAATACAAGCATTTCACACCATAACATGTTCAGACTCGATGCATTTTGGAATATCTACATTGAGTTCGGACACCGAGGCGGCTTAAGACCCTTTCCAATTGGCGACAAATGTCTAAGTTGTCTATGTTACCACCAATTTAAGTCTAAGCAATACTCATCTGACAACAACAAACTGATGTCTAGTGTCTACCTGACACCCTGTGATACACAGTCGTTGTCTGAGTATGTCCTTTAGGCACCCCCTAGCATATTTGGTACCAAGACCACAATGTAAATCACAGAAATATCCCCTTGCATATCTGATACTCTGGATTACATTGACCCAATTGTGTCCCTAACATCAATGTACCTGATGCATTCCTCCCAAGTCATGAGTGAAGATTCTTTAACAAGAAGGAAATGTCGCATAGGATCTACTCTTAGAGGTCCTTGAAGAGCCTTTAAATAGAGGTGGAAAACTAGAAGGTGGTGGTGAAGGTAGGCGCCGCTTCCATTGAACAAGATAAGTCAAGAGTAAAGCTAGTTACAAGGGAAAGAACCCTTGATAATAGCATGAAGAACTCTTACAAGAATGAAGAAAACATGAACACTCTCAAGAACAAAGGAGCTCTCAATTTAGAGAAAAGTTATTTTCATTTAAATGAGTGTTAAAAGCTACATGAAAGGAGGAGAACTCCTTATATAAATCTTAGCATGTACCTATGGGCCTAGCATGAACATGAACGTCCAACTCCTCTAATTAGGGAGGATTAGTTGGTTAATTTAGTGTTAATTGAGCACATGTCAATTTAACTCTAAATTTATTCAACTAAGATCCAAACATGACCCTAAAAAAGAAGATTTATGTTCCCTCTTGTTTGAATTTGAATTTTGGAGGTAAATGACATGACACCTCCAAAATTAAAATTAAAATAAGAAGCAACAAGAAGCAGCCAAGTAGTAGGCGTGAGAAAGCACACATGGAGTGAAACAAGGGAGCAAGGGAGACCCACATGTCTCCTACATGTTTCATGTGTTGGTTAGAAGAGTTTTAGAAGCAATTAGGGTATGTAAATAAATACCACACATCCAAAATCTCATAGGCCAAGTCCAACTAATTAACACACTCCACAAAGAGACTAATTACACCTCCTAAAGAAAAATAGAACCTATATGCCAAAATACAAGGTCGAAAACAAAACTAACTACACCCCTAAAATCCTAATGACTTAAGGATGCTTATAAAAGCCTAAAAATGGTAAAATTAATACAAATTAATGGAACATGTCCTAAACTAAGCTCCTTGAAGTTTCATCGAAGTCATGCTCCTTTCTTATTGGTCATAGCTCAAGCTCATGTTAGGCGTGCATGCATAACTAACCACAACCTGCCGGTAGAACCAAAGTTATCAGAAAACAGTGTGACCCTAACCACAACCTGCCGGTAGAACCAATACTATAAAGTTTTTATCCAAGAAAAAAGACAGTTTCTCACAAGAGAAAATCCTCTAAGTTAACATTTTGAATTATGTTGTGTGAAAATTTTACAAGAGACTCCTATTTATAGGTAAAGATACGAAGCCTGGAGAAAAGAAACATTAAAACTCCATTAGGCATTGATTTCCCACTAGCCTTAGTTTTCCACTAATTTGCCCACTATCCCATTATTTTCCAACCAGAATTTATTTCCTACTCGGATACATAATGACTTACGAACTCTAAAACTCAAGAACTCTATAAAAAAACATGAAAAGTCATATGAAATATCACCATAAAAAATAATACGAAAATTACATAATAATTGGGATTTAAGGAAGTCCAGCCCATGAAAGGTTTGTTTTGATATGAATTTGGGTTTCTTTCCCTATAGTCTTCAAGTTGGGTTAAAATCTTCATCCACTTGTAGGAAAGTTGTCCAATATGGAGTGAACTCTATTGCTTCTTCCTTTTACTTGATCTCCATTATTAAGCCTTGTAAAGTTTGCTTCATTGTCTTAGCCATAGATATAGTCATGAGACCCCCAATGTCACACAAAGCATCCTTAGGTCGGCTTGTTAGGTCTCCATCAATATGTGTTTCAGAAAGTTATATGCATTGCTTTGGTGATTATGATTTTGGGTTTTCGAAATGGTTGCAGAACATGACTGAGGAAAAATCAAAACAGTGATGTTTTTTAGAATAAGAAAACTAATACATGTGTATATATTTTTTAAAGGCATATACATTTTAACGAGTAAGACAGAGTAAAAAAATGTCAAATAATATTTACATTTGTCATAAATTCATCAATGGTCATCGACCGCCACCTTAAACCGATGGTGACAACTGCCATCTCCTACCAACGGTCACCGACAACCACTTTCAACTGTCAATCACCGACCGTAATCTCTGATCAACAGTCATCGACTACCACTGAATGTCACCAGTTGCTATCTAAGACTGATGGTCATCGACTGCCACCTCCAACCAACTATCACCAATTGCCACCTCAACTTGTCGATCACCGTCGATTTTCAATCTTTAGAAATGAAAGATTTTAGTGTTATTAAGATGTGAAAACATTGTTTCAAATTTGAAAATAAACAATGTTATTTTTAAAAATTTCAAAACTTAAAACCAAAACTAGTTTTTGTTTTTATAAATTTGAAAAATTAAATATCGTCATTATACTAATTTAAAAATTAAAAATATTATTTTGTTAATACATATTCAACTACTAATTCAACAATGATCGAACTAATAAACTGTAAATAATGACCTTAACAGTTCAAATAACACTAGTACAATCTTAAAACCTCCTTGAGGGCTAAAAGTAAAAAAAAATAAAAAAGATCTAATGTACAAGTTGGCTTAGAAAAATATTAAATATTAAGGTACAACAATAAAAATATAATTGAAATTAGACAATTTCACTTAAAAGTAATAATTTTTTTAACCATAATATAGTACAAAACAGCGATGACGGGTAAGAATGATTAAAAATAAGGTTAAAATAAAAATTTTAGAAGTTTTAAAGCTTTATTACATTATATTCACTATATCATCTTTCATCTCCTTCCTTCCTCATTTAATATAACACTTATTTCATCTGATCCATTTCATTTCATCATCTACCATTAATTTAAACTACCTCAATATTTTTTTTTCAAGAAGCTAAGTGTTATTGTTTATATCTTCCATTCCCTAAAATGGGTGTTTCCTCATTTTCTTCACTGAGAGAATGGTTAGATCAGGTAAATATGTAATGCATTATCTTAACTGAATCTTGTATTATTGCTTGTAACTTTGATTCTCGAGGACTTGCACAAAGGTTTTCTGATGCAGCAACTTTGGCTAAAAATTTGGCATTTATATGTTAATTGATGATTTTGGTTGGACTCTGGATTGGATAGGATACTTGAGAAAAACACTAGAATCTACATAATACGTTAACAGTTATGTAATTCTAGAGCTTAACCTAATTTTACATATATTATGATAGTGCACACTTATTTTTCAGTCTGAGTTAAAAGTTGCAAAGATGTGGTCTTGATGATTCTAGTCTGCCTCTTGGGCCATTTTAAAGTCTATCTCTAGTCATGGATCCACCTAAGTTTTAAATTGGGTCGTGGTCTTGATGCTTCTAGTCATAAGCTTGGGCTTGCTAATCATACTTCTTATATCTATACTATATCTATATCTATATCTATACTATACTATACTATACTATACTATACTATACTATACTATACTATACTATACTATACTATACTATACTATACTATACTATACTATTAATAAAGGGAATATCCCTTTTTAATGTCTACTTTTCAAAATACCTATTCTACCTTTACACCTATTTTAAAATTAAACAAATAAACTAATTTGTCATAAGAGGGACTTGAACTCATAACCTCTTATTTCCTAAACACATACTTTAACACTAGACTAACCTTATAACTTTAAGCAAAAAATTACTTTAAATTATTGATATTCAACATACATAATTGTTCAATTATATATATATAATATGTGATATTATATTATATACTATATATTATATAATGAGAATATGACCTTTTGGTGTCCACATGTTATGACTATTTTACCTTCTAAACATTTTATGACTTTCTCACTTTCACAAATATAATTTCTCCCTATTAATATATGCGTACATTTCATGATAAATATTTTTAATAAACATGCAAATATACAGGTGCGACAATATTTTGAATTCTATTTAAACTCTTCTCTTCCACTTTTTCATATTCATTGCATATTTGACATATTCATTAATAATCTGACATGTTTTTATCATGTTATCATAAACAAAAAAATATAAAATTAACAAACTATATTTCAAATTAAAACATGTCACATAACAATTCATATTTCAAAATATAAAAAATTATAAAATATATTAAATTAAAACCCTATAATTATTATAACATAATAAAATAGTGTGAATACACAGGCGATACTGTGCCTATGTTTTTGCTAGTAGATTAATAAAGGGAATACTCCCTTTTGATGTCCACTTTTCAAAATACCTATGTTACCCTTACACGTATTTTAAAATTAAAAAGATAAACCAATTTGTCATAAGAGACACTAGAACCCATAACCTCTTATTTCTCCAACATATGCTTTACCACTAGACCAACCTTATAACTTTAAGCAAAAAATTACTTTAAAATATTGATATGCAACATACATAATTGTCCAATTATATCTGTAATGTATATTATATGAAATTATATTATATACTATATCTATACTATTAATAAAGGGAATACCCCCTTTTGATGTCTACTTTTCAAAATACCTATTCTACCCGTACACCTATTTTAAAATTAAAAAAAATAAAGTATTAATAAAGGGAATACTCCTTTTTAATGTCTACTTTTCAAAATACTTATTCTCTACCCTTACACCTATTTTAAAATTAAAAAAATAAACTAATTTGTAATAAAAGGAACTTGAACCGATAACCTCTTATTTTCCAAAGATATACTTTACCACTAGACCAACCTTATAACTTTAAGCTAAAAATTACTTTAAAATATTGATATGCAACATACATAATTGTCCAATTATATCTATAATGTATAATATATGATATTATATTATATACAATATTTATACTTCTATAACTATACTATTAATAAAGGCAATACACCCTTTTGATATCCACTTTTCAAAATACCTATTATTAACTTCTCCCTATTAATATATGCGTACATTTTATGATAAATATTTTTAATAAACATGCAAATACTCAGGTGCGACAATATTTTGAGTTCTATTCAAACTCTCCTCTTTCCATTTTTTCATATTCATTGCATATTTGATATATTCATTAATGATCTGACATGTTTTTATCATGTTATCATAACAAAAAATATAAATTAATAAATATATTTCAAAATATGTCACATAACAATTTATATTTCAAAACATAAAAATTTACAAAAGATTTTAAAATAGAAATGTGAATATATAGATGCGGCAGTGGCTGTGTTTTCACTAATAAATATAATGTCATTGGTTACTTCTTAAATTTATTATTACTCATGAAAATAGTATAGAACAAAATCATATTGATATTAATAAATGTGCGAATAAAAAGCAGTGTAAGGACAATTTACTAAATTTCTTCTATCAATCAGCTAATTTATTGCTTACTTTAATATGTGTGAGAAACCTTAATCGACAGGTGAGATAAAATGGGGGAAGTATTGAATTAAAAATACCTCAGATTTTTTGTTGTTAATAATTTTACCAGATATCCTTCCATATGTGTCAAGAATATTAATTAGGGTACTGGTTTCCTCCATAATGGCCTAAACAAAATACAATCATCAGCAAATAAAATGTTTGAGAGGGTGATTGGAGTCCTCTACACACCTTATTATCTCATGAATCTCATGTTTCCCCCTCAAAGTGTGTCAGCCTCTTTAAGCCCTATCCTTGGATAATATTGCCCCACAAATTTTCATTGACCCTTACACAATATTACCCTGCTTCCAAGTAGATTTTCATCCAACTTATATCTATTTCTACTAAAAGTCCATTTTTGGAGCCAACCCTATCAAAATCTTTACTTATATCAATCTTTAGAGTCACTTTCCCAACCTTGTCTTTTGTCTTGCAATGCATATGATGGACTATTTCAGATGCAATATGGACATTGTCAAGAATAGATCTTCCCTCTATAAAGGCTAATTGTTAAAGGAAAATGCATTTTTTTATTAGAGGCTTAGGGTAATTTGCTAAGGTTTTGGAAATAGTTTTATGAGGACATTACCAAGGGAAATGTATCTAAACTCGTCAGATTTGGGGTTGCGAATTTTCAGGATAAGGATCATGGAGATGATTTATTTATGGGGAAAAGTCCATTTGTTAACCAATAAGTTGTTGCTGCAAAAATATCTAAATCACATAAATTCCAAAATTTCTTACAAAAATCATGATTTAGGCCATTAGTTATTTGTTTGAGTCCATTTCAAAATGAAGACATTTAAATTCATTAATTGAAAATGGGGCAGTAAGGAATGAAATTATTACATGATCAATTTTTACATGATTCATATGTTCTGCAACATTGCATATAATCGAATGGAGAAATCTTAGACTCAAGAAAAGAAAAGACCTTCTCCAAGGAAAGTTCTAGGATCAAGTCCCTTGGTCATAATGTCCCATTTTAGCCACGACAACTTCTTTGTAGTTTTGTCATTCCCTCCTTCTCCTTGTATTATTAGAGAACATAAGAAAGCAACATAGCCAACAGTATCCAGTCGACAAATATCTCTCTACCAAAAAGACATATAGTATTAGGAGCATGGTCGAATGATGAGTTTGTAGCTATGAAGCATGGGATCTAACACCCGGGACATTCCATTGATAAAGGGATTTTGACATGGCTAATGTTAAAAAAATATAAAATACGAAGACATAAATTAATGGTATATTCAACTATTTAAACCAATTTTTTATCATAACACGTTAAGAACTAGTGAGACATTATTTTTCAAAAATATAAATGTGTCTCCATTTATGTTTGAAGTGTTAATTTAAGCATATGAGTGTATTTGGTTTGTCATTCAGTTAGTTTAAAGCTAGCTAAAATGGTAGATGGAATGTTTAAGCTTTGTTTGGTAAATGCAAAGTTATGAGTTTTTTTGTAACTACTAGCTTTCTCTAAAAAGTTACTCCAAGTAATTTTTTCAAAAAATCTTCTATTTTAAACAACTAGCTAATTTTCTTTTACAACTTTATCTTTCATTAATTAATCTATTGTCCCCTACTAATTTTCTCTCCTCACATGATGCAACCTTTCTCCTTCATTTCTCTCTCCTTTATTAATAGAATGATAATAATTTATAATTTAAATATATAATTATAGAGATATATAATTTAAATATGTGATTTAAAATTTATATATTTAATTATAGAAAATTATAATTTAAATTATGCAATTATAGAAATTTATAATTTAAATATATAATTATAGTAATTTATAATTTAAATATGTAATCAATTTATATTACTAAAATATGTATAATTATTTTAAATATATACCTTGTTGTTGTCTAATGATTAATGATGTCCTTATTTGTTATTTAACAATTTTCAGCTAGTTGATCAACTAGTAGAAGTGTTCATGGGTTGGGTTGGGTTAGGTCAGGTTTAGGCAAATCCAAGACCCAACCCATTATAACTAATCAGGTTGGGTTGGTTTGAATTTTTGTTTCTTTCTTATTAAACCTAATCCAACCCAACCCGCCATTGAACAAGTTGAGTTGGGTTAATTGGGTCACAATTTAAAAAAAATAATTAAAGAATATATTGAATGTTTAGAATATTTTGTTATATATTTTTTAGGATTTTTTTTTAAAAGAATAGAATATATCATTGTTGTAACATAAAAATAAATAATAAACTATGGACTTTGATAGTGTAAAGAATCAATTCCCAAAAGAATTTAAACTATTGTTTGAGAGCTCATTATTGGTTTTTTATCTACTAATAAAAATTAGTTAGTTGGAGTGAGGGTGTGTACAGTGCAGAGTGTTTGCCTTAGTGCGTAACATTCTCGGCTAAAAAATTATAAATTAAACTATGAAAGACATTTTTTTAATTTAAAATAAATAATAATAATAATAATAATAATAATAATAATAATAATAATAATAATAATAATAATGTAATATTATTATCAGGTTAGGTTGGATTGAGTCTCGGGTTCAACTCACTGAACCTGTGACCCAACCTTAGGGGATTGAAATTGATCGAGTTAGGTTTGGTTTCACCCAATTTAAAAAGAACTCAACCCAGTCACTTGAGTTGGATTGGGTCATTGGGTTATCCAACCTAATGAACACCCTTATCAACTAATTTTACCAAACATTTAGAACTAGCTTTTAAGGTTTCAGCTAGTTTTTCAGCTTTGTTAAACACACCCTCAATATCAATTTAAGTGTTCAAGCCCAAAAAAAACATTTAATTGAAAACGTAACTAATTAGAAGTATCCAACATATATTAGACAAGAAAAGAAGTGTCTGTTGAAAATGTATTTGACAAGGAACACTTCAATCAATACAATAGATATGTTAGAACTTTTTTAATATGTAGAAAAACCCTATTTTACCTTTATCAAGCTCAACCATAATGCATTGTTATTATTAAGTAACCATCAATGGCTGAGATTAAACAATTCTATATATTTAACATCAAGCCCTCCCTAAAACTTTCTCTTATCAGCCACACTTGCTCACAAGAAATATCTTTGAATCCTGGGGCTCCATAAAAAGAGAATTAGTAAATTGGAAGACTGGTTAGAATAGAGTTAATTAACACTAATCTTTTCAGCCATCGATAAATATCTAGCTTTCCATGAGGCCAAGAGAATTTTGAATCTATTAATAGTCGTCTTCCAGTTGCAATCCTTGTGTGGTTAATGCCTATTTGAAGGTAATATTTGAATATCTTGGAATTTAACATTAATACCATAATTTCTACCGCCTAGAAAAAAAATTCTCTTAGCATTAATAACATAAAAGTTATTTTTATTGAAATTGACCTTTAATACTAACATTTCAATAAAAATAACTTTTATGTTATTAAGGCTAAGAGAATTTTTTTTCTAGGTAGTAGAAATTATGGTATTAATGTTAAATTCCAAGATATTCAAATATTACCTTCAAATAATTTGCTATTCACCTATTGAGTTTAAAGTGCATGCAGTTTCTTTTAGCATATTTATATTTGCTATTCACCTATTGAGTTTAAAATAATTTGAGAAACTTCAATCTATCCTTACCATGTTTTAACTTACTTTTACTGTTATATTTTAAATAAGTTGATTCAAAATACATATGTTAATTCTAGATCAAGTGATCTGAAATGCAACAACAAGACATAACCAATTGTATTCAAAATCAACTAATCTGGAACATAAAATAATTAATGATCCATATTCAAAATAGATATTTATTATTTTAAATATAAAAAATATTCAATTTTTTTAAACCTAACAAACTTGTACATATAAAACAATAATTGAAACCACCTTCACATCAAGTAACATAGGACAAAATATATTTTTATATTTATATAGTCACAAACAAACTATCCCAAAACCAAATTTAGTAGTATGTGAAGGGATAAATGCTTTTAAATTACAAATTTCAATATTTTTGTGGTAGTTCCTCTGCCAAATAGATGTAGAATTGTGCCATGGCTCCTGTGCAATACTCATTTTTATATCTAGATTCTAGCGTCAAAGTTTCACCATCACGAATCTTGATAGAACCTGGTTGTGGATAACAAACAGACATTCCAGTGAGATAACCGTCCTCATTTCCGGCCTCTTCTCCTGTTCCATATATTGGTCTCGAAGTACATAAAGTCCTCCCATCCTGAATAGTCAGAAAACACAAATTTTGGACTTTAAAGTTCATTACAATTTATGACTTCTTACAAGACACAGGGAAGAAAGTTTGTTAAAGAAAAAATCATGGCAATTTTTTGTATGAAAAAACATGTAATTAATCAAAGAGAACATATAAGAGTGACAAAAAACTATTCATCACCTGTCCATATAAAGTTGCATTCACCACACCTGAATGCATATGAGCAGTGCCATATATGAGATAACCTCCTTTGTCCATTGGGATGTTTGCCTTTTGCACATGGGGAGAGTCATCACCATTATTTTCTTGAATTGTATACTCCGCCTACAAGAAATTGAGATTTGTTTTGTTTACTCAAATGGATATTCAAAAGTCTTTTTTCTTTCTTTCGCAAAGTACCATTTTGAATAATTTTCTACCTGACAATCATGAATCATTGTGGAACCATTTGATCTCACTATATCGGTGGAATCAAGTATGTAAACCTTAACGGGTACTTGATTTGTATTCCAATCAACCCAACTTATCTTGTATCTTAAGGAAACCTTTCTCCTCAAACCTTGAAAACCTTTTCTTTGTTTGCATTGTGTACCATCCTTACAACAAAAGATTCCTCCTTTATAATCTGTACTCAAGGGTTGGTAATGTATATCCCTTGTGACATTATAAAAGTCATATGGTAGATTCATAAGGTTACATCTACATTCGGTGCAACCTTTCTTATCTTCTGCACCACGTGTATCAATGGCCATGATATTGAGCATCCACTTCTCTTGATATCCAATTGGAATTTTGGCAGGGTTGCCTTGTTCTATTGCAAAAGGATCAGGAATATTTGAAGTTGTTCCTCGTGATTCAACTCCAAATCCCCAATAATGAGGAAGGATATTTAGATTACATGTGCCATCATTTCTCATGAAAACAAAATCCTCAAGACGATGAAGCTTAGGATCACTGGACATAGTAATGTTTTCATGGTACTTTATCGCAAACCAATGATGAAGGTAAGTTTCATACGAAGGTATGGAGTTCCCTTCTTCATCAACTAGTTCGGCATCAAAACTTTTAACTCCAACATGACCTTCCGGAAATTTTACATTAAAAAATGTTTTTGCTGCAATTGATCCTGGTTCCATTTCAAAACTTTGAGATACAAAAGTGGTTGTCTTGACATTGTTTCTAGGCTTTTGATATAGAGAATATGATATGCTTGGTAGCAACAACAATATTGATAATGAAAGTACCACTGTTTTAGAGATAAACCTCATGCTAGCCTGTAAATAAGCAATTAATGTTGAATAGTTAGCTATGTAAGACGTCTCTAAAGTCATTTTTTTTTACAATCTTAGTTCATATAACACAAGCACACAATTTAAAGAAAGTTGGTACATTAAGAAAATTTGAAAAGAAAATGATAAACGCTTCATACCACAAGAGAAAACAAAAGGTTGGCTACGATTTGTATTTGGCCTTTTTCTATAATCAAAGTAATTGTTCAAATAGATTGGTGTAGATATGGAGATAAGGTTTTCTACTTTTATATTGGAAGGTTTTGTAGCAACATATCTGGCATAGCTAAATTGAGATTCTTTACATTTGAAAATTGCTTGTTTAATTCTGTTGGTCGTTGTACCATGTGTTAATATGGAATTTACAAGTAAGTGATTTGAATAATATTTTTTAAGAGTTGACGGTTGCTTGTATCCAACTATGTGAGGAATTAAAGCAACTATGGAAAGCTATTTATAGGTAAAATGAACATCATGGTGTTAGCAGAGACTTGATGTAAACAAGTCACAACCTTTCTAGGACATGCATATTTCAACATTAAATTGAAAACAATATCTTATCCACGGTTGAACACGTACTCATTACTTCACATCATTTGATTCAATGACTAAAACTGCATTACTCATGCAGCGGTTGCATCATACGCCTCAACTCTCATATTTCAATGAGAAAATACAGAGGTTTACCTCACCACTTTGTTCTAAAGGCACATAGTCATCATAATTGATTGAGTTCACTGAGTTACAAACAACACACAATTTAGACACTTATTGTCCATGTCACATTAATTGCATGATTGACCCTTTCTTCCACAAAGTTGTTCCCATAGTTGATCAATGTTAAGTTCTCATTTAAATTTCTTATCGTATTAGACCAATATTTTAAGACTTCTTTATATGTTTGAGAAAAAAAATGATAGCGATATTTTTATTTAAAAAACAAACTTTATAAGTTTGATACAAACAACAATTCAAAATTTTGGATACAGATTTTTTTTTTAATATTTTGATAGTTAGATAATATAAAACTAGGATTAAATAAATTGTATTCGTAATGATAAATAATTTGTTATACAATAATGTATGTAGAAATATTAATTAATGATAATAATTTCAAGTTACAAAGTAAAAATTATCAATACATAGTTATATAAACTATAGACTATATCTAATTAAAATATTTAGTTTCACTCTAATCTAATTTTTAATTATATCAATGACGCATGCCATAAAAAGCTGTATTTAAATAGTTGCATTTCAAACACTTAAATATTAATGATAAGCTCAGAGATAAATTCTACTTTAAAAATTTATAAATTCAATATTAACTTTGTAACTATATAATTACTAGCTTATAGTAAATATATTTGATTATAATAAGTTCAAATTTTTATTTTATTTTATAATGACAAAACATATATATATATATATATATATTATAGTGTTTTATTTAATACAAACTTTCATGCGTTTATACACTTTATTTTTCTTCTTTTACTAGCTACTAGGATGGATATAAGCAAATGACACATAAAAGCAAACAAACTTTTAAGACTTATTTTACATGATCATCTTGTTGCTCTTCTTTGTTTCATACTTTTCAAGAGAAAGTATGCACCTTTGATATTCTCCAAGGGCCCATATAGGAAAAATATTTCTATATGCAGAGGGAGCCATATCAATGGTTTTGTTGGTGATTCCCATGATTTACTACAAAAGATCAATGATAGGTATTTCTTAAATATACATACTTACAATAGAGGTATTGTTTTCTACCAAGAGAAAAAAAATTAATTGTGTACATTAAAATATATTTGATATTATGTACTTAGCCATAATATAGTATCCATGTTCATAAATTATTTACCATAGATATAGTCTAGGACATCTATTATTTTTTAACTTAGCAGTTTCATATTTAAAGTAGTTTCGTTGATTTTAGCTAGTATCTTTCATGTAATGTGGTATATAACCACAAAGCTGTTAATGGAATAGTCACAGAATTATCTTCCTTTATGGTATAAGAGCTAAGGGATTGAAATCCTCTTTCGCTTCTGTCTCTTTCCTAGGCTTTCCTCTGCCCTATTTTTTTTTCTTCTTCTCCTCTTGCCTGTCTATTTCTTGCGCCAGTCACCATGACTAACTTTAACAAATTCCAACCATCTCTTGTTGTCTTAAACACCAAGAATGATATCTCTATCACCTCGGAGATGGAAAACATCCAATATGTGACATGGGCAGAACTGTTCAAGATTCACGCATGTTCCCACAAGGTGCTTCACCACATATTTCCATCGGAGGCAGGCAAAGAGACAGTGCTGAACACTGATGCTGAAAAAGAGTCATGGTTAACCCTTGATGCTACGGTTCTTCAATGGATCTATGTAACAATCTCCCACAACCTATTGCATACGATTCTTGAACCAGATGCAACAGCAATGAAGACATTGAATAGATTGCATGATATATTCTAGGACAACAAGAATGCTCAGGATGTCACTCTTCAGCAAGAATTCTCGCATACAAACATGGAGGATTTTAAAAAATATGGTAGTTAATATTTTTTAACACTGTGTTATATTTTTGTAAGATATTTTAACAATTAACATTCAACTCATCTAATGACATTCATAGCTCAACATCCTTTCACTTCAAAGTTTGTTAGTTTAGTGTGGTCATATATGTAATATGAAGTTTTATAAAATTGAACCAAACTAACAAAATTTTCATTTGCAATTTTAGAGGATACCAAATTGACACACACTTAAGTATATATATCAAGTGAGATCAATGTTTGTATGAAAAACTTTAAAGAGTAAATTTAAATTATACAATCTTACTAGATTATCAGAATTAATAGTTATTTAATGATTATGATACTACTTAAAAATGTTAAATGACTTTGTACTTTTAAATATTAATCTTAAAGATTTATAATTTTATCATGACATACATTAATTTCCCTTAATTTTTCCTTGATCCCCTTCCATATACGATGCATGAATGATTGTTATATTCATTATATCTAAAGAGTATAATACTTATACACTAATAGTGTAAAAAGTTTTATACCAGCTCCCAATCACAATTTTTCATGTATGGTAAATTTGTTTACCTTATCAACCAACACTTTTAAAAGTCATATACATGATGAAATATGATTAAATTTCAGTGTAAAACTCTTTTACATTAATAAAAAAATGAGTTTTTTTTTCCATGTCTAAATGATTGTTATATGATGGTTAATTACCTGTTGGGGAAACACCCCATTTCCCAACTGAGAATTGATCAAAACCTTAACTTCCCGATGGAAAGGGGTTCGATCTCTTTCAACCTATAGCATAAAATGAACAATCACTTTATTTTATTTATAATAAACTCCTGTGTAAGAATTATTAATTAAAAGAAAATAAACTATGATTATCTACATGTCGAACTTTGGTTATACCTGCCCTGCTTCAATAAGTGCCAACATAACCCATGCAGTATTCACCACATTTGACTTGCTTCCTTCTAGATTTGTGTATACCTATTATCATTAATTAGTCTAGTGAAAAACTATGAATTGCTAAAAACAAGCAAAATCCTTCAAAATTGTTGAATTCAAATAAATTTTAACTGATCACAAGGAGGAGAGTTTTTAAAAGAGAGTTTATAAGAGAGTTTTTCTAATATTCCTCTCTGACTATATATTTAGTATTTGTTTGACAACAATTTTATATTTTTTTTATAGTTTAATTTAGTAAAAACTAAAAAGCATGTTAGGTTAGTGTTTACTTGAAATAGTTTTCAGAGACTTTTGATTTTTTACTTAAGGGAAAAAACTGTAAATAGTTTTGCTTTTCAATTTTGTATTTTTATTTTGAAAACATAGAATACAAGAAGAATAAGAGATTGATTGGTTTGGTTTGTTTTTGTTTTTTAAAATAGTTTTGAAGAATAGTTTTCAAAAATTGTTTTTGAGAACAAAAGAAGAAAAAAAACTTGTTTGGTTAGTGTTATTTGAAAACTGTTTTGAAGATGTAAAAATGGAAAAAATTGTTCATACTTATTAAAATTTCATTAATAAAAAGCAAAAAAAAAAACATTTTCTAATTGTATTTTGAGTTTTCAAAAAAAAAATAGAAAACTGAAAAACAAAACTACTTTTAGATGTTCCTGTTTTTTAGTTTTTAAAAACTAAAAAACCAGAACTGTTTTCGAAAACTATTTTTAGAAAACACTACCTAGACGAGTTTTTTAGTTTTTAAATACTAAAATACTTAAAAAAAATTTATAAAATTGTTGTCAAACAAGCACTAAGTTGTTCTTTTGATTTCATTAATTACATTTTCGTAAATATGAACAAGTTTTTTTCATTTTCATATCTCCAAAACAGTTTTAAAACAACACTTATGAAATGAGTTTTATTTTTTCTTCTTCTAAAAATAGTTTTTGGAAATCATTTTTCAAAACTTTTTTAAAAGTAAAAAACAAAGTCAAACCAATTATGCCCTTAGTCATTGATAAGTGCTAGAAAAACTCTTGTTCTAAAACTTTCTTTATAATTGATTAAAATTTATTAAAAATCAACAATTTTGGTGGGTTCTACTTGTTATTAATCTCTCCTAAGATTGTGATTTTCAATCAATCTTAACATAAGGATAGTTTCAGAAAGAAATTGAGAGAATTTCAATAGCACTTTGCAAACCTATATGTAAACTATTTATAAAACATAGTGAGAATAAGAAGGAAAAAGAAGTTACCTCTTGATGCCTTCTAATATAGCTCTCCCCCCATCCATCATCAAGTAGTTGTTTTGAAAGCAAAAACTCACGTGCTTTTCTAATGTTGTGGCTATCTTGGTAGCTTTTATCAGCAGCTATAAGCCCCTTTATTCCAAACCATGTTCCATAAGTGTAGTAGATTCCTCATGATCCATACCTAGCTATAATTACAAATATTTATTCATATTTGTTGTACATTATTAAAAAAATAATTATCTTAATGTCAATACTAACAAAATTTTCAAGAATTTTGAAAGAAAAAAATCTTAATTAATTTTCATTGATTTGGTCCATTAGACATTATCCATAATCATTCTGTCAAATAAAAACATTGGTCCTTTGAATTTATCTAACACAATTAAGCCAAATGAACCTTTCTTTTTTTTAATTTCTATTTGGAAATTTGTAGTTGTTACATTGCATGTGACTTTTAGTAACTTTTTTGTCTAATATTTAATAAAAACACTACTATTTTTTTCTGTAATATTTGAAAAATATCATCATATATTTTTATTAAATATTGTTTATAGTTAATGCATTAAAGCCCAAAATGTTACTATCTATGAGTAATATATGTTCATAATTTAGTTGATAATTTTCAAATGTTGCCAAAAAATTTTAACAAATGTTTATTGAACATTAAACAAATAAAATGTTATTAAGTTAAGTATATATTAGTGAGTGCCTAAACTCTTGAATTAATGAATTGAGTTTGTGGAACAATAGAGCAAACCATGAGCCATTAGCTAATTACATGCTTTTGATATAGTTTGCCACCTTATCAATACAAGTTTTTATTTCCTTCCTTCTGTGCCTTGGATAACATTTTGTGAATGAGGCAAGACCTTCAATTACTGATGATGTGCACTCTACAAACCTATACAAAAATTATGGACTTACTTATTACTCATATCATAATGCCAAACAATTATATTTTTACATATAAATTAGGAGAAAATATGAAGACATACTGATGATCAATCATGATATCTTCAAATGTTTCAACTGGATTTAATTTCTGTGACAGAAATCAAGTGTTAAAAGTATGAATCTACCTTCACTACAACATATATGATATTTAGAAATATTTTTTAATAAAATTAAAGTTTGTTAAAATTTTTTGGCAATATTTGAAAACATAAGATTACTAATATAGTTTTGCAATATTTCATCAAAACTTATGTATAGAATATGTCAGTAAAATCTATTAGTAACATTTTAAGTTTTAACGACATGTACTATAAATAATATATGATAAAAATATCACAAAATATGTTAGTCACATATTTATTAATAATCTGGTAACACTTTTCAAATATTGCCAAAAGTTTTTAGTTATTTTTTTATGAAATGTTGGACAAAAAATGTTACAAAATTCACATGTTCCTCATTTATGATGAAATAAATTTTACCTCCAACCATGCATAAGATATTGTGAGCTCAAAGCATGCAAATCTACCATTTTTATTCTGTAATATTATATATGTACGTGGAAAAGAAAATTCACTAAGCCATGATGGTGAAATTCCAAATTTCTATTCTGTAATATATGTTGTGGTGTAAACTTACTTTATATCATACTTCACATGCTCTTACTTCCTAAATCCTACATTTCCTTGCCACCAACTTAGTGGTGTTAATAGTTCTAGAGGGGTGTTAATAGATCCACATTGATCCGTAAATTTAAACCAATCCAATTAGATATGTGAATCGATCCAAATATAATCAGATCAAATCCAAATCCAATTATATGTTTATCATAAACATTGAGCTAAGGTTGTCTAGTGGTAAAGTATATGTTTGGGAAGTAAGAGGTTATGGATTCAAGTCTCTTTTATGACAAATTAGTTTATTTTTTTAATTTTAAAATAGGTGTACGGGTAGAATAGATAATTTGAAAAGTGGACATCAAAAGGGGTATTGCCTTATGTATGTTGGATATCAATATTTTAAAGTAATTTTTTGCATAAAGTTATAAGGTTGGTCTTGTGGTAAAGTATATCTTTGGGAAATAAGAGGTTATGAGTTTAAGCCCCTCTTATGATAAATTAGTTTATTTTTACATGATAGATATAATTGGACAATTATGTATGTTGGATATCAATATTTTAAAGTAATCTTTTGCTTAATGTTGTAAGATTGGTCTAGTGGTAAAGTATATTTTTAGAAAATAAGAGATTATGGGTTCAAGTTCCTCTTATGACAATTAGTTTATATTTTTAATTTTAAAATAGGTGTAAGGATAGAATAGGTATATTGAAAAGTAGACATCAAAGGGAGGTATTCTCGTTATTAATAGTATAAATTCAATTTTTTATGTTATTTTAGTTCTAATTTTAATTGTATAATTGACTTTTATTGTATTGTGTTATCTAATACTATTCTACGCTATTAATAGAGAGAATTTATTTTTTAATCACTTTTCAAAATAATCATTGTTAGCGACGAAGGCACATATTGCAATGCGAGGGCGGTTGCATCCATAACTTTATAAACTTATTTTGTAATTGTTGATATTCTAATGACTTAATTTTTTGTAATAAATTTTAGATCTTGCCTGCACTCTCCATGTGCTAGAGATAATTTATAAAAACAAACTATATAAGGTAGTTGGTAACTTTTTGTAGTGGTAATTTCATAGTCACATATTATTTAAAACAATAATCGAGTAAATTTTGGTAGTTATGTTTCAGTGGTTACAATTTGTAAAAATAATTGTTTTAGCAATTATAATTTTTATTATGATTTATAATTTGGTATAATTTTAAAAATTTGAATGTCCCACTATATAAAATTTCTAGATCTATTACTGCCTATTCTACCCTTTTAAACAAAAAGAGTGTGTTATTTTCATATATAGTTTCACGAAGTGAAAAAATTCAAAAAAAAAAAAGTGAGAATAATAAATTACTAGTAAAGTATCAGATTATATTTGATGGTTTTAAATTTTAAATAATTTGTTGCATAAAATTAGTTAAAAAAATTAATAATTAATTTAAAAAATATTGAAATTAATATTGTTTCAAATCTAGAAACAAATATTTAAATTCATTAATATCATAGTCATAACTATCTAAAGATATTAAAAGAAGAAGCAACAAGAATCAGCCAAGTAGTAGGCGTGAGAAAGCACACGTGGAGTGAAACAAGGGAGCAAGGGAGGCCCACATGTCTCCTACATGTTTCATGTGTTGGTTAGAAGAGTTTTAGAAGCAATTAGGGTATGTAAATAAATACCACACATCCAAAATCTCATAGGTCAAGTCCAACTAATTAACACACTCCACAAAGAGACTAATTACACCTCCTAAAGAAAAATAGAACCTATATGCCAAAATACAAGGCCGAAAATAAAACTAACTACATCCCTAAAATCCTAATGACTTAAGGATGCTTATACAAGCCTAAAAATGGTAAAATTAATACAAATTAATGGAACATGTCCTAAACTAAGCTCCTTGAAGTTTCATCGAAGTCATGCTCCTTTCTTATTGGTCATAGCTCAAGCTCATGCTAGGCGTGCATGCATAACTAACCACAACCTGCTGGTAGAACCAAAGTTATTAGAAAACAGTGTGACCCTAACCACAACCTGCCGGTAGAACCAATGCGATAAAGTTTTTATCCAAGAAAAAAGACAGTTTCTCACAAGAGAAAATCCTCTAAGTTAACATTTTGAATTATGTTGTGTGAAAAGTTTACAAGAGACTCCTATTTATAGGTAAAGATAGGAAGCCTTGAGAAAAGAAACATTAAAACTCCATCAGGCATTGATTTCCCACTAGCCTTAGTTTTCCACTAATTTGCCCACTATCCCATTATTTTCCAACCAGAATTTATTTCCTACTTGGATACATAATGATTTAAGAACTCTAAAACTCAAGAACTCTATAAAAAAACATGAAAAGTCATCTGAAATATCACCATAAAAATAATACGAAAATTACATAATAATTGGGATTTAAGGAAGTCCAGCCCATGAAAGGTTTGTTTTGATATGAAAGTTGTCCAATGTGGAGTGAACTACTTCTTCCTTTTACTTGATCTCCATTATTACGCCTTGTAAAACTTGCTTCATTGTCTTAGCCATAGATATAGTCATGAGACCCCCAATGTCACACAAAGCATCCTTAGGTCGGCTTGTTAGGTCTCCATCAATATGTGTTTTTAGAAAGTTATATGCATTGCTTTGGTGATTATGATTTTGGGTTTTGGAAATGGTTGCAGAACATGACTGAGGAAAAATAAAAACAGTGATGTTTTTTAGAATAAGCAAACTAATACATGTGTATGTATTTTTGAAAGGCATATACATTTTAATGAGTAAGACATAGTAAAAAAATGTCAAATAATATTTACATTTGTCATAAATTCATCAATGGTCATCGACCGCCATCTTAAACCGATGGTGACAACTGCCATATCCGACCAATGGTCACCGACAACCACTTTCAATTGTCAATCGCCGACCGTAATCTCTGATCAACAGTCATCAACCACCACTGAATGTCACCAGTTGCCATTTAAGACTGATGGTCATCGACTGCCACCTCCAATCAACTATCAGCAATTGTCACCTCAACTTGTTGATCACCGTCGATTTTTGATCTTTAGAAATGAAAGATTTTAGTGTTATTAAGATGTGAAAACATTGTTTCAAATTTGAAAATAAACAATGTTATTTTTAAAAATTTAAAAACTTAAAACCAAAAATAGTTTTTGTTTTTATAAATTTGAAAAATTAAATATAGTCATTATAGTAATTTAAAAATTAAAAGTATTATTTTATTAATACATATTCAACTACTAATTCAACAATGATCAAACTAATAAACTGTGAATAGTGATCTTAACAGTTCAAATAACACTAGTACAATCTTAAAACCATTACTTGAGGGCTAAAAGTAAAATAAAAAAAAAAATCTAATGTACAAGTTGGCTTAGAAAAATATCAAATATTAAGGTACAACAATAAAAATATAATTGAAATTAGACAATTTCACTTAAAAGTAATAATTTTTTTAACCATAGTACTAAACAGCGATGACGGGTAAAAATGATTAAAAATAGCAATTTAATTTGAAGTGAATCTTTTACTTATCCAAGATAACTAAATATATATATATACAAATTCTAATGAAAAAAAAGAAGAAAGAAAGAAAAGATATTTTTTAGAAAGATAAAATACGATAATTAGGGTGTGGGTTCTATATATTGGTTATCTTATTAAGATTATTATATTAGTTTTAAACTTATTTAATTTTATTTTCCATTGTTTTTGTTTCAACAGGACTTTGCTCTCTCTGCTTGCTCTTTCCAATTTCTACTCCTTCCTTTGCTCAATTTGCTCCACTTTTTCTGCTAACATCAGAGATAAGGTCTTTCTTCTTTCTCTTTTTTCCCAGTAAATTAATTTAAAGGCAAAAATACTTTACCTTAACAAACCTCAACATCTTCTGTAACTGTTCTCTGTCTTTCTGTCACTCTCTTTTTGGGATATCATGGGATTGATTAGGGTTTAGGGTTTATAAAAAATTCTGAAATTCTAAGACAGCTATATCAAAAATTCATTTTTTTTATTTTTTATTTTCATTTATTTTTAAATTCTCTGTTTAATAGTATTTAGATGGAGGAAATCGTTAGATGAATACTGATTCCTGCTATTTCACACCCTTGACTCATGTATACATATTTTTTATGTATGCATGCATGTGTGACATTGGGTTCAAATTTGCCTGTTAAACGAAAATAGTGAAGATAGTTCTTATGTTGTGTGGTGCTGATTAGAATGTGTTGATACTGGGTGTGATAGTTTGATGGGTTTTCAACTTTTTATGAATTTTTAACGGGTAAACCTCTATTTTCGGTTTTCAAGTAAAAATTAGTTGCTAACGATGATTTTTGTTGTGTACTTTGGTGTCTAGAATGCTATCTAAATCACTTTTTAAAGTGTTTGAGAAGTATTTTAAAGTTTGTTTGGATTGATGATAGAGAATGGAGTGAATCTGCAGCAGAGCAGAATGAAATGGAATTGAATGGATGTTTGGAAATAGAATGAGCAGAATGAATAAGTTATAACTTTTTATTTTCTATATTATTTATGTTTAGTATCAATTGCATTTATGTACATTCTAAATAAGGTTAAAATAAAAATTTTAGAATTTTTAAAGCTTTATTACATTATATTCACTATATCATCTTTCATCTCCTTCCTTCCACATTTAATGTAACACTTATTTCATCTGATCCATTTCATTTCATCATCTACCGTTAATTTAAACTACCTCAATATTTATTTTTCAAGAAGCTAAGTGTTAGTGTTTATATCTTCCATTCCCCAAAATGGGTGTTTCCCCATTTTCTTCACTGAGAGAATGGTTAGATCAGGTAAATATGTAATGCATTATCTTAACTGAATCTCGTATTATTGCTTGTAACTTTGATTCTTGAGGACTTGCACAAAGGTTTTCTGATGCAGCAACTTTGGCTAAAAATTTGGCATTTATATGTTAATGGATGATTTTGGTTGGACTCTGGATTGGATAGGATACTTGAGAAAAACACTGGAATCTACATAATACGTTAATTCTAGAGCTTAACCTAATTTTACATATATTATGATAGTGCACTTATTTTTCAGTCTGAGTTAAAAGTTGCAAAGATGTGAATGTAGAAATTTTAATCAGCCTTGTAACATAAGGTGGATTTTGTTGATTTATTCTCTGCTCTAACAAGATAGCTGTCTAAGGATGTATAATTCATTAGTGGAGAGATGTTTCAACGAATGTGTCGAATGATTTACTTTGATTTCTGTTGTTTCACAATGACGAGCTCTGACACTCCAGATTGGAGTGCTAATGATATTAGGAACAAATTTCCACTTTCAACTAGGAGTTAGGGTTTTGCTTTGCTTGATTAATCTCCCACCTGCTTCCTCTACTGTTGACGCTTTTATTTTTTGAAACTTATGTTTTTTTTACTTTCTATATGATGTATATTTCAATGTTCTGCGGTTGTGTGTTTCTTTTTGATGGAACTGCAACAACAGATGCAGTTGCTGAGTTTCATGCTAATAATTTTTTGTTAAAAGCTTGTAGATGAAGTTCTGTCATTTTTAGAACAGATTCAGCTTGTTTTTTCTGATTGGTTTTTGTTGTATTTATTTTAGTTCAAAGAAGAGTTTAATTTTTGTAATAAAAAATTATAAATGTATGATATGTTTCAAACAATGTTTTTTAATTTGCAGCTTACTGTTTTGATAACTTAAACGGAAGTGTAGAAATAGCAAGCTGGAGGATAGGATGGATCAGTACTATCATATTGATGATATTATCATGGAGGAAGAGGTAGGCTTGAGACTCTTCATTTTTATTTTGATATATTTGATTTTTTAAATTAAAGGAAATTGTTTTGTTTGCCACAGTTGTTATCCTTATGATGCTGTGGCCCACAATGTTTTGTGCTGTTGCTAATTTTAATTTTAACAGAATCAAATCATTATATCTACAATTAATATACGGAATGCAACCTGAATTTCTTCCCCTAATACTGTGCTTTGTTATGTTTTGGTCACAGACCGTGTCAGTTATATTTCAAAAGGCTGCATTTGGAGTGGGAATAGATCCCGGTTCTACAATGGACTATGTAAGAGCCATTAACACTTCTTTATATATTTCCAAAGGAAAGAATTGCTGGCAGTGGCACCGGATACCTGTTCTGTGGAACTTAATAATTACATTTTATTTTCAGATTGAAACAGGTTCAAAAGTTGAACTGCCTTTTTGGCTTGCTCATGAGTTACAGCTGAGACAGGCAGTATCAGTCAATGTTGCCTCTTGTTTTGATCAAAAGTACTTATTGCTTTATGCTTTTTTACAATTAAAGTTCTTTATGTCATATAATGAAGTGTTAGGAAGAACATTTTAAGCATACTTCTATTTCTGTTACACCTGAAATGTTTTGGTAAACTTTCCTGTTAACACTTGTTTGATGGGTTTTAAATGGATTTTGGGGCCAATTCTTTTCCTCAACCTTAATGTTCACGCACATTTCATCATTAAGTGCGTAGTGTTGCACTATGGGTAACAACAAATTCATAATCAATGTACATGGCTTTCATACGAATTGTTAAAACTAATAATGGCATGTGTATGCTAGCTCATTGGCATTCATATTAAAATTGTAAACCTAATAATGGCTTATGTTGATGGCTTGAAAGTGTCAAATGTTTATCTTATAGTTGATGATTCTTGATTTCAGAACAAGGCAGGAGCTCCATGCCGATTCTGCAGCTGTGGATCTGAGGTCCAGATGTCCATTCTTTTATGAATTTGGTTGCAAGATAGCACCCATGTAAGTCTTGCTTATGCCTATATTTTCTTGTTTGCATTATCTAAAATTACCTAGGATTCTCAAGATTTTGTTGTTTCATATTCATGTAGCATCTCATACAAATCTTTATTAACACATTCCATTATAAGTTCAGACAACCTAAAAAAATGTATGATAACAAAATGTCGCAAAATTTACAAACAGGCTTTACGACAAATTGATGAGTGTTTTTACAACAACTTTGTTGGCTAGTTCTGTTGTAGATTGTTGATTTATTTTTCATTTATGGCAGTGTTGACGATCGAACCATTGGGTTTCTGTTGTTGTCTGCATTTAAGAGTAGGTACAAGGAAATCCTAACTAAGGCACATACTGTAACATTTGCAGCTGGTTCCAAATTTTGGACTATTCTAACAAAAGAAGAGATCAACTGTGAGATGTTATGCCTTTACTCTTCCTTTGTGTGGTCACAGTTTTTCCATCATGAACTATTGAATTTAATTTTTGTTCTAATGCTTTATGTAGTGTATGAGACAGCTCAATCCGCAATGGCATCCTTCAAGAAGTGGCGAATTGGGGGCCCTAGATTTCAGATAGCTTCTGTTCTGAGTAGAAAGAGAAAATCTATGGAATAGTTGCTTTAACCTTATTAGGCATCTGTTAATGGCAATGTTTTGGACCTGCAAATTGCGAAATGTTTAAAATAATAGATGAAAAATGTCAATTTTTTTATGCTAACCATGTAGTAATTTTCAATTATTGTTACAAATACTAGAAAACTGGACACTGAAATTATACATTCAAGTGATTTTATTGATACTTTCTACCATATGTATAATTCATTAGTGGATGTATAATTTTGCTTCTTCAGCTTCTAAATGTCATTCAAATGCTTGAATCTTTTTTATGTTGTAAATAGATTTGAGACGTTTTACTCTGATGTTAGAGGTTAATTAATACATCAATATGTGGTAGAAAATGAATGGATGTCTTCAAATTGATAACTATGATAATTCTTTTTATAAACAATATTACTATCATTTGGTTTGAGATTTAGTTATATTTAAGAATTTTCACTCTTCTCTAAAAATATATTCTACTGGAATTCAATGCAAGTTTTTATTTACAAACTCAACTTGTACGGTGGACAGAGCTACATTTATTCAGTAAATAAATTCATTTTTGTGATTGTATTGTATTATATAATATTTATTATAAATTTGAAGTATAGGTTGTATTTTCTTGCAATAATCGATGCTACTTCTAGCCCAAGCATAATTTTGAGATTAATCATAACATTGAATGATAGTAGTGTTTGGAAATAAGGTAAAATTCTTTTAGAGAAACACCAACGTGGATTGCTACTTGTATTTCTTAATAATAAACATTGATGTTTATTAGAATCCTGTTTTGGAGTAGACGAAACTGGCATCTGACAGTTACTTGAAATTAAACACTGATTTTTATATAAACATGATGCTTATGAATAAAAATAATTTATCTACATTAAATTAATATTTATTTATAGCAATTAAAATTTTAAATTGTCAAAAAATTAGTTAAATACAAATAAAAATTTATAAAAGCGGTTTATGAGTGATGTAATAATATAGATTGTTTATCAGTGATGTGACATGTGAAATCCATTTAAAATTAATGGATTGTAATTCTTTGTAAGCAATTAGCAAGTTTCTCTTAATCAATTACTTGAGTGGGCAATTTCATATCTTACACTATAAAAAGCAATGGTTGTAAAATTTAAGTTGTTTGAATTAGAAATGTTAAAATTTAGAATAATTTTTTTTATTTTTTTATTTTTAATTTGTAATATAGATTAATCAATTTAATTTTTTTAAAATTTGAAATTTTTGTTTGGATATTTAAGTTCTATCATATGCAAAATTTATTTTAAAATATATTTGAAAATTAATTTTAATATTAAGGATTAAATACAACTTTAGTTTCTTTACTTTGTTAAAATTGTAATTTTAGTCTTCTATTTCAAAAAGAGACAATATTTTAAAATATTTATAATTTTTGTTCAGTCTTTAATTTTTAACATTTATTTCTTACATTTTAATAATTAAATATTTTTATGGTAACTTAAATGAATATATTAAGTTTAGGATTCAATTGTAAAAAAAATAATTTATTTAAAATTGAGTATTGAGCTACAATTATAATATCAAGGCGTCTAACTGAATTGGTTGAGTAGAGTTTGTGAATTGTTGTAAATTTTCTAACATTGTCTTCTACTCCTATCAAGAGAATAAAAAATAAAAAATACAAAGAGAGTCTGATACTCTGATATGATAGTTTATAGTTATTTTTAATAAACTGTATTTTAATTATTTATAAATTATTTTGTACAAATAAGAGCTTAAATCTGCAGTATATAAATAATTATATATGATATCTCTTTTAAACTTTTTTATGACCAGATAAGTTACTCGATTGAAAAATTATTGTTACTTAAGACTAAAAGCTAAATAAGCAAAATCATTACTTTATTATATAGACTAAAACTAAACAATATTTTGAAGATCAAATTCAAAATAAAAACTACTATCCAAAGACTAAAATATTATTTAATCCATTTGTCATAAGAGACACTAGAACCCATAATCTCTTATTTCTCAAACATATGTTTTACCACTAGACCAACCTTATATAACTTTAAGCAAAAAATTACTTTAAAATATTGATATGCAACATACATAATTGTCCAATTATATCTGTAATGTATACTATATGATATTATATTATATATTATATCTATACTATTAATAAAGGGAATACCCCCTTTTGATGTCTACTTTTCAAAATACCTACTCTACCCGTACACCTATTTTAAAATTAAAAAAAATAAACTATTAATAAAGGGAATACTCCCTTTTGATGTCTACTTTTCAAAATACTTATTCTACCCATACACCTATTTTAAAATTAAAAAAATAAACTAATTTGTAATAAAAAGAACTTGAACCCATAACCTCTTATTTCCCAAAGATATACTTTACCACTAGACCAACCTTATAACTTTAAGTTAAAAATTACTTTAAAATATTGATATGCAACATACATAATTGTCCAATTATATCTATAATGTATAATATATGATATTATATTATATACAATATTTATACTTCTATAACTATACTATTAATAAAGGAAATATACCCTTTTGATATCCACTTTTCAAAATACCTATTATTAACTTCTCCCTATTAATATATGCATACATTTTATGATAAATATTTTTAATAAACATGCAAATACTCAAGTGCAACAATATTTTGAGTTCTTTTCAAACTCTCTCTTTCCATTTTTTCATATTCATTGCATATTTGATATATCCATTGATGATCTGACATGTTTTTATCATGTTATCATAACAAAAAATATAAATTAATAAATATATTTCAAAATATGTCACATAACAATTTATATTTCAAAACATAAAAATTTACAAAAGATTTTAAAATAGAAATGCGAATATATAGGTGCGGCAGTGCCTGTGTTTTCACTAGTAAATATAATGTCATTAGTTACTTCTTAAATTTATTATTACTCATGAAAATAGTATAGAACAACATCATATTGATATTAATAAATGTGCGAATGAAATATAGTGTAAGGACAATTTACTAAATTTTTCTATCAATCAGCTAATTTATTGCTTACTTTAATATGTGTGAGAAACCTTAATCGACAGGTAAGATAAAATGGAGGAAGTATTGAATTAAAAATACTTCAGATTTTTTGTTGTTAATAATTTTACCAGATATCCTTCCATATGTGTCAAGAATATTAATTAGGGTACTGGTTTCCTCCATAATGGCCTAAACAAAATACAATCATCAGCAAATAAAATGTTTGAGAGGGTGATTGGAGTCCTCTACACACCTTATTATCTCATGAATCTCATGTTTCTCCCTCAAACTGTGTCACCCTCTTTAAGCCCTATCCTTGGATAATATTGCCCCACAAATTTTCATTGACCCTTACACAATATTACCCTGCTTCCAAGTAGATTTAAAAGTCCATTTTTTGAGCCAACCCTGCAAGATACTTCCATTACACCCTATCAAAATCTTTACTTATATCAATTTTTAGAGTCACTTTCCCAACATTGTCTTTTGTCTTACAATGCATATGATGGACTATTTCAAATGCAATATGGACATTGTCAAGAATAGATCTTCCCTCTATAAAGGCTAATTGTTAAAGGAAAATGCATTTTTTTATTAGAGGCTTAGGGCAATTTGCTAAGGTTTTGGAAATAGTTTTATGAGGGCATTACCAAGGGAAATGTATCTAAACTCGTCAGATTTGGGGTTGCGAATTTTCAGGATAAGGATAATGGAGATGATTTATTTATGGGGAAAAGTCCATTTGTTAACCAATAAGTTGTTGTTGCAAAAATATCTAAATCACATAAATTCCAAAATTTCTTAAACAAATCATGATTTAGGCCATTAGTTATTTGTTTGAGTCCATTTCAAAATGAAGACATTTAAATTCATTAATTGAAAATGGGGCAGTAAGGAATGAAATTATTACATGATCAATTTTTACATGATTCATATGTTCTGCAACATTTCATATAATCCAATGGAGAAATCTTCGACTCAAGAAAAGAAAAGACCTTCTCCAAGGAAAGTTCTAGGATCAAGTCCCTTGGTCATATTGTCCCATTTTAGCCACGACAAATTCTTTGTAGTTTTGTCATTCCCTCCTTCTCCTTGTATTATTAGAGAACATAAGAAAGCAACATAGCCAACAGTATCCAGTCGACAAATATCTCTCTACCAAGAAGACATATAGTATTAGGAGCATGGTCGAATGATGAGTTTGTAGCTATGAAGCATGGGATCTAACACCCGGGACATTCCATTGATAAAGGGATTTTGACATGGCTAATGTTAAAAAATATAATATACGAAGACACAAATTAATGGTATATTCAACTATTTAAACCATTTTTTTATGATAACACATTAAGAACTAGTGAGATATTATTTTTCAAAAATATAAATGTGTCTCCATTTATGTTTGAAGTGTTAATTTAAGTATATGAGTGTATTTGGTTTGTGATTCAGTTAGTTTAAAGCTAGCTAAAATGGTAGATGAAATGTTTAAGCTTTGTTTGGTAAATGCAAAGTTATGAGTTTTTTTGTAGCTACTAGCTTTTTCTAAAAAGTTACTCCAAGTAATTTTTTCAAAAAATCTTCTATTTTAAACAACTAGCTAATTTTCTTTTACAACTTTATCTTTCATTAATTAATTTATTGTCCCCTACTAATTTTCTCTCCTCACATGACGCAACTTTTCTCCTTCATTTTTCTCTCCTTTATTAATAGAAGGATAGTAATTTATAATTTAAATATATAATTATAGAAACCTATAATTTAAATATGTGATTTAAAATTTATATATTTAATTATAGAAAATTATAATTTAAATTATGAAATTATAGAAATTTATAATTTAAATATATAATTATAATAATTTATAATTTAAATATGTAATCAATTTATATTAATAAAATATGTATAATTATTTTAAATATATACCTCGTTGTTGTCTAATGATTAACGATATTCTTATTTGTTATTTAACACTTTTCAGCTAGTTGATCAACTAGTACAGGTGTTCATGGGTTGGGTTAGGTTTAGGCAAATCCAAGACTCAACCCATCATAACTCATCGGGTTGGGTTGGGTTGAATTTTTGTTTTTTTCTTATTAAACCTAATCCAACCCAACCCGCCATTGAACAAGTTGAGTTGGGTTAATTGGATCACAATTTAAAAAAAATAAATTAAAGAATATATTGAATGTTTAGAATATTTTGTTATATATTTTTTAGGATTTTTTTTAAAAGAATAGAATATATCATTATTGTAACATAAAAATAAATAATAAACTATTGACTTTGATAGTGTAAAGAATCAATTCCCAAAAGAATTTAAACTATTGTTTGAGAGCTCATTATTGGTTTTTTATCTACTAATAAAAATTAGTTAGTTGGAGTGAGAGAGTGTCCTTGTAGTGCAGAGTATTTGCCTTAGTGTGTAACAGTCTCGGCTAAAAAATTATAAATTAAACTATGAAAGACATTTTTTTTGAATTTAAAATAAATAATAATAATAATAATAATGTAATATTATTATCAGATTAGGTTGGATTGAGTTTCGGGTTCAACTCACTGAACACGTCACCCAACCCTTAAGGGATTGAGATTGATCGAGTTAGGTTCGGTTTCACCCAATTTAAAAAGAACTCAACCCAGTCACTTTGGATTGGATTGGGTCATCGGGATATCCAACTCAATGAACACCCTTATCAACTAATTTTACCAAACATTTACAACTATTTTTTAAGGTTTCAGCTTTGTTAAACACACCCTCAATATCAATTTAAGTGTTCAAGCCCCAAAAAAAAATTTAATAGAAAACCTAACTAATTAGAAGTATCCAACATATATTAGACAAAAAGAGAAGTGTCTGTTGAAAATGTGTTTGACAGGGAACACTTCAAACAATACAATAAATATGTTAGAACTTTCTTAATATGTAGAAAAACCATATTTTACCTTTATCAAGCTCAACCATAATGCATTGTTATTATTAAGTAACTGTCAATGGCTAAACAATTCTATATGTTTAACATCAAGCCCTCCCTAAAACTTAGGCTTGCAAATTGTTGCCCAACTAATCCATGCAAGCTTTCTCTTATAAGCCACACCTGCTCACAAGAAATATCTTTGAATCCTGGGGCTCTATAAAAAGAGAATTAGTAAATTGGAAGAGTGGTTAGAACAGAGTTAATCAACACTAATCTTTTCAGCCATCGATAAATATCTACCTTTCCATGAGGCCAAGAGATTTTTGAATCTATTAATATTCGTCTTCCAGTTACAATCCTTGTGTGGTTAATGCCTATTTGAAGGTAATATTTGAATATCTTGAAATTTAACATTAATACCACAATTCCTATTGCCTAGAAAAAAAATTCTCTTAGCATTAATAACATAAAAGTTATTTTTATTGAAATTGACCTTTAATACTAACATTTCAATAAAAATAACTTTTTATGTTATTAAGGCTAAGAGAATTTTTTTTCTAGTACTAGAAATTATGGTATTAATGTTAAATTTCAAGATATTCAAATATTACCTTCAAATAATTTGCTATTCACCTGTTGAGTTTAAAGTGCATGCTAGTTTCTTTTAGCACATTTATATTTGCTATTCACCTATTGAGTTTAAAATAATTTGAGAAACTTCAATCTATCTTTACCATGTTTTAACTTACTTTTACGGTTATATTCTAGATAAGTTGATTCAAAATACATATGTTAATTCTAGATCAAGTGATCTGAAATGCAACAACAAGACATAGCCAATTGTATTCAAAATCAACCAATCTAGAATAATAATAATTAATGTTTCATATCAGTTGATCTGGAACACAAAATAATTAATGATCCATATCAATATTTCGAATCAACTAATTAAATCTAGAATATATATTTTAGGTCATTTTGAATCAACTGATTCGGAACACTTTAAAATGTATATTTCAAACTAGTTTATCCAAAATATACACCCTAAAACTATGTTAAATTAGGGTGAGAGTGTGTTGAAATTTTTTATATTATTTTAAATATTATGGGAGTACAAATAATAAATGAGGAAGTGTTAAAAGAAATTTTCAATGTATATACACACTAGGTTCTTAACGGAGAGAGGTAAAAGATATCGTTAGTTTTGATAAATTTTTTAGAAAGAAAATATGTCAATCTCTTCAATTTTTAAATTTAATTTGTTATCTATTAATCTCAACTTCCACCAATTTTTGCTTTCAATTTGTATTAAAATATTAATAAACCTCGGTATTTTTTATGATAGTATTTCGGGTTTTGGAAGTCTTATTTGAAAGAATTAATTTCTTAAGAAAATTATGTGTCATATATTTTACGCCGTTTAAATAAAAGTTTAGTGATAAAAAATATTTAATTAGATTAGCATTCAAAATTCATGGCCTAATTTTATTGCCGCATAAAATATATGCTTTATATTATCCAAATAATATAACAAAATATAGAGTGAAATATAATTTTGGTCTCCCAAACATTGAACTGGTGACAATTGAGTTTTTGAAAATTTTTTAAAGACAATTATGTCCTTGTATTTTTCTGCTATTTGCACCTTAGTCTATTCGTTACTAAAGACGTATAGTAAGCGCACACCTTAGTCTAAGTAATTTACATTAAAAGGTAAAAATCCTTTGTGATAGTTTTTAGCAGCTAAAAATAATAAAAAATTTTAAAAAATAACAAATGTAAATTTTATAATTTGACTCACTCTTAGGGTAATGAATAAATAATTTTACCTATTAGATATTAATAACATTAATACTAACATTCAATCACAATCTTATTCATGGTAAGTAAATTTTATAATTAGACTCACTCTTAGGGTAATGAATAAATAATTTTACCTATTAGATATTAATAACCTTAATACTAACATTCAATCACAATCTTATTCATGCAAATTTATTGAGTTTACTCATTAGTACTTTAAAAATCACATAAATGAAATGTTATGATTAAATGTCAGTGCAAAAATCTTTTACACGGATAGTATATACCATATAATATAATTTATAATATAATATAATATATAATAATATATATTATAAATTATTGATTATACATATACATTATTTATAGATAGTAGGATAATTATGCATATTAAATATAAATGTTTTAAAATAGGTTTTTTCTTAAGATTATAAGGATGATTTAGTAGCAAAGTCGATATTTGGGGAAATGTGAGAGGGAAAGGTCGTGAGTTCGAATATCTCTTTTTGCAAAGAAGTCCTTTCTTTTTGTTTAAAAGGGTAGAATAGGTGGGGGTATTCAAATTTTTAAAATTATACCAAATTATAAATCATAATAAAAACTATAATTGCTAAAACAATTATTTTTACAAATTGTAACCACTGAAAACATAACTACCAAAATTTACTTGATTATTTTTTTAAATAATATGTGACTATGAAATTAGGGCAGAGGAAAGCCTAGGAAAGTGACAGAAGCGAGAGAAGATTTCAATCCATTAGCTCTAATACCATAAAGGAAGATAATTTCGTGACTATTCCATTAATAGCTTTGTGGTTATATACCACATTACATGAAAGATAATAGACTAAAATCAACGAAACTACTTTAAATATGAAACTGCTAAGTTAAAAAATAATAGATGTCCTAGACTATATCTATGGTAAATAATTTATGAACATGAATACTATATTATGGCTAAGTACATAATATCATATATTCTATCAAATATATTTTAATGTACACAATTAATTTTTTTTTCTCTTGGTAGAAAACAATACCTCCATTGTAAGTATGTATATTTAAGAAATACCTATCATTGATCTTTTGTAGGAAATCATGGGAATCACCAACAAAACCATTGTTATGGCTCCCTCTGCATACAAAAATATTTTGTCCAATATAGGCCCTTGGAGAATATCGGAGGTGCATACTTTCTCTTGAAAAGTATCAAACAAAGAAGAGCAACAAGATGATCATGTAAAATAAGTCCTAAAACTTTTTTTGCTTTTGTGTGTCATTTGCTTATATCCATCCTAGTAGCTAGTAAAATAAGAAAAATAAAGTGTATAAACGCATGAAAGTTTGTATTAAATAAAGCACTATAAAATATATATATATATATATATATATATATATATATATATATATATGCTTTGTCATTATAAAATAAAATAAAAATTTCAACTTATTATTATCAAATATATTTACTATAAGCTAGTGATTATATAGTTACAAAGTTAATATTGAATTTGTACAGTGGTCTTCTCTTTTTGTTTAAAAATTTGAAGCGATTTCATCCGATTGGTATTTAATGATCATGATACTATTTAAAAAAGTTTTTGTTAGTTATTAATTTGTTAGATTTTTTACTTAAAAAAAGTTAAACGAATTAGTACTTTTTAATATTAATCTTAAAGCTTTATAATTTTATCGTAACTTATATTTACTTCAGTTACTTTTTCCATGAGCCTCTTCCATATACTATATGCCTGAATGATTGTTATATTTATTATATATCTAAAAAAGTATAATACTTATACACTAATAGTGTAAAAAAGTTTTATATTAATGTATCACAATTTTTTATTTATAATAAATTTGTTGATCTTATTAATCAATACTTTTAAAAGTCATATGCATGAAGAATTGTGATTAAATATGATTTGAAAAGTCTTTTACATTGACAGAGAATGAGTTTTTTTCTCATATAGATGGTTAATCACCTGTTGGAAAACTTCCCATTTTCCAGCTGAGAATTGATTAAAATCTTAATTGCACGATGTAATGAGGTTGATCTCTTTCAGCCTATACCATAAAATAAACAATCACTTTATTTAATTTATAATAACTCAAGCTCCTATGTAAGAATTATTACTTAAAAGAAAATAAATTATGATTATCTACGTGTTGAATTTAGTTATACATACCCTGCTTTAATAAGTGCCAACATAGCCTATGCAGTGTTCAGAACATTTGACTTGTTTCCTTCTAAATTTGTGTATACCTATTACCATTAGTTAGTGTAGTGAGAAACTATGAATGGCATAAAACAAGTGGAATCATCAAAATGGTTGATTTTCGATAAATTTTAATAAATCACAAAAAGCAAGAGAGTTTTGAAATAGAGTTTTTGAGAGTTTTTCTGATATTTTTCTTTGACTATTTACTGCTTGTTTGACAACAGTTTTACAAAACGGTTTTTGGTTTGGGGTGGTTTTTGGTTTCTAGTTTTGAAATTTATAAAAATAAAAATTAGTTTTGGTTTTATGTTTTCAAAATTTTAAGAAACAACATTGTTTTTATTTTCAAATTTAAAACATTGTTTTCAAATCTTAACCAAAACACTAGTTGGATGTAGCGATCGAGACAGTCGTTGAAGGTGGTGGTCATTGATTGGTGATCAAAGGTGATGGTTGATGGCTGGCGATCGGAGGTGGTGGTTAGTGACTGGTGGTCGGTCACCGGTGATTGGAGATGGTGGTCGGTGACCGCCAGTCGAAGATGACAACTAGTGATCGCTGGTTCGAGGTGGCAGCCAGTGATTGTCGATCAGAAGTGGTGACTGTTGATCGCTAGTCAAAGGTGGTTGCTAGTAATCACCGATTTGAGGTAAGGGTCGGTGACTGTTGGTCGGAGGTGGCGGTTGGTGACTGCTAGTCGAAGGTGGCAACTGGTGACTGTCGATCGGAGGTGATGAGTAGTGATTGCTGGTCAGAGGTGCCGACCGATGACTTTCGATTAGAGGTGGCAGTCAGTGACCACTGGTCGAAGGTGATGGTCAATGGTAACAAGTGACATCAAGAAATGAACTTAAATAAAAACAGAAACAGAAATTTGAAAACCAAATTTTATTGTTTTGAAATTGAGCAAAAATTGTTTCGAAAATAAGTAAAAAACCAAAAGAGAACTATTTTTTTTAACACATTTCTACTTTTGAAATACATTTCAAAACCAAAACCCAGAAACTCAGAACCACCTCCAACGGGGCCTTAGTAAAAGCTAAAACACATATTTGATTAGTGTTTTCTTAAAATAGTTTTCAAAAACAATTTTGATTTTGATTTTTTAGTTAAGGAAAACAACTGTAAGTAATTTTGTTTTTTAATTTTGTATTTTTTCTTTGAAAACTCAAAATATAAGGAGAATAAATTGTTTTTTTTTTGCTTTTCATTAATGATATTTTCGTAAATATGAATAAGTTTTTTCATTTTTACCTTTCCAAAATAGTTTTAAAACAGCACTTACGAAAAAAGTTTTTTTTCTTCTTCCAAAAAATAGTTTTTGGAAACATTTTTTCAAAACTCTTTTTAAAAAGTGGAAAACAAAACAAAATTACTATTTTTAAGTACACATATCTAGTATCTTTGCACCTTTACTTAAGAGGTTGAAAGCATAGTCAACTTGGGCACATGGATACTTTCGCTATATTCATTTCTATTCTAACCGATTTCTGCTTACTCTCTTTATGATTTAATGATGGTAAGAATTGGGTTAGTGCAAGATGTAGTAAGTGAAATTACTGTTTTATATATATTCTTAATTTTTTGTTTAAATTCCAAATCTAACTTGATAAAATTTAGTTGATTTTTTTTAAAGGGTATACCTATGCTACATTTTACTTTTATACACCTTATATATTTGATGAAGTTATAAATAAGTGGTGGTGCTATTATTAAGACTTAAGAAGGAAGAGAGAGAAGTCATACATGTAAATCATTCCACTAATAAATGTTCTATTTTTTATTTTATCATTAATATAGTTTTTATCACATTTAATGTAATCATATTTATTATTCTAATATCATGTATTTAATTTTTAAGTTAAGTTATCATGCATGATACAACCATTTATTTATATAAATTTGAAACTATTAATTGCTAAAATTAATAAACTTACTATATATAAAGGGTTGTGATTAAATGTTAGTGTAATTTTAAGACAGTAGTTAAATTTTTTCTCTTTTTTCTTTACATAATATCTTTTGACTTTGTTTTATTTTATTTATTTTATTTCTTATTATACCTTTAAATTTTTTATAATATTTTTTAATGTTTAAAAAATTAAATACAAAATATATATTTATTATTTTAAATATAAAAAATATTCAATTTTTTTAAACCTAACAAACTTGTACATATAAAACAATAATTGAAACCACCTTCACATCAAGTAACACAAGACAAAATATATTTCTATATTTATATAGTCACGAACAAACTATCCCAAAACCAAATTTAGTAGTATGTGAAGGGATAAATGCTTTTAAATTACAAATTTCAATATTTTTGTGGTAGTTCCTCTGCCAAATAGATGTAGAATTGTGCCATGGCTCCTGTGCGATACTCATTTTTATATCTAGATTCTAGCGTCAAAGTTTCACCATCACGAATCTTGATAGAACCTGGTTGTGGATAACAAATAGACATTCCAGTGAGATAACCGTCCTCATTTCCGGCCTCTTCTCCTGTTCCATATATTGGTCTCGAAGTACATAAAGTCCTCCCATCCTGAATAGTCAGAAAACACAAATTTTGGACTTTAAGGCTCATTACAATTTATGACTTCTTACAAGACACGGGAAAGAAAGTTTGTTAAAGAAAAAATCATGGCAATTTTTTGCATGAAAAAACATGTAATTAATCAAAGAGAACATATAAGAGTGACAAAAAACTATTCATCACCTGTCCATATAAAGTTGCATTCACCGCACCTGAATGCATATGAGCAGTGCCATATATGAGATAACCTCCTTTGTCCATTGGGATGTTTGCCTTTTGGAAATGGGGAGAGTCATCACCATTATTTGCTTGAATTGTATACTCCACCTACAAGAAATTGAGATTTGTTTTGTTCACTCAAATGGATATTCAAAAGTCTTTTTTCTTTCTTTCGCAAAGTACCATTTTGAATAAGTTTCTACCTGACAATCATGAATCATTGTGGAACCATTTGATCTCACTATATCGGTGGAATCAAGTATGTAAACCTTAACGGGTACTTGATTTGTATTCCAATCAACCCAACTTATCTTGTATCTTAAGGAAACCTTTCTCCTCAAACCTTGAAAACCTTTTCTTTGTTTGCATTGTGTACCATCCTTACAACAAAAGATTCCTCCTTTATATTCTGTACTCAAGGGTTGGTAATGTATATCCCTTGTGACATTATAAAAGTCATATGGTAGATTCATAAGGTTACATCTACATTCGGTGCAACCTTCCTTATCTTCCGCACCACGTGTATCAATGGCCATGATATTGAGCATCCATTTCTCTTGATATCCAATTGGAACTTTGGCAGGGTTGCCTTGTTCTATTGCAAAAGGATCAGGAATATTTGAAGTTGTTCCTCGTGATTCAACTCCAAATCCCCAATAATGAGGAAGGATATTTAGATTACATGTTCCATCATTTCTCATGAAAACAAAATCCTCAACACGATGAAGCTTAGGATCACTGGACATAGTAATGTTTTCATGGTACTTTATCGCAAACCAATGATGAAGGTAAGTTTCATACGAAGGTATGGAGTTCCCTTCTTCATCAACTAGTTCGGCATCAAAACTCTTAACTCCAACATGACCTTCCGGAAACTTTACATTAAAAAATGTTTTTGCTGCAATTGATCCTGGTTCCATTTCAAAACTTTGAGATACAAAAGTGGTTGTCTTGAAATTGTTTCTAGGCTTTTGATATAGAGAATATGATGTGCTTGGTAGCAACAACAATATTGATAATGAAAGTACCACTGTTTTAGAGATAAACCTCATGCTAGCCTGTAAATAAGCAAATAATGTTGAATAGTTAGCTATGTAAGACGTCTCTAAATTCATTTTTTTTACAATTTTAGTTTATATGTAAGACGTCTCTAAAGCACACAATTTAAAGAAAGTTGGTACATTAAGAAAATTTGAAAAGAAAATAATAAATGCTTCATACCACAAGAAAAAACAAAAGGTTTGCTATGATTTGTATTTGGCCTTTTTCTATAATCAAAGTAATTGTTCAAATAGATTGGTGTAGATACGGAGATAAGGTTTTCTACTTTTATATTGGAAGGTTTTGTAGCAACATATCTGGCATAGCTAAATTGAGATTCTTTACATATGAAAATTGCTTGTTTAATTCTGTTGGTCGTTGTACCATGTGTTAATATGGAATTTACAAGTAAGTTTTGAACAATATTTTTTAATAGTTCACGGTTGCTTGTATCCAACTATATGAGGAATTAAAGCAAATATGCAAAGTTATTTATAGGTAAAATGAACATCATGGTGTCAGCAAGGACTTGATGTAAACAATATCTTAAACCATAAACCCTAAACACGTACTCATTACTTCACATCATTTGATTCAATGACTAAAACTGCACTACTCATGTAGAGGTTGCATCATACGCCTCAACTCTCATATTTCAATGAGAAAATACAGAGATTTACCTCCCCACTTTGTTCTAAAGGCACATAGTCATTATAATTGATTGAGCTCACTGAGTTACAAACAACACACAATTTAGACACTTATTGCCCATGTCACACTAATTGCATGATTGACCATTTCTTCCACAAAGTTGTTCCCATAGTTGATCAATGTTAAGTTCTCATTTAAATTTCTTATCGTATTAGACCAATATTTTAAGACTTCTTTATATGTTTGAGCAAAAAAAATTATAGCGATATTTTTATTTAAAAAACAAACTTTATAAGTTTGATACAAACAACAATTCAAAATTTTGGGTACAATTTTTTTTTTTATATTAGATAACATAAAACTATGATTAAATAAATTGTATTCGTAATGATAAATAATTTGTTATACAATAATGTATGTAGAAATATTAATTAATGATAATAATTTCAAGTTACAAAGTAAAAATTATCAATACATAGTTATATAAACTATAGACTATATCTAATTAAAATATTTAGTTTCACTCTAATCTAATTTTTAATTATATCAATGATGCATGACATAAAAAGCTATATTTAAATGGTTGCATTTCAAACACTTAAATATTAATGATAAGCTCACAAATAAATTCTACTTTAAAAATTTATAAATGCCATATTAACTTTGTAACTATATAATCACTAACTTATAGTAAATATATTTGATTATAATAAGTTTAAATTTTTATTTTATTTTATAATGACGAAGCATATATATATATATATATATATATTATAGTGCTTTATTTAATACAAACTTTCATGCATTTATACACTTTATTTTTCTTCTTTTACTAGCTACTAGGATGGATATAAGCAAATGACACATAAAAGCAAAAACAATTTTAGGACTTATTTTACATGATCATCTTGTTGCTGTTCTTTGTTTGATACTTTTCAAGAGAAAGTATGCACCTCCGATATTCTCCAAGGGCCCATATAGGAAAAATATTTTTGTATGCAGAGGTAGCCATAGCAATGGTTTTGTTGGTGATTCCCATGATTTCCTACAAAAGATCAATGATAGGTATTTCTTAAATATACATACTTACAATAGAGGTATTGTTTTCTACCAAGAGAAAAAAAAAATTGTGTACATTAAAATATATTTCATATTATGTACTTAGCCATAATATAGTATCCATGTTCATAAATTATTTACCATAGATATAGTCTAGGACATCTATTATTTTTTAACTTAGTAGTTTCATATTTAAAGTAGTTTCGTTGATTTTTGTTTATTATGTTTCATGTAATGTGGTATATAACCACAAAGCTGTTAATGGAATAGTCACGGAATTACCTTCCTTTATGGAATCAGAGCTAAGGGATTGAAATCCTCTCTCGCTTCTGTCTCTTTCCTACGCTTTCCTCTGCCCTATTTTTTTTCTTCTTCTCCTCTCGCCTGTCTATTTCTTGCATCAGTCACCGTGACTGACTTTAACAAATTCCAACCATCTCATGTTGTCTTAAACACCAAGAACGATATCTCTATCACCTCAGATATGGAAAACATCCAATATGTGACATGGGCAGAACTGTTCAAGATTCATGCATGTTCCCACAAGGTGCTTCACCACATATTTCCATCGGAGGCAGGCAAAGAGACAGTGCTGAACACTAATGCTAAAAAAGGAGTCACGGTCAACCCTTGATGCTACGGTTCTTCAATGGATCTATGTAACAATCTCCCACAACCTATTGCATACGATTCTTAAACCAGATGCAACAGCAATGGAGGCATTGAATAGATTGCGTGATATATTCTAAGACAACAAGAATGCTCAGGATGTCACTCTTCAGCAAGAATTCTCGCATACAAACATGGAGGATTTTAAAAAATATGGTAGTTAATATTTTTTAATACTGTGTTATATTTTCGTAAAATATTTTAACAATTAACATTCAATTCATCTAATGACATTCATAGCTCAACATCCTTTCACTTCAAAGTTTGTTAGTTTAGTGTGGTCATATATGTAATATGAAGTTTTATAAAATTGAACCAAACTAACAAAATTTTCATATGCAATTTTAGAGGATACCAAATCGACACACACTTAAGTATATATATCAAGTGAGATCAATGTTTGTATGAAAAACTTTAAAGAGTAAATTTAAATTATACAATCTTACTAGATTATCAGAATTAATAGTTATTTAATGATCATGATACTACTTAAAAATGTTAAATGACTTTGTACTTTTAAATATTAATCTTAAAGATTTATAATTTTATCATGACATACATTAATTTCCCTTAATTTTTCCTTGATCCCCTTCCATATATGATGCATGAATGGTTGTTATATTCATTATATCTAAAGAGTATAATACTTATGCAATGACAGTGTAAAAAGTTTTATACTAGCTTTCAATCACAATTTTTCATGTATGATAAATTTGTTTACCTTATCAACCAATACTTTTAAAAGTCATATACATGATGAAATATGATCAAATTTCAGTGTAAAACTCTTTTACATTAACAAAAAAATGAGTTTTTTTCCCATGTCTAAATGATTGTTATATGATGGTCAATTACCTGTTGGGGAAACACCCCATTTTCCAACTGAGAATTGATCAAAACCTTAACTGGACAATGGAAAGGGGTTGGATCTCTTTCAACCTATAGCATAAAATGAACAATAACTTTATTTATTTATAATAAACTCCCATGTAAGAATTATTAATTAAAAGAAAATAAACTATGATTATCTACATGTCGAACTTTGGTTATACCTGCCCTGCTTCAATAAGTGCCAACATAGCCCATGCAGTATTCACCACATTTGACTTGCTTCCTTCTAGATTTGTGTATACCTATTATCATTAATTAGTCTAGTGAAAAACTATGAATTTCTAAAAACAAGCAAAATCCATCAAAATTGTTGAATTCAAATAAATTTTAACTGATCACAAGGAGGAGAGTTTTTACAAGAGAGTTTATAAGAGAGTTTTTCTTATATTCCTCTCTGACTATATATTTAGTATTTGTTTGACAACAATTTTATAATTTTTTTTATAATTTAATTCAGTAAAAACTAAACAGCATGTTTGGTTAGTGTTTACTTGAAATAGTTTTCAGAGACTTTTGATTGTTTACTTAAGGAAAAAAACTGTAAATAGTTTTGCTTTTCAATTTTGTATTTTTATTTTGAAAACATAGAATACAAGAAGAATAAGAGATTGATTGGTTTGGTTTTGTTTTTTTGTTTTTTAAAAGAGTTTTGAAGAATAGTTTTCAAAAATTGTTTTTGAGAACAAAAGAAGAAAAAAAACTTGTTTGGTAAGTGTTATTTGCAAACTGTTTTGAAGATGTAAAAATGGAAAAACTTGTTCATATTTATTAAAATTTCATTAATAAAAAGCAAAAAAAAATAATTTCTGATAGTATTTTGAGTTTTCAAAATAAAAATAGAAAACTGAAAAACAAAACTACTTTTAGATGTTCCTGTTTTTTAGTTTTTAGTTTTCGAAAACTATTTTTAGAAAACACTACCCAGACGAGTTTTTTAGTTTTTAAATACTAAAATACTTTAAAAAATTTTATAAAATTGTTGCCAAACAAACACTAAGTTGTTCTTTTGATTTCATTAATTACATTTTTGTAAATATGAATAAGTTTTTTTCATTTTCATATCTCCAAAACAGTATTAAAACAACACTTATGAAATGAGTTTTATTTTTCTCTTCTTCTAAAAATAGGTTTTGGAAATAATTTTTCAAAATTTTTTAAAAGTAAAAAACAAAGTCAAACCAATTATGCCCTTAGTCCTTGATAAGTGCTAGAAAAACTCTTGTTCTAAAACTTTCTTTATAATTGATTAAAATTTATTAAAAATCAACAATTTTGGTGGGTTCTACTTGTTATTAATCTCTCCTAAGATTGTGATTTTCAATCAATCTATAAGGATAGTTTCAGAAAGAAATTGAGAGAATTTCAATAGTACTTTGCAAACCTATATGTAAACTATTTATAAAACATAGTGAGAATAAGAAGGAAAAAGAAGTTACCTCTTGATGCCCTCCAATATAGCTCTCCCCCCACCCACCATCAAGTAGTTGTTTGGAAAGCAAAAACTCACGTGCTTTTCTAATGTTGTGGCTATCTTGGTAACTTTTATTAGTAGCTATAAGCCCCTTTAGTCCAAACCATGTTCCATAAGTGTAGTAGATTCCTCATGATCCATACCTAGTTATAATTACAAATATTTATTCATATTTGCTTTACATTATTAAAAAAATCATTATCTTAATGCCAATATTAACAAAATTTTCAAGAATTTTGAAAGAAAAAAATCTTAATTAATTTTCATTGATTTGGTCATTAGACATTATCCATAATCATTCTGTCAAATAAAAACATTGGTCTTTTGAATTTATCTAACACAATTAAGCCAAATGAACCTTTCTTTTTTTTTAATTTCTATTTGGAAATTTGTAGTTGTTACATTGCATGTTACTTTTAGTAACTTTTTTGTCTAATATTTAATAAAAACACTACTATTTTTTTCTGTAACATTTGAAAAAGATCATCATATATTTTTATTAAATATTGTGTATAGTTAATGCATTAAAGCCCAAAATGTTACTATCTATGAGTAATATATGTTCATAATTTAGTTGATAGTTTTCAATGTTGCCAAAAAATTTTAACAAATGTTTATTGAGCATTAAACAAATAAAATGTTATTAAGTTAAGTATATATTATAGTGAGTGCCTAAACTCTTGAATTAATGAATTGAGTTTGTGGAAAAATAGAGCAAACCATGAGCCATTAGCTAATTGCATGCTTTTGATATAGTTTGCCACCTTATCAATACAAGTTTTTATTTCCTTCCTTCTATGCCTTGGATAAAATTTTGTGAAAGAGACAAGACCTTCAATTACTGATGATGTGCACTCTACCAACCTATACAAAAATTATGGACTTACTTATTACTCATATCATAATGCCAACAATTATATTTTTACATATAAATTAGGAGAAAATATGAAGACATACTGATGATCAATCATGATATCTTCAAATGTTTCAACTGGATTTAATTTCTGTGACAGAAATCAAGTGTTAAAAGTATGAATCTACCTACAACATATATGATATTTAGAAATATTTTTTAATAAAATTAAAGTTTGTTAAAATTTTTTGGCAATATTTGAAAACATAAGATTACTAATATAGTTTTGCAATATTTCATCAAAACTTATGTATAGAATATGTCACTAAAATCTATTAGTAACATTTTAAGTTTTAATGACATGTACTATAAATAACATATGATAAAAATATTACAAAATATGTTAGTCACATATTTATTAATAATCTGGTAACACTTTTCAAATATTGCCAAAAGTTTTTAGTTATTTTTTTATGAAATGTTGGACAAAAAATGTTACAAAATTCACATGTTCCTCATTTATGATGAAATAAATTTTACCTCGAACCATGCATAAGATATTGTGAGCTCAAAGCATGCAAATCCATCATTTTTATTCTGTAATATTATATATGTAGGTGGAAAAGAAAATTCACTAAGCCATGATTGTGAAATTCCAAATTTCTATTCTGTAATATGTGTTGTGGTGTAAGCTTACTTTATATCATACTTCACATGCTCTCACTTCCTAAATCCTACATTTCCTTGCCACCAACTTAGAGGTGTTAATAGTTCTAGAGGGGTGTTAATAGATCCAGATTGATCCGTAAATTTAAATCAATCCAATTAGATATGTGAATCGATCCAAATATAATCAGATCAAATCCAAATCCAATTATATGTTTATCATAAACATTGAGCTAAGGTTGTCTAGTGGTAAAGTATATGTTTAGGAAGTAAGAGGTTATGGATTCAAGTCCCTTTTATGACAAATTAGTTTATTTTTTTAATTTTAAAATAGGTGTAAGGGTAGAATAGATAATTTGAAAAGTGGACATCAAAAGGGGGTATTGCCTTATGTATGTTGGATATCAATATTTTAAAGTAATTTTTTGCATAAAGTTATAAGGTTGGTCTTGTGGTAAAGTATATCTTTGGAAAATAAGAGGTTATGAGTTTAAGTCTCTCTTATGACAAATTAGTTTATTTTTACATGATAGATATAATTGGACAATTATGTATGTTGATATCAATATTTTAAAGTAATCTTTTGCTTAATGTTGTAAGATTGGTCTAGTGGTAAAATATATTTTTGGAAAATAAGAGATTATGAGTTCAAGTCCCTCTTATGACAATTAGTTTATATTTTTAATTTTAAAATAGGTGTAAGGATAGAATAGGTATATTGAAAAGTAGATATCAAAGGGAGGTATTCCCGTTATTAATAGTATAAATTCAATTTTTTATGTTATTTTAGTTCTAATTTTAATTGTATAATTGACTTTTATTGTATTGTGTTATCTATACTATTCTACGCTATTAATAGAGAGAATTTATTTTTTAATGTTCACTTTTCAAAATAATCATTATCAGCAACGAAGGCACATATTACAATGCGAGGGCGGTTGCTCCCATAACTTTATAAACTTAGTTGATATTCTAATGACTTAATTTTTTGTAATAAATTTTAGATCTTGCCTGCACTCTCCATGTGCTAGAGATAATTTATAAAAACAAACTATATAAGGTAGTTAGTAACTTTTTGTAGTGGTAGTTTCATAGTCACATATTATTTAAAAAAATAATCGAGTAAATTTAGGTAGTTATGTTTCAGTGGTTACAATTTGTAAAAATAATTGTTTTAGCAATTATAATTTTTATTATGATTTATAATTTGGTATAATTTTAAAAATTTGAATGTCCCACTATATAAAATTTCTAGATCTATTACTGCCTATTCTACCCTTTTAAACAAAAAGAGTGTGTTATTTTCATATATAGTTTCACGAAGTGAAAAAATTCAAAAAAAAATGTGAGAATAATAAATTACTAGTAAAGTATCAGATTATATTTGATGGTTTTAAATTTTAAATAACTTTTTGCATAAAATTAGTTAAAAAAATTAATAATTAATTTAAAAAATATTGAAATTAATATTGTTTCAAATCTAGAAACAAATATTTAAATTCATTAATATCATTGTCATAACTATCTAAAGAAATTAAAATAAGAAGCAACAAGAATCAGCCAAAATACATGTTTCATGTTAGAAGAGTTTTAGAAGCAATTAGGGTATGTAAATAAATACCATACATCCAAAATCTCATAGGCCAAGTCCAACTAATTAACACACTCCACAAAGAGACTAATTACACCTCCTAAAGAAAAATAGAACCTATATGCCAAAATACAAGGCCGAAAATAAAACTAACTACACCCCTAAAATCCTAATGACTTAAGGATGCTTATACAAGCCTAAAAATGGTAAAATTAATACAAATTAATGGAACATGTCCTAAACTAAGCTCCTTGAAGTTTCATCGAAGTCATGCTCCTTTCTTATTGGCCATAGCTCAAGCTCATGCTAGGCGTGCATGCATAACTAACCACAACCTGCTGGTAGAACCAAAGTTATTAGAAAACAGTGTGACCCTAACCACAACCTGCCGGTAGAACCAATACTATAAAGTTTTTATCCAAGAAAAAAGACAGTTTCTCACAAGAGAAAATCCTCTAAGTTAACATTTTGAATTATGTTGTGTGAAAAGTTTACAAGAGACTCCTATTTATAGGTAAAGATAGGAAGCCTTGAGAAAAGAAACATTAAAACTCCATTAGGCATTGATTTCCGACTAGCCTTAGTTTTCCACTAATTTGCCCACTATCCCATTATTTTCCAACCAGAATTTATTTCCTACTTGGATACATAATGACTTAAGAACTCTAAAACTCAAGAACTCTATAAAAAAACATGAAAAGTCATACGAAATATCACCATAAAAATAATACGAAAATTACATAATACTTGGGATTTAAGGAAGTCCAGCCCATGAAAGGTTTGTTTTGATATGAATTTGGGTTTCTTTCCCTATAGTCTTCAAGTTGAGTTAAAATCTTCATCCACTTGTAGGAAAGTTGTCCAATGTGGAGTGAACTCTATTGCTTCTTCCTTTTACTTGATCTCCATTATTAAGCCTTGTAAAGCTTGCTTCATTGTCTTAGCCATAGATATAGTCATGAGACCCCAATGTCACACAAAGCATCCTTAGGTCGGCTTGTTAGGTCTCCATCATAATGTGTTTTAGAAAGTTATATGCATTGCTTTGGTGATTATGATTTTGGGTTTTGGAAATGGTTGCAGAACATAACTGAGGAAAAATCAAAACAGTGATGTTTTTTAGAATAACCAAACCAATACATGTGTATGTATTTTTGAAAGGCATATACATTTTAATGAGTAAGACATAGTAAAAAAATGTCAAATAATATTTACATTTGTCATAAATTCATCAATGGTCATCGACCGCCATCTTAAACCGATGGTGACAACTGCCATCTCCGACCAATGGTTACCGACAACCACTTTCAATTGTCAATCGCCGACCGTAATCTTTGATCAACAGTCATCAACCACCACTGAATGTCACCAGTTGCCATCTAAGACTGATGGTCATCGACTGCCACCTCCAATCAACTATTAGCAATTGCCACCTCAACTTGTCGATCACCGTCGATTTTTGATCTTTAGAAATGAAAGATTTTAGTGTTATTAAGATGTGAAAACATTGTTTCAAATTTGAAAATAAACAATGTTATTTTTAAAAATTTTAAAACTTAAAACCAAAAATAGTTTTTGTTTTTATAAATTTGAAAAATTAAATATAGTCATTATAGTAATTTAAAAATTAAAAGTATTATTTTATTAATACATATTCAACTACTAATTCAACAATGATCAAACTAATAAACTGTGAATAGTGATCTTAACAGTTCAAATAACACTAGTACAATCTTAAAACCATTACTTGAGGGCTAAAAGTAAAAAAAAAAAAATAAATCTAATGTACAAGTTGGCTTAGAAAAATATCAAATATTAAGGTACAACAATAAAAATATAATTGAAATTAGACAATTTCACTTAAAAGTAATAATTTTTTTAACCATAGTACTAAACAGCGATGACGGGTAAAAATGATTAAAAATAGCAATTTAATTTGAAGTGAATCTTTTACTTATCCAAGATAACTAAATATATATATATACAAATTCTAATGAAAAAAAAGAAGAAAGAAAGAAAAGATATTTTTTAGAAAGATAAAATACGATAATTAGGGTGTGGGTTCTATATATTGGTTATCTTATTAAGATTATTATATTAGTTTTAAACTTATTTAATTTTATTTTCCATTGTTTTTGTTTCAACAGGACTTTGCTCTCTCTGCTTGCTCTTTCCAATTTCTACTCCTTCCTTTGCTCAATTTGCTCCACTTTTTCTGCTAACATCAGAGATAAGGTCTTTCTTCTTTCTCTTTTTTCCCAGTAAATTAATTTAAAGGCAAAAATACTTTACCTTAACAAACCTCAACATCTTCTGTAACTGTTCTCTGTCTTTCTGTCTCTCTCTTTTTGGGATATCATGGGATTGATTAGGGTTTAGGGTTTATAAAAAATTCTGAAATTCTAAGACAGCTATATCAAAAATTCATTTTTTTTATTTTTTATTTTCATTTATTTTTAAATTCTCTGTTTAATAGTATTTAGATGGAGGAAATCGTTAGATGAATACTGATTCCTGCTATTTCACACCCTTGACTCATGTATACATATTTTTTATGTATGCATGCATGTGTGACATTGGGTTCAAATTTGCCTGTTAAACGAAAATAGTGAAGATAGTTCTTATGTTGTGTGGTGCTGATTAGAATGTGTTGATACTGGGTGTGATAGTTTGATGGGTTTTCAACTTTTTATGAATTTTTAACGGGTAAACCTCTATTTTCGGTTTTCAAGTAAAAATTAGTTGCTAACGATGATTTTTGTTGTGTACTTTGGTGTCTAGAATGCTATCTAAATCACTTTTTAGAGTGTTTGAGAAGTATTTTAAAGTTTGTTTGGATTGATGATAGAGAATGGAGTGAATCTGCAGCAGAGCAGAATGAAATGGAATTGAATGGATGTTTGGAAATAGAATGAGCAGAATGAATAAGTTATAACTTTTTATTTTCTATATTATTTATGTATAGTATCAATTGCATTTATGTACATTCTAAATAAGGTTAAAATAAAAATTTTAAAACTTTTAAAGCTTTATTACATTATATTCACTATATCATCTTTCCTCTCCTTCCTTCCACATTTAATGTAACACTTATTTCATCTGATCCATTTCATTTCATCATCTACCGTTAATTTAAACTACCTCAATATTTATTTTTCAAGAAGCTAAGTGTTAGTGTTTATATCTTCCATTCCCCAAAATGGGTGTTTCCCCATTTTCTTCACTGAGAGAATGGTTAGATCAGGTAAATATGTAATGCATTATCTTAACTGAATCTCGTATTATTGCTTGTAACTTTGATTCTTGAGGACTTGCACAAAGGTTTTCTGATGCAGCAACTTTGGCTAAAAATTTGGCATTTATATGTTAATGGATGATTTTGGTTGGACTCTGGATTGGATAGGATACTTGAGAAAAACACTGGAATCTACATAATACGTTAATTCTAGAGCTTAACCTAATTTTACATATATTATGATAGTGCACTTATTTTTCAGTCTGAGTTAAAAGTTGCAAAGATGTGAATGTAGAAATTTTAATCAGCCTTGTAACATAAGGTGGATTTTGTTGATTTATTCTCTGCTCTAACAAGATAGCTGTCTAAGGATGTATAATTCATTAGTGGAGAGATGTTTCAACGAATGTGTCGAATGATTTACTTTGATTTCTGTTGTTTCACAATGACGAGCTCTGACACTCCAGATTGGAGTGCTAATGATATTAGGAACAAATTTCCACTTTCAACTAGGAGTTAGGGTTTTGCTTTGCTTGATTAATCTCCCACCTGCTTCCTCTACTGTTGACTCTTTTATTTTTTGAAACTTATGTTTTTTTTACTTTCTATATGATGTATATTTCAATGTTGTGCGGTTGTGTGTTTCTTTTTGATGGAACTGCAACAACAGATGCAGTTGCTGAGTTTCATGCTAATAATTTTTTGTTAAAAGCTTGTAGATGAAGTTCTGTCATTTTTAGAACAGATTCAGCTTGTTTTTTCTGATTGGTTTTTGTTGTATTTATTTTAGTTCAAAGAAGAGTTTAATTTTTGTAATAAAAAATTATAAATGTATGATATGTTTCAAACAATGTTTTTTAATTTGCAGCTTACTGTTTTGATAACTTAAACGGAAGTGTAGAAATAGCAAGCTGGAGGATAGGATGGATAAGTACTATCATATTGATGATATTATCATGGAGGAAGAGGTAGGCTTGAGACTCTTCATTTTTATTTTGATATATTTGATTTTTTAAATTAAAGGAAATTGTTTTGTTTGCCACAGTTGTTATCCTTATGATGCTGTGGCCCACAATGTTTTGTGCTGTTGCTAATTTTAATTTTAACAGAATCAAATCATTATATCTACAATTAATATACGGAATGCAACCTGAATTTCTTCCCCTAATACTGTGCTTTGTTATGTTTTGGTCACAGACCGTGTCAGTTATATTTCAAAAGGCTGCATCTGGAGTGGGAATAGCCATTAACACTTCTTTTTCCAAAGGAAAGAATTGCTGGCAGTGCGCACCAGATACCTGTTCTGTGGAACTTAATAATTACATTTTATTTTCAGATTGAAACAGGTTCAAAAGTTGAACTGCCTTTTTGGCTTGCTCATGAGTTACAGCTGAGACAGGCAGTATCAGTCAATGTTGCCTCTTGTTTTGATCAAAAGTACTTATTGCTTTATGCTTTTTTACAATTAAAGTTCTTTATGTCATATAATGAAGTGTTAGGAAGAACATTTTAAGCATACTTCTATTTCTGTTACACCTGAAATGTTTTGGTAAACTTTCCTGTTAACACTTGTTTGATGGGTTTTAAATGGATTTTGGGGCCAATTCTTTTCCTCAACCTTAATTTTCACGCACATTTCATCATTAAGTGCGTAGTGTTGCACTATGGGTAACAACAAATTCATAATCAATGTACATGGCTTTCATACGAATTGTTAAAACTAATAATGGCATGTGTATGCTAGCTCATTGGCATTCATATTAAAATTGTAAACCTAATAATGGCTTATGTTGATGGCTTGAAAGTGTCAAATGTTTATCTTATAGTTTATGATTCTTGATTTCAGAACAAGGCAGGAGCTCCATGCCGATTCTGCAGCTGTGGATCTGAGGTCCAGATGTCCATTCTTTTATGAATTTGGTTGCAAGATAGCACCCATGTAAGTCTTGCTTATGCCTATATTTTCTTGTTTGCATTATCTAAAATTACCTAGGATTCTCAAGATTTTGTTGTTTCATATTCATGTAGCATCTCATACAAATCTTTATTAACACATTCCATTACAAGTTCAGACAACCTAAAAAAATGTATGATAACAAAATGTCCCAAAATTTACCAACCGGCTTTACGACAAATTGATGAGTGTTTTTACAACAACTTTGTTGGCTAGTTCTGTTGTAGATTGTTGATTTATTTTTCATTTATGGCAGACTTGACGATCGAACCATTGGGTTTCTGTTGTTGTCTGCATTTAAGCGTAGGTACAAGGAAATCCTAACTAAGGCACATACTGTAACATTTGCAGCTGGTTCCAAATTTTGGACTATTCTAACAAAAGAAGAGATCAACTGTGAGATGTTATGCCTTTACTCTTCCTTTGTGTGGTCACAGTTTTTCCATCATGAACTATTGAATTTAATTTTTGTTCTAATGCTTGATGTAGCGTATGAGACAGCTCAATCCGCAATGGCATCCTTCAAGAAGTGGCGAATTGGGGGCCCTAGATTTCAGATAGCTTCTGTTCTGAGTAGAAAGAGAAAATCTATGGAATAGTTGCTTTAACCTTATTAGGCATCTGTTAATGGCAATGTTTTGGACCTGCAAATTGCGAAATGTTTAAAATAATAGATGAAAAATGTCAACTTTTTTATGCTAACCATGTAGTAATTTTCAATTATTGTTACAAATACTAGAAAACTGGACACTGAAATTATACATTCAAGTGATTTTATTGATACTTCCTACCAGATGTATAATTCATTAGTGGATGTATAATTTTGCTTCTTCAGCTTCTAAATGTCATTCAAATGCTTGAATCTTTTTTATGTTGTAAATAGATTTGAGACGTTTTACTCTGATGTTAGAGGTTAATTAATACATCAATATGTGGTAGAAAATGAATGGATGTCTTCAAATTGATAACTATGATAATTCTTTTTATAAACAATATTACTATCATTTGGTTTGAGATTTAGTTACATTTAAGAATTTTCACTCTTCTCTAAAAATATATTCTACTGGAATCCAATGCAAGTTTTTTTTTTACAAACTCAACTTGTACGGTAGACAGAGTTACATTTATTCAGTAAATAAATTCATTTTTGTGATTGTATTGTATTATATAATATTTATTATAAATTTGAAGTATAGGTTGTATTTTCTTGCAATAACCGATGCTACTTCTAGCCCAAGCATAATTTTTAGATTAATCATAACATTGAATGATAGTAGTGTTTGGAAATAATGTAAAATTCTTTTAGAGAAACACCAACGTGGATTGCTACTTGTATTTCTTAATAATAAACATTGATGTTTATTAGAATCCTGTTTTGGAGAAGACGGAACTGGCATCTGACAGTTACTTGAAATTAAACACTGATTTTTATATAAACATGATGCTTATGAATAAAAATAATTTATCTACATTAAATTAATATTTATTTATAGTAATTAAAATTTTAAATTGTCAAAAAATTAGTTAAATACAAATAAAAAATTATATTTCCTTATGATTTGACCACAGTTGAAGAATACATACCATATGTTACAAAACTTTTCTCAAATGATTAGTTAAAATTTATTAAATTTTTTTATTAATTTTAGTGGTTTTACTTGTTATTAAATAATTTATTTTTTTAAATTTGATGATTTTTAATAAATTTTAACCAATCATAAAAGAGTTTATGAAAAAAAAGCTACCAAAATTTTCCTAACTCTCTTCTTCACTTTTGGAGTTGGTATCATTGAAGGGACATACAATAATAAGACATGGAAACACTTTTTCATAGGACTCTAAAGAGAAAAGACTAAAAAATTGGAAAATGAAGGATTCGGGTTTGGAGCAATCAAAATTGAGAATTTTGAAAAATAAAACAAAGAAATTTGTTACGGAGGAAAGGTGCAACAAACAAGATCATTTGATAGATTTAAAGATTGTCAAAAGAATTAAAAAATTCTTAATAAGATAAGAAGATGCAAGAAAGAACCTAATAAAGCTAAAATTCACAATTCAGAAAATAAACAAATGTTCTTTCCATTCTTAACTAAAAGGATTAATATAAACTTGGTTTTTGGGTTTGCCTCGTTTGGTATAGTATTTTAATTTTTTATTTTTTAGTATAGTAATTTAATTAATTTTTAGTGTACTTAATTTATTATTTTTAGTATATTTTTTAATTTATTATTTTCATTATAATAAATATATGTTTATTATATTAATTTACTTAATGAATTACATGTTTATTATAGTTATTTAATTAAATATTTAGTTATTACAGTTAATTACATGTAGTATACTTATTTAATTTCTTATTTTTTTAGTATAGTAATTTAATTAATTTTTAGTGCACTTAATTTATTATTTTTAATATATTATTTAATTTTTTATTTTTTATTATAATAATTACATGTTTATTATATTAATTTACTTAATGAATTACGTGTTTAATATAGTTATTTAATTAAATATTTTATTAGTGTAATATAATATAATTATTTAATTTCTTATTTTTTTAGTAAAGTAATTTAATTTTTTATTTTTTAGTATAATAATTTAATTTCTTAATGAATTATATTTTTAGTTTATTTATTATTTTTTATCTCTCCGGCTACCGTTTGCTGAAGAGTAAAAAACATTTGCAAATTTTTTTACTCTCAGGCAAACCATTGTCGAAAAATAAAAAAATTGCAAAATTATAAATTAAAACAAAAAAGTCAATATGATTATTGAATAATTAATTACCTATAATGATATTTATACTGGAAAATTTCAAATACAATATTCAAAGATAAAATAAAGTAAATATTAAAGGAAAAAAAAAAAAATATCATAAACAAATATTTAAATAACATTTATTTGAACTGAGAAAAAAAAAGCACAAACAAATGACAACTTATTTTTGTATTTCTTTTCCCTTTTTAACTCAGGCTTCTATTTTTAAAAAACAAATCTTAGAACATGTATCAATTTATTTTGCAAATTATAAATTAAAAAAAATTTAAATAAATTTAACTATAAAATTTAAAACAATAATTAAAGCAATATTTTTTTTAAATTTCAAATTTTAAAAAATAATTAAAACAATATTTATTTCAATTTTAAAATTTAAAATAAATTTCACACATAAACAAGTAAATATTAAATATATTTATATATTAATTTTTTCAAGGAAATATTAAATATATTTATATATAATAAATTATAAAATAAAAAATTCATTAACTACTAATTAAATTTTTCTTTAAACTTGTATTTTTTAAGAGTTACAATAGTATTTATTTGAAACAATCATGTATTTAGAACTCACTCTCAAAATTAATAATCAAATTAAGACAGTTCCACATTAACAGATCCACACAAACTTCTTTTTGTACTTTTTTCTTGTTTTTAGAAAAATTTAAAAAAAATGTTAGAACATATCTCAATTTAATTTTCAAATTATAAATTAAAATTTTAAATAAATTTAATTATAAAAATTAAAACAATATTTATTTTAATTTTTTAGTTATTTAAAACAATATTTCTTTCAAATTTTAAAATAAATTTCACACTTGAATAAAAAATATTAAATATATTTATATATTAATTTTTTCAAGAAAATATTCAAAATATTTATATAATAATAAATTATAAAGATGAAAAATCTATTAACTATTAATTAAGTTTTTCTTTAAGACTGAATAATTGTATATTTAAAACTGAATCTCAAAATTAATAATCAAACGGAAAGTAATTTGACACTAATTAAACACTTTTTTAATTTTTCTTTTAAATAAACAATAAAAGACATAAAAAATTAGTCTCCGGCTATGCACTATTGCAAATTCAAAGAGAAGAAGCTTTTTCGCTGTCATCTTATCTAAGACTATACTTGGCAATGTACTAAAAAAGAACTAATTCCCACAATGATTTTTTTGTTAAAATTTATAACAGGGATTGAGCACATAATAACAACATTAATCACTCTCATATGGTTATAAACATGGATTAGTTTATTCAATATAAACAAAGAGAAGGGAGATGACATGTGAGTGTATCAGCAAAAGGGTCAAATTGTTGTAGTCTTACTTAATCGGACTTCTCTCTCGCTGACGACCAACACCGACATCGACATTCTCTCTCGCTACAAGGAGGAAGACAACTGACGCCAGCATTCTCTCTCGTCACAAGTGTAACTAGCTAGCAAATTTTTTGGCAAGTCTAGATAGAACTATTCGAACTTATAAAAAAATTTGCAATTCCAAGTCCGAATTGCTAATCCAGACTTGTAAAAAAGTTTACGAGAACGAAGTTTTAACTTTTTTATCTAAGAGTATTTTTGACATTTCAGAATGATATGGAGGTGTTAGGAGAAATTTCCTACATGTGATAAACATAGTCTCCTTCATGTGTTGAACCTTAAACAATTAGACCTTTACTTGACGAATCACCTTGTGTTGCAATGCCTCTTGGACCATTTTAAAGTCTATCTCTAGTCATGGATCCAACTAAGTTTTAAATTGGGTCGTGGTCTTGATGCTTCTAGTCATAAGCTTGGGCTTGCTAATCATACTTCTTATATCTATACTATATCTATATCTATACTATACTATACTATACTATACTATACTATACTATACTATACTATACTATACTATACTATACTATTAATAAAGGGAATATCCCCTTTTAATGTCTACTTTTCAAAATACCTATTCTACCTTTACACCTATTTTAAAATTAAACAAATAAACTAATTTGTCATAAGAGGGACTTGAACTCATAACCTCTTATTTCCTAAACACATACTTTAACACTAGACTAACCTTATAACTTTAAGCAAAAAATTACTTTAAAATATTGATATTCAACATACATAATTGTTCAATTATATATATAATATGTGATATTATATTATATACTATATATTATAAAATGAGAATATGACCTTTTGGTGTCCACATGTTATGACTATTTTACCTTCTAAACATTTTATGATTTTCTCACTTTCACAAATATAATTTCTCCCTATTAATATATGCGTACATTTCATGATAAATATTTTTAATAAACATGCAAATATACAGGTGCGACAATATTTTGAATTCTATTTAAACTCTTCTCTTCCACTTTTCCATATTCATTGCATATTTGACATATTCATTAATAATCTGACATGTTTTTATCATGTTATCATAAACAAAAAATATAAAATTAACAAACTATATTTCAAATTAAAACATGTCACATAACAATTCATATTTCAAAATATAAAAAATTATAAAACATATTAAATTAAAACCCTATAATTATTATAACATAATAAAATAGTGTGAATACACAGGCGATACTGCGCCTATGTTTTTGCTAGTAGATTAATAACGGGAATACTCCCTTTTGATGTCCACTTTTCAAAATACCTATGCTACCCTTACACGTATTTTAAAATTAAAAAGATAAACCAATTTGTCATAAGAGACACTAGAACCCATAACCTCTTATTTCTCAAACATATGCTTTACCACTAGACCAAACTTATAACTTTAAGCAAAAAATTACTTTAAAATATTGATATGCAACATACATAATTGTCCAATTATATCTGTAATGTATACTATATGAAATTATATTATATACTATATCTATACTATTAATAAAGGGAATACCCCCTTTTGATGTCTACTTTTCAAAATACCTATTCTACCCGTACACCTATTTTAAAATTAAAAAAAATAAACTATTAATAAAGGGAATACTCCCTTTTGATGTCTACTTTTCAAAATACTTATTCTCTACCCTTACACCTATTTTAAAATTAAAAAAATAAACTAATTTGTAATAAAAGGAACTTGAGCCGATAACCTCTTATTTTCCAAAGATATACTTTACCACTAGACCAACCTTATCACTTTAAGCTAAAAATTACTTTAAAATATTGATATGCAACATACATAATTGTCCAATTATATCTATAATGTATAATATATGATATTATATTATATACAATATTTATACTTCTATAACTATACTATTAATAAAGGCAATACACTCT